>SZWC01001393.1:216314-228372 GCA_023375785.1 Penium margaritaceum | reverse complement strand
CAAATCCCATTACCAACCCCCTCTCCCCCTCCTAGCCTCTATCAACCACGAGGCACACGCACATCTCAACTCTCGCCTTGGCAGTTCAGCCCAACCCCACCTTGTGCTTGGACCTCTCCTGCAGATGTGTGCGCATGCACACACATTGTGTGGGCATGGGTCGGAAAACCCACCTTGCTTAATCAGACAGTGATCACAGGCTTAATGTTTCTTTTGCATCGCGTGTGAAAAATGCTCCAAGATTTGGAAGTAGCAATCTCGGATTGCACTGACTCTGCTTTTCTATGGCCATGGGACACCAGCAGGGTTGTGGGGTTAAGGAGCAACGACAGCTGCTGTTGGACATTGGAGGAAAGATAGGATGGAAAAAAAAAACAAAGTATAGGAGAGATCATGATGGAAACGAAAACAAGGACAATAAGTGCAGGTTAAGAAGGCAGTGTGGGTTTCAACTTTCAGTAGCGCGAATGCCAAGATGTGTACATGGCGTAACGTTGGACAGAGAGATGTCGTGGGTCAGAGAGGTGTGTTGTGGGAACAAAGGGCTGCTTTTGCCGGAGAACATGCGACACCAAACAAAGGAGACAAATAAACGCAGAATGATCTTTCCTATTGAGGTTTTTGTAGATGGTGCAGGCTGACGAGAAGGGAGGTGAGGAAAGAGAGGAAGACAAGATCTCAAAGGGGCAAGGGGAGAAGGGATGGTGGGAAGAAGGGGAAAACTACGGTCATGAATGCGTGTAGAAATTGGATTTTAGTAGAAGCAACTCCAAAGAATTCAGACCAGCATTTTGCAGGTATGATAAGTACGTTTTTTCAGACTGAGGCATGAAAGGTGGACTGAACAAGGCGGAAGGAGGGGCGTGAGGCTCCTCAGGCGTAAAAAAGTTTTGATAGAAGAAGAGAGAGATAAATGGCAAAAATAAGAACAGAGGGTAAGCAAAGAAGAAGGGAAGCCAGAGCGTACTTGGTTACTGAAGCAAAGAACCACAGCATGAAGTTTCTGACAGCTTCGGTTGACAAAGTGCCGACCGACGGACGTCTGCCGACATTTTCATCAAGTGAATCCCCCTCCCATCCCTGAATTCTTGCACGGCCCTCCATTGCAATGGCTGCAATATAAGGCAGCGAATGGATGGCATTCCCATGTTCACCAAGCTCAAGAAGCTGTTGGTTTATGTAGCACAGACAAGTTGTGACCTCTGGCCTCGCTGCACGGTCACCACACTCATGCAGGTCATTGACGTTGGAGGTACATTGCCGCTGTCTCCACTGTCTGTGGAATGACTATACGTGGGTGTGTACAAGGAGGTGATCTAGAGCCACCCAGAAGCATTTGACGCCCGCCTTACTTTTGCAGACCTACAGTAGCTTGGTCAAATTGTTGTGAGCACTAGATTCCTAATGATTCTGCCTCGGGGTTTGTAGCTGGGTTGCTCCTCCCAAATTATGTGCTGGTGTTGGTTTATCCGGCAGCTGACTTACAGGTTTATTCCAAAAGAAACTAGGGTAGACTGATTTTGGCTCCATGCCTGGCGTGGATTATGAGTGAGGGTGAGCTTGCTGCTTACCTGCTTGTCACTTCCTATCATGCACCAAATACGGATGAAACTTCCTACTCGCTCTTGACTCAAGTGACTCGTGTGTGGTAAACTCCATTCATGGCGTTCTGCCTCTCCTGGCATTCCACGCATGCTTCTCTTGCATTCTCTCTCACACACATAAGGTTGAGTTACCCACATCAGTGACGAGCGTTTCTGTTTGAGCATGGTGAAAACGGGTGGGTGGACGGGGCTTGTTGTTACTGGACAGGGACGGATAAGGCTTATTCTTCCGCAGTGGGGGCAAATGGGGCCTATTGTTCTGAGGTAGGGATGGATGGGACTTATTGTTCCAAGGTCGAGATACATGAGGGTCACCAGTGACAAAACCGGGGGTACTCAGCATTTTCACCAAATTGGATAATCTGTATTTAACAGTAATTACACAATGATGACAAGTGTGGAACATGTCGAGCACATGTATCCAATAGCAAGAAACATAAAGAGGAATATGTTGGGTCTGAGACGCTCACATCGAGCAGCATTTTTGATGCCACATCGTGAGTGATTGCTTCAAGAAACTCCTTTGAGAAGTCAGGGGGTTTGGAGAAAAGTGAGGCGCGGTTTCAACAAAGTGTAGCATCGTGCAGAAGTTGAAAAAACAGTGTCAAAACACTGATACGGTTCGTGGAATTTCTTTCAACCCTTCCGCAAAGTAGTCTAATGTGTCAGAAGCGTCAGAATTGCAATACTGGAGGTCTGGGCAGGTGGCCGAAATTCCTACAACCGAACGGAATAATCCTGAGGTTGATGTGCGATGGGCCATGAATGGAAGGACAGAAATTCTTAGTTGCGAGTTTAGGGACACGTGTACGTCTGGGACGTAACAGTTCTCCCCTCCCCATCTACCCACAACTTCTCGGAGCATTAACAGATGTAGGCCGGTGAGGCCTCTAAAAGCCGTCAATCACAAGATTGAAGTCTGGGAGGTTATTGTAGCCCTCCCAAGGATTCTGTGTAACGTCGCAGCCATGCTATTTGACCAGATACTCGGTTGTTTTCCCAGGACATCGATGTTCAAGGATGTCTTGAACTACGTGATTTGTATCCCCGTCCATTTGGATTGGATTTTGAGGAGCAACGTCTTGGCCGAGGAAGTTCTCACAGGGATCTCTTGAGTGCATGAGCTTGATGTCATGGAAGAGTAGGTGGATCGCCATACTGTTTGGTGGGCAAAGTCGAGCAGTAACTGGAATTCGCATTAGCTTGATCTTAAACAAGCCCAACAATAAGGAATTGAGCTTTGTGAAGTATTTTCCACGGAGTTTGATGCTTGCTAAACTTATTAGGACTGCCAGTGTTGAACACATTCTCATTGCAATGTCCATCCGCTGCTCGCTTCATGGCTGCTTGTGTCATTGTGAGCTTCTGGCATGTTTCCTTTCAAAGAGTGGAGAAGTCCTGTAGGTGCATGTTGTCTCTACCAGTGTGGCAGGAATTTTGCCGTAAACCACCTCAAAAGGAATGTTACCCTTGGCGGTGGAAGTTGTGAAGTTGTATGCGAGTTCGGCGGTCGGCCGTTTTGCTGCCTTATCAGTGCCATACACTCCACATAAATTTCAAAGGAATTGTTCGAGCGTATGATTGGTCCACTAAGTTTGCCCGTCGGTTTGAGGATGGAATGTCGTCGATAGCTGGATCCGACTGCCATAGCGCGTCATTGGTTTGCACCAAAAACGGCTGGTGAAGCCACCGTCTCTATCATTGATGACAGTATTTGGCACGCCCTCTAGTTTCATGTTCTGACTTAGAAGCAGTCGTGTTTTTCCTTCTGCGGTGTGTTAGGATTATATGGAAAATCTGTCCACCAACATGAGGATGCCATCGTATCCTTCCGGGATAGCAGCTAGTCCTATCACCAAGTTCATGCCAATGTCGACCCACGGCTTCTTCAGAACAAGGAGCAGCTGCAGCAGCCCGGGTGGCCTCATGCAATGAGATAGCCGATGGCCGCTGATTTGCATAGCATTGCTACGTCGACCTGCATCCGTTCCCACCAACAGTATTTTGCTAAATTCTTGAGCATTTTGTCCTCGCAGAGTTTTCCACCTAGACCGGTGTCGTTTCATTCCTCCAATAGTATCTTTCGCAACTCCTTGTTCAATGGTCCCGCGACTTGGCGACTGAATTGATGTCCCCAGTAGGGGATTTTCAAACCAAAACCTAATGTTTTCATAATCTTCAAACTCCTCATCACCTATCGCAAACAGCCTCGCAAGGTGCAGGTCTCGTTCAATGAGCAACATGTTAATCGTGACCATCAAGTCTTGTCACCGGCTCAGAGCATCCACTGGAGTTGTTTTTGGACATTGGTCTTTGGTGTCTTAGTCAAAGTTGGACTCAAGGAACTCCATCTATTGGGTTTGTTGATGGCTCAGATTTGGCTGAGTCTTGAGGTGTTTGAGTGCGTGGTGGTCGGTGCAGATGATGCATCGTCGGAATCCCAGGTAACATTGTCAAGTCGTAAACGCGTGCATATCTGCGAATATTCTTTTTCATACACATTCTGGTTCAATTTTTTCCTGCACTATTTTTTCAACACATGTGCAACTGGTTGTTCCCCGCCGATATTTTCTTGCAAGAGAATGGCTTTGATTTCTTGATCATAAGCATCACTGGCCATGACATGTTCCTCCACTGGATCCGTCAATAGAGGTCTGGTACCGAGGTCAGAACTTTTCCAAAAGAATTAATCACTTCTTGTTCTCTGTCTCTCAGATCCCACTTGGTGCTTTTACGAGTAAGATCAGAGAGGCTAATAACACCCAGGAATTGCTTTTGAAAATTTGACCTTGGTAGTTACAGTATCCCAAGAACACATGTACGTCCCAAACATCGGTTGGCGTCAGCCAATCAGTGACCGCCTCCACCTTCTTCGGGTCCATGTAATCTGTCCACTGCCGATGATGTGGTCCACAGCTTGATTGACGGCATCGGAAGTCACACTTTGAGTTTTTTTTGTGAATTTATCTTTTTTAAAAAATTTCAAGAACTTTTGAGAGATGTCAATTATGCTCCTCTAGGATCTGGCTGGACACCACGATGTCTTCAAGACACACGACGATAAAGGTATCGAGATAAGGCCTAATGTTTTTGTTTATTACTGCCACAAATGATCCACAGGAATTTGTGAGTCCACACGGTGTAACCGTGAACTCAACAGGAGTGCCGGTATCAGGTGTGGAATGCCATGTTTGTGATGTCATTATCTGAAACGCGGATCTGATGATAATTTCCATGCAGAAATATTATGGTGAAGATTCTTTCCTCGTGGATTTGGTCAAAACGTTTGTCTTCCCGCAGAAGGGAGTAGTGGTTCTTGATAGTGATGTCCTTCAATGCTTGGTAATCCACAAACATCCACATCTCACTAATTTTCTTTTTCATGAAAATCAGAGGTGATGCGTAGGCCGAAGTGGATGGCCTGATAAACAGAGCCTCCAATCCAGCTATTTCCCAAGTTCGGTCAGCTTGTGGTCTGTCATTTGAGAGGCCCCCTTGACTTTAGGTATGCTGTCCTACTTCAGGTCTATAGGATGATTAACGCTGTGTTGTGCAGGTAACTCTCTGGGTGTTTTTTTGGAAAATATCCCTTTAAACATCTTTGGAACAGCTCTAATCTTGTTAGGTTTCAAGGCCAATGTGGTTGCGTCTGTTGCTACAATTTCTTCCGCTCTCCTTGTTCCCACGTGGATGAGCCAGGCTTGTGCTCCGTGTCGCAAATATCCTTTAGCCACATCCAGCTCATGTTGTGTAAATACTAAATTTTCTTGTGTTGCTTCCACCTCTGTTCAATCAGAGGCATGTGCCTTTTTCTGCTCCTAATGCTGAGGTATACTGCTCCGTTGTTCCAGTCTAACTGAAGATTGTATTGGTACAGGATGTCTAGCCTGAGGATATTCTTCTCATCGCTCATTGGAAAATTTCTCTAGACCGTTACGCCGTGCAGATCTCTAATTTACAGTCAAATATGTCTGCGAAGTGGACGGATCTGTAGTCATCTGCTGACACTTTGTCATTCAAACATGTCTGGTTTGGTTTACAAACCCAGCTTCCGAATCATGTCATTACTCACAAAACTGTAATGAGCTCCTTCATCCAGTAGTGCCGGCACCAATATGGAATTTTTACAAGCCCTTGGCTTATTCGCAGTAGTATCACCAGTTGGTCATCCTTGTATCCCTCGTCACATTTTACAATATCAGGAATCTTCTTTTGCAGCATTGTGAGCTGCTTAGATGGGTGATCGGTCGATGCAGAGTTTTCTGACTGGATAGAAGTTTTATTGTTTCCTGATTCTTTGCGTCTTCTCTGCGAACTCTCCCCTTCTTGACATATTTTTGTGCGAGATGTGCCCACAATTCCAGCACAGTTGTTGATCGCGTTGATCGAATGCATCAGTCTCCATCAGAGATGAAGTTTATGCAGACTGTGACTGCTTTCTGCCACGGTATAGAATATGGCCATGGGGTTTCCAGTCATTGGATTCGTGTATCCAAGCATTGTGGTCAGCACAGTCGATTCAATTGGCTGCTGCCACTACTTGCAGAATGTTGTTTTGGATGCCAAGCATGGCAATTATTCGTCTGATGTCTTGGCCGTCGTTGGAGTAGAAGTAGAGCTCCTTGCGAGGGAAATCACTTCTGGTGGTGATTTGTAGATGTACCGTGTATCCTTTGTCACGCTGGATCATTGATGTAGGCGTTAAAGCTTGTACCATGCGTTAGACTTCTCTTTTCCTTTTCCAAAGCATGCAAGAATGGCATGCAAAGTCCATCTATTTCTCCCGTGGATTCAGAGAGTTGTGCCACATTGGACGAATCTCCTCAAGAGATAGAGCTCTTTTGATCCACAATGTGAGAGCGGTCGCGTGAACCATTGATCTAACTCTGCCTGTCTCCTGTTACCGTTGGATGGTCTTTAGATCAGATCACCAACTCAAAGCCGTGCGACATAGAAGCAAGGTCCTGAGGTCATGTTTTTTTTTTTTTTTTCTGTCCTTGTTGACCCCAGCATCATTGAAGTGCACCTCCAAACTCATTAGCTACATCCAAACCATCGGCCCTCAGGAGTTAACAGAATCCAACGGTTCAGGAAGTGCCGGTCAAATTTGGGACTTCATCAAGAGTTGGAGATTCCTCAGAATGAAAACTGATTCCTGTCCATGTGAATTATAAAGCTCCTCCATCGCCAGGTCGACTTGTTGGAACACATGGGTGTTGAAGATCTGGAGACTCGACAGCTTCTGGTCCAAGTCTTCATTCATGGGAGCTTGTCAGCCAGTGCCTCCCATTGTGCCAGGTGTCGCCCTGGTGCGCGACGGCAGAGGCGATTGGTTTGCCGAGCCCAAGGGGTCCATTGCTGGGTTGATCACCGGGGTTGTCAGTGCTGTACCATTCTCTATGAAGTTTGCCACTGCCTTCTGGGTCACCTGGAGATTATTTTTGACCGTGTGCTAATGATCCTTCATTGCCGGAGTCTTTGCCATGTACTGCTGCTCGTCACAGATGCACTCACTCAATTCACCGTTATCATTGTGAGGTATGTGAAATTCCAAACAACGGAGCCATTCTGAAGACTTCTACAAGGTTGTTGCCTTATTTTGTAGACTTTCCCTCCAGCACCGCTTCACTCTGTTACCAAGTGCTATACCAAGCAGACCGTGGATGGTTCACAGAGATGAGGTGTGGAGGAGGCGAAGATTTGAGGACTTGTGAAAATCTGACAACTTGTAATAAAAAATAAGCGTAATTTGATGCTAAGTGTCGATCATGTCAAATGCATGTATCCAAAAGCAAGAAACACAATGAGGCATATGTTCGGTTTTGGAAGCTCAAGGTGAGCGACGCATGTGACGCCATGTCGTTTTTGGTCACTTTCAGAAAATCTGCCGAGAGGTCAGCGGGTTTGAAGAATATCAAGGTGCAGTTCTACAAAAGTCTAGCACCGTCAAGAAGTCAAAGGTGAAGTATCGATTTTTAAATAGAAATAACGACACTTCCATTGAATCTTCTGGAAAGTGGTCAAATGTGTCAAAACCTTCAAAAGCGGAAAACAGGAGGTTGGGGCCAGTGACCAAAACGCCCCCGGCCAAACAGCATAGAAATCCTCAGGTTGATACACATTGGGCCACAAATGTAAGGAAAGAAATGCCCACTTGCGGAGTTTAGGGACTCGTGTACGTCTAGGACGTAACAACCAAATGGAATGTATGGTTTGTTGTCTATCATGATCGAGTGGGACCAAAATTGGTGAGCTCTCACGACATCGGTCGTCTACGTTGCATACAGGCCGTCTGCTTTTCGAGTATTTTGAACCATGGTCAATGTTCCCTCCTAGTTCATATCGACTACATAGTCATAGCTCGGAGCGGTTCAGGTTTTTCACTAATTAGTTCAAACCAATTGGATACATGCTCAAACATCCTCACACAAAGACTAAATAGTCAGAATTATGAGGATCTTTTCATTTTCACTTTTTTATTAGACTGTGTGATCAGGATGTGGCATCTTACTCAGCAAATACTGAGGGTATTTTTAATCTGAATCTGAAAATTTAGACATGGAGCTTGTTATCTTGAAAAGCAAATAGGTGAATCCAGACCAGTGCTCCTATCGCAGCTTGCGTGTTGACAGTGCATGTGGAGTACAAGTCTGGACCCATCAGTATCCCAGTCCGCAGTTTCCAACAACTGCCCGCCATGGACCACAAAATTCCTTACTTTGCAAGCTCCGCCTTGAACCCCTCCTTCCCTTTCGCTGCACCGTGCCCACTCTGCCACACATGCCCACCAGTTCACTTCCATTCAATGAATTCCTGTTCAGGCTTTCGAACAACATGCGTGACATGAAAGAGGCTGCCTTTTTACATTAGAGGCTGGGTCCATTTGAACAAGCGTCCTCGGAACCTATCGCTGCCAATAAGTTCAACTGCATGCCATTGGCAGGCAACCAGGAAGTGTACGATCGAGGGAGGCATGTGCCAGCTCTGCCGCTGTGGGACGAAGGACACATGGAGTACTATTTGCACGTGTAAGGCTGCACACGGTTCCTATCCGCGGATCTTGAGATGGATCCGGATCCGCAGGACGGATCCACTGACTGGATCCGGAACCGGGGTGACGGATCCTGGTATTTGCGGATCCTTGGATTCACGGATCCTGGATCCGGATCTTCGGTTCCAGGATACGGATACATAATTTATAATGTGCTTTTCAACACTTGTTACTCTAACATCCATTGTGTAAAATTGACTATGTGGAGACATTTTCAAAAACTATCACATTCAAGTCAACCATCAAGGTAGGCCAAGTAGTACATATAGACACATGGCATGGCGCACACAGTGAAGATTCCATTGTTCACAAACAGTCACTTACATGTCAGCCCTAATGGTTAGCCCAGGTCTAGCCCCCCCTCCCATCATGCTCCCTGACCCTCCCCCCCATCTGCACCATCCTCTGCACCATGCTCTGCACCATCCTCTGCACCATCTTCTGCCCCCTCATCTTCACCCCCTTCTTCTTCCGGAAACTCCTCAAAAGCAGGACCTGCACGACGACGTTCATTGACCCAAGCTTCTTCGGCCTCCAACTCTGGGGCAACCTCCCCAGTCGGTGCGACCGGGAAGTTGACTAAAGTAGGGTCGTTGATCCATGACTTCAGGAGCATCAGGTTCTCCACTGTCAGGTCCACGAGCGACTGACGGAAGTCAGTTATGATGTGGCGTCCAAGAGAGAACAGACGCTCTGATGGAGTGCTGGTTGCCGGGACTGCAAGGTGGTCTAGGGCCGCGAGGTGGAAAGTAGGGTACTTCGTCTTGTACTTGCGCAGGTAGTGCAGGATTTTGCACTTCCGTGGTTTCTTCTCTTCCTTGGCCCAATTGTCCACCTCAACCTCCAGAGTGGAGGGAGCAGTCTGAGGCTGGGCGGGGGCCTCTGGTTCTGCAAACATGTCGGCCCCCGTGTCTTCCAGCGCAGCCTCCATGACGTCTCCTTCAGTGTGGAGCCTGGAGCTTCGGCGTGGCTGCGTTGGTGGCGTTCCTGCCGCCACTGGTGTTGCCGCTGCAGCACAGATAGAACACAAACGACTATGTAAAGAAGCCACTCAAGTGAAGTGAACTGCTGTAACTCAATGAAACCTGTGAAACAAACCTGGAGTAACTGCTGACGTGCTGGAGGAGGCTGTACTGGCTGACTGTGTTGCCCGAGGACGACCGACGTTGTTGATTGCCGAGGTGACGACGTTCGTCGCGCAAATCTCTGCTGCAGCCTCCTCGGCAGCCTGGCACAGCTGCACCCGCTCGTTGTAGGGCCGCAACAGCTCCACAACTTTGACCTGGAGCTCAGCAGGTGATGCAACGCCGACCTTTGGATGTACGTTGGCATAGTAGCGCAGCCTGAAACGCGGATCGAGTGCTGTGGCCAACACGTGGCGCTCGGTACACAGCTTGGCGTACTTGTCGAGCTTGGCTATGCTAGCCACCAGGCCTGGCTTCAGCTCCAGGAGCAGCTGCTCCTTGCATTCCAGCCGGCCCGCAGCTCCATGCCGCTTGCTCTTGCGCTCTGCAGCCACAGCCTTCACAACCCATGCCTGCATCTTGTCAAGCAGAGATGAGTAAAATGGGATGACCAGCGACAGGGTGGGATATGAGGAGCCGGAGATGTCCTCCGTGAAGCCCTTGTAGGGCTTCAGGATGACCGTCACCATGGCAATGAGCTCCCAGTCTTCGAACGTGGGCTTCAGGTGTGCGCCATCCCTGCCATAGCCGTCCAGCCACGTGTCAAGCACGGATTTCACAGCGATCACACGCTCACTCATGTCAAGGGCACTGTTCCACCGGGTCTCTGTGTCCAGGTGGAGAGACTTGTACTGGAGCCCCGCTGCTTCAACGGCTGCCTGCAAGGACTCCTCACGGGTTGGAGTGCGCGTGACGAAGACGGCGATGGCGCGGACTTGCTGGATGATCTGCATCACACGAGGTTGCTTCAGCAGGTCGCCGACAGCCAGGTTCATAACATGGCCGAGGCAACGAATATGCCCGGCCTTGTCGAAGCTGTCGTTGCTGGGCACCATGAAGTTGTCCACCATCGAGTCGTTGGTGGACTCGTTGTCCATGGTGATGCAGAATATCCGGTCCCACAAGGCCCACTGCTGCAGTGACGTCTTGAGCAGCAAGAAGATGTTCTCGGCTGTGGCGCCACCCTTGATTGCCGGGAAGGCAAGAGCCATGGCGCGCACGTTGTAGTCCTCGTCAACCCAGTGCGCGGTGACTCCCAGGTATTTTACGTTGTTGTCCGCCTTCCACCCATCGTTGGTGAAGGAGATGGCAGACTTCACCTCCAACAGCTGCTTCTTGATACGCGCGCGGTAGGCGCGGGCGCCAATCTTGATGTTGCGCGCAATCGTCATGCGGCCAGGAACTGCTGCCGCAGGGTTGCAGTGGGCAAAGGCCCGAGCGAGCCAGAAACTCTCCATGGACAAGAACGAAAGGTTCTTGTCCACGGCGTGTTTCCACAAAAGACTGTGGAAAAACTTGCGGTTGAAGACGTAGCCAACGCCGACGACTCCACGGGCAATTGGAGCGTCCTCGGGATTTTCTCCCACGGCCGGTGCACCACCATCAGCTGCGGCCACTGCGTTTCTGGCTTCTTGAAGCTTCGCGGCCGCGACCAACGCCTTCAGGTGGCGCCACTTGTTCCGGTGGATGAGGCGCATGTGTTTCCACAGGGCCCCGGTGGTGCCATCCTTGGCGGAGAGAGTGACAGGCTCGGCTGGGTTCTTGGTGCAGTGCAGACACATGGCGCGGCCGTTGCCCAACTTCTTGAACGAGCCCCATATGAAAGAATCGTTGCCACAACGCTTTCGATTCTCTCCAACAGCGGCGTCTTCCTCGTCGTCCCCATCTTCGTCCTCGTCCTCCTCATGGAGGTGCTGCGGGTCCTCGGGTGGGGTGCTGTGGGTATCTTCCATGGTGAGAGAGGCGTCGGGTGGAGTGAAGACAACCTAACAAGTGCAGTAAAAAACAACAGAACTGTTAAACTCTGACGAAGGACAACGTCGTCGTTCCAGGCACGCCTCGGGCGATGCTACCTCCTGTGTAACCTCGGACGATGTGTGTGGTCCGAGCTGCATGCAGCCGTCGATTTCAGCTCATAGTGTCCACGTTTGCATCGATGGGTAGGGTTAGACAGTCACCGATATTTTTCGAATGGAAGTGCTAGGTCTGGTGAAAGTTGTAAGATGTCAGACCAGTAGAAAAACGACATGTCATTCCAGCGTGGAAGCGAATAGACAGGTTTGACATTTTCAAAGCTGTCAAACCTGTCAAGTACAGGTTTGGAGATTGCTCGCGCCAAGTCCAGGCTCACAGGCGAACCGCGAAATTTGAACGTTAGAGTTCAAAAGTGCGAGTTCCACGGTTCCACGGGAGACATGACCAGGACCTCTCGCGGGGTT
>SZWC01001393.1:204965-216277 GCA_023375785.1 Penium margaritaceum | reverse complement strand
CCCCCCCCCCCCCCCCCCCCCCAAGGATCCGTTAGGAACCGGGGATACAAGACGGATCCTGGAACCTGGATCCGGAACCGCGAATCCAGTTCTGGATCCGGTATCCGTGGGTAGTTACCGCGGATCCCAGGATCCGTGTGCAGCCTTATGCACATGGGGGACGAAAGTCCCACACTGGTGGCAAAGCCTGCTAGTGACATGGATGTAGGTGACATGAACGACATTGTGAGTCCAACCACCGACCAAGCTGCTCCGATGTCGACAAATCTTGTGGCCAGCAACACCACCGTGGACACTTCTAGTGGCCTCAGCAAGAACTGGTGGAGACCTGAGAAGGACGTCGCCTTGCTGACGCTGGCAAACGAGTACGCTGCCGAGTTCCCCGAGATCCGTAGTTGGCAGATGAAGAATAACTTGGGTATTGTGCCCTTGTTTCTAAGAATTGTCAAGGGATACAACCATACAAAACAGTAATGCCTTGCCTACGACATAGTCGGTGAGTTGGGAAACCAGTTTGACTATATCCGATGGACCATGAAGCTGGATAACAAGGCGTAGGATGGTCTGAAGCGTACAAATCCCCAAGCTGCCAAACTTCAGGGTAGGATTCTACCATGGTTTGATTTGGGCGCAATACTGTGGGTGTGTGACAAGGCTGTGGGGTTTAATTCTTTTAGTTTGGAGCAATCATATGTCATTGGGAAAAATACAAAAGCTGGTGAAGTTGTCAAATATGATGATGCACACATTGGCAAGCACAAGGTTGACATCGCAACAAAGTTAGTCAAGACCGGTGCTATACTGGACTGTGTATTTAAGGATGATGGTCCAAAGACCCCATGGGCCATGGATTTCCAGGATGTGAGTGATGACAAGTCGGTGAATGACGATGAAATTTTAGAGCTGTTGGACCTATTACAGAAGGATGATAAGTGATTCATGCCATATGTTTTCTCCAAGGGGGCTGTGCGTGCATGCATTCTTAGCATGGTTCTTGAATTCTCAGTAGGGTACGATGAGCATGAAGAAGCAAAGGAGGAGGGCAAGGAAGAAAAGGGCAATGAAGAAGAGGAGGATGTAGAAGCATGGGAGCGTGACGGAGAGTAAGCCAACATGCACAAGGTAGGTGGAGGTGATGATGTCCTTGTTACAAACGAAGACATCATATGTCATTTTATTTCAATTTTTATTGCTTAAAAAACAAAATTGATGAAATGTTTTAAATTTTAAATGTAAATACCTTATTATTGTACAAATTAGAAGTAAAAAAACATTGTTGAATCATCATTATAATAATACAAATAATCTGCCCACATAACTGAAGCAATGTCATGGCGCATGTGAACCGAAGAGCGCCCAACGTGACATTCACACACTTAATCCTTGGGATAATCCTCCCACCCCCGACCCCTTGGTGTGTAGACCAATCCTTGAGAAGACGCACGACCCTCTCCTAGCATCAAGATCATTGCTAGTGACCGAGGTTCTCACCATGCGAATCTCCCGGCACGTTTGCACCAAGGCATGCTGTGGAAGTCTTTAAGGATTGAATGGACATGTGCGGGGCAATACTTGGAACATAAGGAGATTAGGAAAAGGAGTAAATCCTTAGACTTCATAGATCAGTTCCAGAAAATGTACAAAGTCTTTGGGTAAGATTGGCATGACTAGAACAACCTCAAAGATTTCTCATGTACCAGCCACTATGAGCCTGCTGAGAGCCCCTCGGCTTTTCGAGCCTGCTCAGAGTCGAACCAGCACGTCTCCTTCTCTCAGGAGGTGTGCCTCCAACCTTTCCCTTCCATGCGCTGAATGACCCAGTTCTTGAATCAGAAGTGCACAGGTTTTCAAATAGAATGTCATGGGTACATCACAACGTACATATGAGGTCAGCATGATGAAGTAATCACCGCCTCGACCGGCGGGTCCCATAACTCGCTGTGCCCTGATGTAAGCATCTCCATGTTGTCTTTCATGTGGTCTCACACAAATGGGAGCTGCTCCTGCGTTGTTCCCCGATGTATAATATGTCCATCCAGGGTATGTCACTTCCTGCATCTATTGAATGAAGTTATGCATTGCAAAGAAAGACAGAACTGGATGACTTTGGAAATAAATTTCATATGATGGCAAAATTCTAAAGCTGGCCTTTACGATTCCAAATGCACGTTTGATGCAGGATTGTGCAGAAGAAAGGTGTACTTTCAACAATTCCTCCGCACTGCTTGGACGTAGAACTCCTGGACTGAATGCTTTGAGATGGTAATGGGATCCTCAAACTGAAGGCATAAGTTCGAATCCTTTGAGAAAGGCAGCATCTACCAACCCAAACTTTCCCAGGACAAGCCGATATCCAAGCCGCATAGCATATGCAAACATTCTCACATCCTGGAAGGATCCCTCCCGCCCGGCTGTGACAAAAGAGAAACAAAGAACAGGTGTGTACGCTGCGATGAAAATTTGAGAAACCTGTTAATGGTCGTTGATGTAGTAAATCCTTCAATTCATGGCTGACAATGGTAGGAATGTGGGTGCCATCCATGGCGGAGAAACCGTCCACAAAATACCGAAGACAATCTGGACAGTGTTAAAAACTGCGGGGCAGTTCCAACGTGGCATGAAGGGTCTTCACTTGTGTTCACGGCTACTTTTGTACGAGTTCTGAGTCTAAGTGTGAGCTTTCTAATTGCCTCTCACTGATGTTTGTGGGAGTTTTGGACAGAGTTGTGAGACAGTCACTTTTGCAAAGGGAGATATGTAGTTTTGCATGAGTCTTTTTGGACATGGACATGAACTGACGAGTTATAGGTCTAGTCAAAAGCTTTCCAACACACCAAACCGCGTATGATTTGGTGTTCCGTAGCTCCCGCTACGTCAGCAGAAGCGTGGCACCCAAATCCAGCTACTCAGTCAGCGGCGCGCACCATGTCGACCGCCAAGGCGCCCTCACACATGAAGTCCCATCAAAACGCCTTTCGGGAGGTGCAGTTGTCCCTGCACATAGTGGTGGTGCCCCCTGCGCCTTTGGTGTGTATTTCAATGAGTTTATCATCGAATTTGGTGATGGGGAATGATGTGTTTTGAGCCTACCCGCGGACCTGCAGTCAAAATTTTGACCAAGTCTCCGAGTAACAAATGTACAACTCGTTTTCTGAATCCGAGCCAGGATTTTGGCTAAGTCCCTCAGTAACAACGTGCACTACCGGTTCTAGTGGATCTTATGCACCGGATGCCTTGGCAGTCCTCTGGGGCTAAATACCCAGATGAACATTTGTTACTCGTTCTGGTGGATTTTCCACCAGCAGTCAAACCGCAGCCGACTCCACAAGCCTCCACGCACACCCAAACTTTGGAAGCCCATATCTCCCTTGGTACTTGTCCGCTTTCTGTAAAACAACTTCCACTGCATTCAGTAAGTCGTCACTTTCAGGAACTTCAATCCAATCTGGATTTGGAGCACTCCTCAAGTTGCTAGAGTAAATTGCAATGATTTCTCCCCTTAAGCGGCTTGTCGATGCCTCCCGGTGTCGCCTCGGACATGCTAAAGAGCAAAAACACAACATTCTTGCCCTTTCACCTTCCATGCCTGCTGCTCCTGCTTGCTCTCACTCATCTTCCGCTCCGCCCTCCATCCATTCACAACCGGTCATCCCAAGCCCGGCAACGCTCATCATGTGCCGTTCCACTGGCTGCGCTTTGGTGAAGCAATCTGTAAGCAGGTGGCGCATACTGCAGTGCTGCAGCACCACCTGTCCCTTTTCCACCATGTCCCGTGCGTAATGGTAACGTACATCGATGTGCTTCATCCTCTCGTGGTGCATCAGGTTTTTTTAGTGAGATAGCGCCAGTTTTGTCCTCCTGCACCACTGTTGGCCCTTGCTACGCCACGCCTAGCTCCCTCAGTAAACTGCAAAGCCACACCACTTCCTTGACCGCTTCGACCAACGTAATGTACTCTGAATCTACTGTGGAGGTAGCGATGCATTCTTGCTTGCCGTTGCAACATAAGACCGCTGCAACAGCAAGGAAGAACACATAACTGGATGTGGAGTTCCGCTTGTCCACATCACCAGCGTAGTCTGTATCCCTGTAGCAAACCAAAAACAAAGGGTCCAACTGCCCTTTGCCGTCAAACCTTAGGCACCTGTTTCGCGTCGCCTGCAGGTCGTCAGAAGATGCGCTTGACCGCCATCCAGTGTAGTGGTACTGGATTGGCCACATACCTGCTCACGTGGCCTATCGTTTATGCCAAGTCTGGTCGAGTTGCCACCATGGCGTACATGAGGCTGCCCACTGCCAATTGGTTGGGCACCCCTGCCACATCATCCCGCTTTTCTTTTGTTTGCGGTGCCATTGCCGCCCATGTTGCCTTTTTGAAGTCGAAGTCGATGTGGAGTCGCCAAGTCGGCACCAAGTCGACTTGGCATGATTCTCCAAGTCGACTTTGCCTATCCAAGTCGGGGTTTCAAACAGGGTAAACAAGGCTAAATTAAAGGCTAACTTTCCTCCACATCCATCTTCATCAATTTTACTTTGCACCATTTTTGTCTAAACCATTATTTGCTGCATTTTTGCTGGCCAATCATGACAAGACATATGCATGACCATACCATTCCATATTTCTAAGCTCAAGCTGAAACATTTATTGATATGTGATGAACTTGGGTGAACTTCTCTATGATATCAAGCAAGTCAGAGGTTGCCAATGAATGACATAGACATGGCACACTAAGTAAACTGGAAATGGACATTGCACTGAATCTGGAATGTAAAACTTGTAAGCACAAGAAAGCACAAGTACATGAAATCAAGTTAATGTCCCTTGCGGATCCTCTTGGGGCGTTCTGTGCTCTTTGCACCTACAGCTGCAGTAGTAGCTGCTGCTGAACCTCTGATGCACGCTTCAGCTGTATCACTGGCAGTTGCTGAACCCATTGTCCCTGCAGCTGTGCTTCTTGCAGGTGCAGAACCTGCTGCTGTAGATGACCCTGCTACTGCACCAGTCCCATTCAGTCCTGATGTTGCATTTGCCCCTACTAAGCCAGATGTTGCCTCAACATCCTTCCTCTTGCGAACTCCTTTCCTCAAAATCTGCCTCACATCCTGTTCCTCCTCTTCATCCCTATCCTCTTCGTTCCCACTGCTAGATCCTCCTCCATATTCCTCCATCTGGTCAATCTCACCATCCTCTGCCTCATCGTCCTCATCCTCAGTGTTGCATCCTTCCTCTCCTGCCACCTCTGAGTCATCTCCGTCTGCTGCATCTGCAATCAGTGGATCCCACACCCAATCTTCCTCCTCGTCTGGCTCGACCTCGCCGTCTGCTTCACTGTCGCTGTCACCAGCCTCCTCCTCTACAGCCTGCTTGATCTCAGTTTTCAACTTATTTGCTCTTTTCTTCCTGTACATCCTTGTCAGGCGCACGTTGACACGTACCAGCAGCTCCAGGGTTTTAACCTTCAATCTGTTGCTTCGTGAGGTCTAGATCAGCTCGTGTTTGCTGAACACGCGCTCATTATCAGAACTGCTGCACGGCTGCGTCCAGAGCCTCATGAAAAAGGCTCTCAGTGTTGGGAGGCCTGTCATGTGGCGGGCGTGCCATTTGTATGCTGGCAGCTCACCAGCCATCACCTGCTGCACAGCTTCCTTGGCCCGCTGCACGTCCCTTGCCTTTGCAGGGTCCTCTTCGGGAGTCACCCGTCCATTCCCAAACCCCTCCAACTCAGTGCAGAGCATGTCCTGCTCCCGGCTGTCTGGCACGATTGCGTTGAAAACTGTGTTCCAGGCCTCGATCATCTTCTCATCGCCATCAAATTTGTGGCCGAAATGCTGCGGGTGGCAACGACGTGCTGCGACAAAAATGGGGCACGACATCTGATCAGTCCAACGCATGCTCAGGCGCTCAAGGACAAACTTCACCCACTGCGGATTGCATGCAGCACGGCGGCTGCCCCGAGAGACAGCAAGCTTGTTCAAAGACTCAGTTGTGTCCAGAAAAGTCTCAAACACAATGCCAGCAGTTCCACCTGCTGCATCAGCCTTCCGCAGAGCCAAAACAATGGGAAAAATCAGCTTCACCATGGCTTTCACCTGCACCCAAAAGACTCCCATCCTGACCAGCCGCCGCACCTCCTTTTTCTTAGCTTTCCATCCTGCATCTTTGCCCACAGTTCCAAACTCTGACCACTTTGTGGAGTTGACCATGTTCACCAGAATGTCACGCATTTGCAGTAGACGTTCCAACATCTTGTGCACGGATGCAAAACGAGTAGCAACAGCTGGCAGAAGCACCTTTCCTCCCTCTGTTTTCAGCCAGGATCTCAAGAAGTCCTTGTTCCTGAAGAATGGAATAATTCTCTCAGCCTTGGCAATCAGAGCCGCCCCCCACTCTGTCGTAGCAACATCCTTCAAAACCAGGTCCAGGGAATGTGCAACACAATGGGTGAAGAACACAGATGGATACTTATTCTTCAGCTCCAAGTAGGCCTTCTTGTTGGTGGAGGCGTTATCCGTGATGACCATCACCACCTTCTCAGCACCGACTTCAGCAATGGCACCGTCGATGATGACTGCCACGTGGTTGGCATCACAGAAAACACCACTGGCATCTCTCAAGAAAAGGTGAGCCACGCCCTCAGCGTTCACTGCCATGGCCGAGTAGATTGGCCTGATTTGAATGTCAGACCACTCGTCCACTCCTATGCTCACCCCAAAAATATCCCATCCGCTGCAAAGAGGGGCCTCCAACTCCTCGAGCTCAACATCCAGCGCCGGAAGGATGATGTCAGTGACACTGTCTCGGCTGGGCAATCGGAAGGCCGGGGTTGTGCGCCGTGCGTCTTCCACCAGCTCAAAGACGGTAGGATCACGGCAGAAGGAAATTGCCAGAGCATTCTTTGCCATGATCTTCACAATTGATTTCTGACACTGAGAGTTGGCAGCGTTGGCAATGTGCTCGGGCATCGTGGTTTGCCGTGCCAGGTTGAGAGAGGAAGCTGACACAGGAGTGGAGCTACGCAGTGAGTCGGGAATGGTGGCGGGTGTTCTGCTAGCATGGTTGTCAACGCCGTCTGTCGGACAGCTGCTTTCACCAACTGCACCCACACCAACCGCTGCTCTTGCCTCTTGTCTCTTCCGCTCTCGGACAAGTGCTTGCCAGTCCACGGGCTGGTCCTTCGTCCCCCACGCTTCTCCTTGGCCATTGTAAAGTTTCTCGTCGCATGGAATGAAGGCGTCTGGAGGACTAGCCAGAGGCGGGAGGCCGAGGATGGCCCGGGCAGCAGCAGGAGGGTACTTGCACTTCACGATGTTGTGCACGGCTGCTCCAACATGACCGCGCATGTGGTCTGAACCGCCTGACTTGATGACACCGCATGCTCCACACTCAAACCCGGGGTAGCCTGCCTGCGTAGGTACGGGTCAGAAGAACGTACTGAGCGCACGGACGAGGAAGTCCCCAGAGAGTACAGGGAGCTTAGGTGAGGCTGCCACTTGTGCACAGGTGGGATGCTTACCCCTCCCAGCCATGGCGGCCGAGTGGGGCAGAGTGAAGCTCAGCTGGACAACTGCATGGCAAGAATATGCCAGAAAGTTGGCTCCTCGGAGTGTCCGACGGTGGATGCGCTACGTACGGGTTTTTCAAACAGCTACTTGGTTTGTGAGACTACTCATCAAACAGTTGCCACATGTCACACACGTCATCCTTCCGTGACGTGCAAGAAGGCCTCCGATTGGCTCATTCAACGCCGTAAAACAAGCACACCAGGCGCACACACAATGTCCACGCACCACCCACACTTTAAGCACGCATGGCCATGTCATATCTCCCATGCAGGACCAATACTTGGCTTTTAGCCAAGTTTTGCTGTCACATATTGCTTTTAATGCGACACACCAATGAATGGACATTGCGAGCATCAACCATCCAGCATGGAAAAGCGCATAAGACATTGAGTTCTCGCTAGGCACAGCGGGACTTGAGCCCGCCCCTAGAAAAAAAAAATGCCTGTCAATGCCTGTCGAGTCTCTTGTGACAGATGGGGTAAAAAATGGACCCGGCTACAAAAGAGGGGGTCAAGTCAAGTCGACGTCCAAGTCGACATGGACCGACTTGGCGACTCCAACTTGACCCCCTCAAGTCGGAAGTCGAAGGCGACATGGATTGCCGCACTCAGTTCACAGGTCATGGAGATCGGACTGCCAACTGGTTTGCAATCCTCCATGTCATACTACTTCAGCACCTAGGATATGTATTTGGCCTGTCCCAGCTCAAGCTTGCGTGCCCTCCGATTCCGCGTGATGCTCATCCCGAGGTAGTAATCCAGCTCCCACATGTCCGACATCTGGAATCTACTGCTCAGCTGCTCTTTCAGCCGCTCTAGGCTCCGTAGATCCGCCGAGCACAAAATCAGGTCTTCCACATAGAGTACAATGATCTGATGGAGCTTCTTATCGTGCCGCACATACACGCTATGATCCGAATCTTAGCGCTTGAAGCCGAGTTGTGCCATGAAGCTGTCCATCTATTGGTACCAGCATCTGGGTGATTGTTCTAGCCCATACCAGGACTTTCGTGGCTTGCAAATTTTGCCCTTTGGTGCCTCCACCCCCTCTAGCACCTCCAATTAGATCTCTTTGTCTATGATGTATTTGATGAAGGCCGTCTTAAGATCTATTTGGTGGAGCTCCATGTAATTTGCGGTTGCCACGGCAAGGATCGCCCAGATGTTCGTGAACTCGAAAACAGGAACAAACGTCTCATAGTAGTGGTTGCTCTTACACTATGTGTATCCCTTTGCCACCAGCCATACTTTGTATTTGTCAACCACACCTTCCTATGTGAACTTGGTCTTAAAAACCCACTTTGAGCCGATGACCTTGGCATCTTTTGGCCTTTCAACTAGCACCCACGTTTCATTTTCCGTGATGGACGCCACTTCTGACTTGGTGGCTGCATCCCATTGATTCCCTTTGGGCCACGTAAGTGCCTCTTTCACTGTTTTCGGCTGCGTTGATGCAGCCATTATGCACCACGTCATGCCAATCCATCGACTGGTGCTTGTGTCGAAGAGCCTCCCCACTTTCCGCTGCCTCCCGCTGCGGCGTGGCAGTTTTGGTGGCGCCTCATTGCTTTGCTGCGATCCCTCGGACTCTGTTTGCTCCAGTGAATCATCCACAGGACAGCTCCCCGAGTCTCTCTCCCACTCTGGAAAAACATCACCCAGAAGGGCAGCGTGTCCAATGGAATTTCCATGGATGCCCGATGCGTACTCCGACAAGAGTGCACACCTTTGCACCCTTGGTGCCTCATCCGCCTGATCCTTCTGGTTGATCTCCTCATCAGCTTGATTGTCAGTAGAGTCCTCTGCGTTGACTGCCACCGCTGGTACACTGTTGGGCTCCGATGCCGCATCCTCAGCTTTGGCGTCTGCCGGCTCCTTCTTGTAGTCAAGGAGCTGGAACCACTCCCCTTTCTTTGGAGAGTCCACCACGCACACGTCGTTGCTGCTGATGTAGCTCTGCTACTCTTTGAACTTGACGTCTCGGCTGCGGATGATTGAAATTTTGTCTCCTCTCCTACCTGTCCTCCATCATCCTCTCTGCAGCCCCTCCTCAGCTATGGCCAACCCATGGGCAGGCTGCCCCATCCTTGATGAAGAAGGATGCAACATCCACAGCTGATCTCAGAATCCCCTAACTGTTTCTTGTACCATCTTCATAAAAAACTACCGCATCTCGGACTTCCTCCTTGGCACCTACAAACATCAACAAGCTCCACGTCATCCCCCAAACCTCTCTACAACCTTGTTCATGCCTCCTTTCATCACATAAGGGAAGAGGCAAGGTGCGATTCAGACATTTGGTTCAGAATTCATCATGAGGTGTGGAAGAAACAATGGGTGACCCTCACATGCGAAGACAACATTTTCTTCCCCAGAATACCCACAGAGAGACCCTTTCTTATGTGTCATCCAGTCTGGGAGGGAGAAGAGGAAAAGGAAGAACAAAAAGAGGAGGTTCCTGAAGAGAAACCTCCTGAGGTACCTCCTCCAGTACCCCCTTCATAAAATACCACCTTGGAAAATCCAAAGAGGGTGGACAGAAATATCTAGAAATCGCAAGCTGAAGTCTACCAGCACTTCTCTCCAGCACTCATTTGTGAATTTTCAGTCATGGATGCACTCCTGGGATGCCCCAAGTACCTTGGTAAGCATTTCTCTAACGATCAACTGGAGCACAGACGAGCCATTATTAATGAGAAATTCAGGTTCGGCATTCATTTTCTGATGTCACAAGACCTGCATCAACTATTTTAAGAATACCCATATGATTTTGGAGCAGTGTGGTTCAGCCTCTTAACACTGTGAAAGAGCATGTCCTGCCTACTTGAAGGAAAACTGCCACTGAAACTTGTCGGCTTCAGAGGGCCTGTCAGAGAAAAGGCTCCAACGAGAGCTGTTTCCCCTCTCAACAACTGTTCAGGTCCCAGATCGAACCACCTGACAAGGGTTTGTGGTCTCTTGACCATTGAACAAAAGACAAGTTATAACCATAGTAAAGTGATACCTGCCCCCCGCATTCGGCTAGAAAAAAGAAATCGATGTACTAATTTCTTTGGTTCTGTTCTGCTTGTACAGAACAAGGATGTTCATTCCATTTCTTTTAGTCCTCAACAACTAAATCCATCATGTTTGCCTTTGGTTCCGTTCCCCTCACCGCCGTGTCTTCACTCTGCCTTCCATTGCCTTCTCACTCTTTTCCAGCCATTTTCTTGCTACTTTTTTACAGCTCTTTTCTCCGTCACTTCCACTACTCCACTAAGCTCTGCACATCTCAGCATATCATCAGCTCCTGCTCTTCTCATTCTTTTGGATTGCCCTCGTCTACCTAGGACTCTGGTGCTCTGCCTCCCATCTACTTCCTGCCGTCCTTCATTTCCAACGAACTCACCACTTTCACCTCTGTTCCTTTGCTTGTGTCGCTTTCCGTGCTTTTGCATTTTCCCTTGTTTCTGCCTACTTCTGCCCACAGTTGTCCCAAGAATCTGCTCCTTCTGACAAACTCAGCTACCAGCTTCTGGTTTGTCTGCCGCAGGCATCACACTCGCTCCTCAGCCATATGAATGTCTGAGGGGCTTTTCACCTAAAATTTTCCTCTCTCCATTGACCAGGGCTGACCTCTTGCCTATTCCATTCACCAAATCTAGCTTTGAGGAAAGATCGTTACCTCCGTGATTCTGCCGTGAGCTGTGTGACGAACGAAGCCATGCAAACTCCCAACCCCCCCCCCCCCCCCCCCCCCCCCCCCCCCCC
>SZWC01001393.1:180031-200668 GCA_023375785.1 Penium margaritaceum | reverse complement strand
GGGGGGGGGGGGGGGGGGGGGGGGGGGGGGGGGTACCAGGTTGCATTGTGCTCTTTTTGCTGTGGGTCATGTATGGCCATGTGTGCGGATGTCGTCACGTCACGTGTGGTAGTTCCCACTTATGTTTCCATGTTACACCCAAATCAACGTGATGTTTTGCACTTGAATGGTTAGACCCTGGCCCAACAAACAATCATTGTAATTGCTGCCATATTTTTACGTACAAGTAGGTTAAGACTGATGGAATGGACAAGTAAAGTTGTCGCCCACACAGAACCAATAAAATCACATTTCAACATGATTTTCAGTAGTGGGTTATTGCAGTATCAAGTCATGAGTAGTAAGGTAGGGCCCACAGGGAGGTCTTTCAACCGCGGCAAGTAGGTCACGTGAAGTAGGCAACGTCGCGGACTCGTTGGCAGTGGCTTAAATGTATTGTATGAACAGCCATGCAGATTCTATTACAATCTCTAGCAGGTCTTTCAGCCGCAGAAAAAGTATGATCAGCACTTAGAACCATGTTAGTGTCCTGTATGACTGTTCTTTGTCCCATGAAAGTACCACTTCTGGACGACTTGGTCTATGGAACTAGCAGTATCCTCCTCCCCATTCTCTGGTGTGATGTTTTTAACTCCGTTGCATAAGAGTAATGCTGGCCGAAGATAATGACAATGCCATAGGTGGGGTGGTGGGGCAACATTCAATTTAAACCATGGCTGATGCATGTTGTTTTTAGTGATGTGGAGGAAGTTATCACAGCACTTCTATGGTCCCTTTAGTGATGTAGATGAAAGACGTCCAACTTTTCCACACCACTAAGTGTGCGTTTGCCTCGGGACCAAATTCGGCACCTGAAAAAAGCTGATTAGAATCTAATGAACCGAAAGGCAGAAAGTGTTCCTACGATATTTTCAATCCCTGGAGATCTATCCCTTGGCCCTGCTCGTTCCACAGCACCCTTTGTTGACGCCATGTGTGCTTGAACCTGCAGGATTCATCTCAGCCATGGGGCTGTCTCTCAGAAGGTAGGCAGGAACAGACTGCGGCAGTGTGAGGAGAGGTAGCGCCAAGTTGCACTGTTGACAAAGCTCTCCATTAGGAGAGCAGCATGAAGTTGTTGAGTGCAGCAAAGCCTCATGAATCAAAGCCTCTCTTATTCCCCTGCATGAGAGGCCGCAAAAGGAGCACCTCACTCTAGGACAATGACATGATGCATGGAAAGACTCGTCGCGCTTGCCGCTTGGATTAGGGAGCGACACTCCACGTCTTGGCAATTCATCACGTCTTGGCGACCGTGTCTCATGAGCTAGTCTAATGCTTGCTTGGCTTTTCGACTCCGACCTGAGCGTGTTGCGATCTGGCGATGGCACATAATCA
The DNA here is from genome assembly GCA_023375785.1 of Penium margaritaceum. NCBI lineage: Eukaryota > Viridiplantae > Streptophyta > Zygnematophyceae > Desmidiales > Peniaceae > Penium > Penium margaritaceum. Next base: position 199,291 of record SZWC01001393.1, on the reverse strand, counting down.
TTCCCCTGCCAAACGAGCCGGGTTGGCTTCCAGTCAACCTCCATTGGACCAGCCATTGTCGTTGAAGTCGCGAACAAGGAAAGTTGCTGGCTGAGGCCACGGGTGGACAGAAGAGAGCTTTTGTGTCAGAGTTAAGGAACCGAAGTGTGGTCGTGTGTAGACATGTGAATGCTGAACTAGTGAGATCACTACTTTATGTAAGCCTCTACCGCTCGCCATCATCAACCTTCAAGTCGGCTGGTCGCAGTCGCAGAAGCTTTGCCAAGCTCAACGACGCTTCCTCCAGCAAATGCCTGCTGCAGTCCTTTCTTTCGCAGCAGGGAATGATGCGCGCAGCGCCGGTCCCTCTGCGAGCTGGGTCCATCGTCCGTCAAACTGCGCGCAACTTCTGGGATATGGCCTCTTTGGGTCCAGCCCGTCAGTCCGGAAGGACCGGATGTCCCCCGCGAGTGGACATCCGGTCCTTCCGGACGCCGGGACATGTTTCTGGGGGCGGGGGGGAGTCAACGCGCCAGATCCGCGGCCTGGACGCCGGGACCCACGAAATTCCTGGCGCCAAACGAGTAGACCCCCTGCTGCGGCAGCACCATGCGACGGCCTGCCTCAACAGGGTGAAGCGATCGTCGTCGCTTGTGGCGGCCAGAATATCCTCCCTCCGACCTCCAAGAAGTCGAACAATCTAGTCCGACATTTTCCTCTTCCCCTGGTCGTAGCCTACAAAGGCGGGGGGGCTACTTCACATCCGCAACAAGCCCAGATTTTAGACCCGGCAACCCAAGGATGTCATTAGGAAGAGGGGAAGTAAATTTTCGCGTGTTTCTACGAAAAGCAATATGTTGTTTGAGGACAGCCGGGAAAATCCCCAATATTTTTTACACCAAATATGACGAAGTACGTGCCCACCTTTCGTGCCATATCAGGTAAAATAACGTTGCTTTAACCACAAACCAAGCGATGTTGGACATACGATCAAGGGGAGCCAAGAGGAGATTGATGCGATCCGACGGCAGGTCAGGAAAGGAAACATGGTAAAGGCATTGAAGGCGATCCGTAAGAGCATGCAGTCAGGGATAGAGAAGGAAACAACGTTCATTAACTTCGTTTTGGTGGCAGAATAGGCACACACCTTTGTGATCAGGGTTCATGAAGCGGGTGCGATGGGCGTCAGGAATGGATCAAAAAGTGATCCTCATCATGGTCTTCTTCATGTTGGCTTATGTGGCTTCCACCCGTTACAAGCGACAGAGATGGATTACCCAAATGCCTTACATTGGTGGTATAGGGTAGAGGAGCGTGACGACACGCTGGGCCTCCGGAGTGTTCGAACACTTCTCTAACATCTACGACAGTGCCGGCGAAACGCGACCGATGCGTCCTGGCAGCCTGGCGTAGGTAGCGACAAGACGCTGACACGCACTCACTGTCACACAAGCTAGGAATGCACAACAGTCATGGCTGGGACGGAGCGTGAGAATAGTGAGGAAACACACTTGGTAAGTTTTGCAAAAGAGAAAGTGTCGAGAGTCAGGAGCTAGCAAGCTCTTAGCACGCGGTTGACCGGGCCACCCACTCGAGCAGCTGGAAGTGGGGCCCGGCGCCACCCCAGGATCAAACCGAATCGGTCGGCCAAAAGCCACCGTGGTCACTCATACCCCAGAGCGATCGAGAGTGTGGCCCCGTAGAATGAACAACCCGGTGCAAGTGCTGCACAACAAGCTTAGCATGCACGTCAGATACAACCAAGAATCCACATCGACCACGAGCGTATTTGGAGCATGCATCTCTCAAGTAATCTCTCTCATGTTTTAGCCACTCAATGGACAATCACCAAATGAGGATTATAGCAAGGAATATTTCTGGCAGAACTTGAGCATGGCTGAGCTCATGCCAATCTTGCACCCGGCAGGGACGACAGCGATGCGTGGCCCACAGCTTAAAATCTGCTCAGTCACCTGGAGTGGTAGTGTGTATAGATGGGTGGAGACAAGAGGTTACTTGCGTGTTTGTCGGACACAACCAACACTCCCCCATGACTCACAGACAAACAACCCACACACCACATGAAGACTCACGATAAGAGAAAGAGACAAGGAGTTGTCACATCAATCAGGGACTTCATGTGCACGTAACAAGCCGATTGCATGCACACCTGCCTTGAACATTCCACTGCTGAGAGCTTTGGTGAGAAATTCTGCACGCTTCTGATGCGTGTCGACCCAAACAACCTGGACCTCTCCTGCGGCAATGCGCTCCTGCACAAAGTGATGCTCAATGTTGATGTGTTTTGTGCATGAATGATGCATGCCATCGTGCTTAGAAATCACCTTAGTGCTCTGATTGTTGTAGCGCAATGTGATGCAGCGAATGGGTACGTGGACCTACTACAGCAAGCGAGAAAGCCAGACACTCTCACACGTGCCTGGGCCAAGTGTAACATACTCAGCCTCACTACAGTTGTGTGTTACACAACCCTGCTTGTCACTTTTCCATGAGATAGCAGTACCACCCACAAGAAAGATGTAGCCTATGCGATTGCATGCGTCTGTATCATGAGCCCAGTTACTGTCAGTGTACCCATCAACGACTACAGAGGGCTGTGACATGTAGCACAGTTCGACACACAAAGTGGACAGTGCGTTGTAGACGATAGGCAAAGCGGCCTCAAGGTATCTCTGACGAGGTTGCTGGGAGAACTGTGCTAGGAAGTTGACCGAGAAGGCCACATCCGCTCGGGTGGTGGTGGCAAGGTACATCACGGATCCAATCACGCTGAGGTAATCTATGATATCGAAAGCTTCCCCCAGCTGAGTCATGTCAAGTGACTTCAGCAGGCGTTGGCCAAATGGAGTCATTGGTGTAGACGTAGTGGGGGTGTTTGCGAGCAAGGAGGAGAAGCGCTCCCCCAGGCTACATATGTATGCGGCCTGGTGCACGTGCAGAGTCCTACACTGGCGATCACGCATGAGCTCCATGCCAAGAAACACACGAGCTAGACCCAAGTCTTCATGTTGTAGGCAGATTGCAACGGAATCTTCAATGACTACACGGGTGTAAGACTGGGCGATGCGATGAGGAGATCATCCACATAGACTAAGATGGCCACAAGGGGCTGCGAAGGTGCGCTAAAAAAGAGTGCTCGATCGACTGTACTATGACGGTATTCGCCCTTCTCTAGGGTAGAAGAGATCTCCAAGTTCCAAAAACGCGGAGACTGCTTGAGCCTGTACAGTGCTTTGCGCAGCTGCCAGACATTGTTCGTGCCATCTGTGAAGCCTAGGGGCTATACCATGTCAATCTCCTCATCGAGGCGTCTGTGCAAGAAGGCATTATTGACGTCCATCTGTTCTAGTTCCCAGTCGTACTGGGCAAGCAGGCTCTAGGGAGCTCGGGCCGTGGTGTATCGTCCAACAGGGAAAAACGTCTCATCAAAGTCAACGCCTGGGATTTGGGAGGATCCCTTGGCGGTAAGTCGAGCCTTATACCTGTCAATCGTGCCATCAGGCTTTAGCTTGTGCCGAAGTACCTAGCGGGCCAAGACTGCCTTGTGACCTGGTGGCAGATCAACAAGTTCAAACACCTCATGTTCGTTCAAGGCCATGAGCTCCTCCTACATGGCCTTCTCCCACAAATCAGCATGTGCTGCCTCTCTAGCCTAACGGACAGTGTTAAGCACTGCTGGGAGTGAGGGAAGGCCGCTTGCTCCAAAAGAGGCTGCGACATATCTAGCAACGGAGGCATCCAAGGCACTGTGGAACTCATGAGAAACAAGAGCGTAGCCCACTGCTAAGTGAGGATGGACTACGCTGACATCGAGTCCAAGTGCATCAAGCCCAGTGGGCCTGACAGCCGATCCAGCTGCTGTGGAGGATGCACTGGAGCGAGTACGACGTTGAGAGGGCTGTGAGGACTGCGAGATTGACGTCTGTGGGAGAGAACGGGGTCTCCTTCCACAAGCGTACGGCTCTGGTACGACTGGAGGGGCAAAAGTAAATGGGGAAGAGACTGTCTCACCGTCAACCACATGCGACTGTGGGACAGTCGGTGAAGAGAAATCAGGGACGGCACGTGGAGGAGACCGTGCCAGAGTGTCGTCGGACAGTGGTGGGACATTGAAAGGGACTGGCGTGGACTCAGACGATGTAGAGGAGGAAGACGCTGGGGAAAGATGAGATGGGGATGCAGTCGGGGTGCAGAGACGTGTGTCAGTGCTGGAAGACACAGGAGGAGAAGGAGTAGAGGAAGAGGGAGCCGAGCTAGACCGAGTTACCTCAGTGAGACCGGAGGCTGGAACAAGCCCATCCCCCCCAAGCCGACGGAGCGAGGACAAAGAAGAGGAGGGAGCGACATGAGACAAGTCGCGAGGAAAGACGTCCTAAAAGAAAAAAGCATCATGTGATTCGATAACACGGGCGTGATCAGGGTCATAGAAGCGTCAGGCTTTGGACATGGCCGAGACCCCAAGGAAAGGGCACAAGTGAGTGCGCGGACTGAGTTTTACGTCGCACATGTCTTCACGGAGCCAGACTGCAGCAACACAGCCCCGGACATGAGCAAGGCAGAGGTCCATGCGGCGACCAAACCAACATTCAAACGGCATGACATGATGAGGAACACAGTTCTAGACCCACAGTGAGAAGGGTACGCACACCACCAGCAAGAGTTATGCTCCAATGCTCAGATACGCCGTTTTTCTGGGGCGTGTAGGGGTTTGTGGTTTCAATACTCACACCACGAGATGAGAGAAAGTGAGAAGTTGGACCGATGAATTCTCCCCCACGGTCACAAGGAAATACTCGGAGGCGACGACCAAAAGCAAGTTCTGCGTAGGGGCTCCAAGATTCGAGATTAGTGCGAACATCAATTTTTTCCTTGAGATCAAAGACCCAACGCATGCGGGAGAAGTCATCAGTGAGACAGAGCACGTAGCAACCAACCTCCCCAAGGGCCTTATGAGGTAGAGGCCCCATGAAATCAGCATGCAACAGGTCAAAAGGATGAGAGGTGTGAGACTCAGAGGTGGGGAAGGGAGACCTATACATCTTACCTTGCGAGCAATCCAGGCAGTCATGGGGACAAGGGGCAGGGAATGTGGGAGCATCAAGAACATCAGCGGGTAGCACGCGAAGAAGGGTGTCAATGGTTGCAGTGTGAACTTGGCACAAGTGGTGATGCAGCAACTGAGCATGCGCAGGGGAGAGGGAGCGGGCAACATGCACGTGGGCAGAAGTGGCTGGGGCCAGCGCGAAGGTGGGAACACGGAAAAGGCGATCGCAGTGGGTGCCCTACAGAAGAACGCGACCAGACGTACAATGGGAGATAGAGGCAATGCCGATTGGAGGAGAAGTCCATGCCCTGGTGGTCAAGCGTGTGACAGAGAGCAGACTCAGCTCAAGCGATGGAACACATAGGACATCTGACAAGAATAGTTCCCCCCAGGTTTGACAAAGCGCACAACGCCAACGCCTTGAACAGGAAGCAGATGACCAGAGCCAGTGCGAAAAAAATGCACGGAACCAACTGGACCAAGAGAAACAAAAGATGCGCGCGACGAGGTCATGTGGTGGGTGGCTCCAGAGTCAAGGATCCAGAAGCCACCCGACGCACGAACAGTAGTGATGTCACGACTGACGGCGCCAATGGCTGCACGTAAGGAGAAGGAATGACCACACGCAGCAAGAAAGCGGGGAAAATGGATGGACTGCCACTCTTAAATCCACGGAATATCAGCAGGGGGATACTCGAGAACATGACCGGACGAAGGACCATGCAACTCCCCATCAATGACACATGCAAGAGGCTCTGACCCAGAGCGCTCACCCTCACCTCCCTGATCACAAAGGTGGTGCTGGTGGACGGCGTCAGAGAGGGCAGCGTCCAACTGGCGCTCGTCGTCGGGCGGGTCCGGAGTAATGACAACCGCGGAGGAGGGACGACAAGGTGGATAAGGTGAAGACGACCAGGTGGGAGATGTGTAGGTGTCGGAAGGTGGACCGTAGAAGACCGGCCCGCCACAACCCGGAGGCCAACCCCACTGGTAAGGAAGGGGAGGCTGAGCATCAGCTGTGTTATAGATGGCAGCCTCAGTGGTGACAGGGGAGCCGCGGCTCAGTGGAGACGGTGAGAGAGCAGCCCGAGAGGTACTCCCGGATCCCCCAGAGGACCGCGCCCAGTGTGCACACATGGCAGAGGCCAGGCGCTTGTTGTCTGGAGGCAACGGACACTTCGGTGCAGAATGACTGACGTAGCCAGAGTTCCAGCACGTGGTCGTGCTAGGTTTGGCGGAAGAAGATGAGATACTGATGTTGCTGCTGCTGGACCCCTTCCCCTTACCGTGACCCGACTGACCGCCAGAGCTAGAAGCATTGAATCCTTTGCCCCAACCTCGATCACGGTCGCCTCCCCCACCCCCTTAGTGAAAAAGGGACGTGGCAAGGGAGGAGGGTGAGGAGGAAGATATGGAGGAGGATGAGGTAGAAGGGAGCGCTGTGGTGGTAGCTGTAACAGCTGCACGATGGATGCGTTTGTTTTGGAGAGCACTGTTAATGCTCCCTGTATATACGTACGACTCTGTGGTGGCCATGAGTGTGCAGGGCATGCTGACTCAGAGAGCGGAGGCGACGCACAGTGAGCGCGTGCGTCGGCATCAAGTACGTGACCCATCTACTCCCATTATCCCTCCTGTGCTTGCCTCCCTCTCGACAGCAGTGCCCCAGCTCCACTATGTTCACCAGTGGCTATTGCTGGACTAGCCTTGGGTGACCTAGTTTGGTCTTGCCTTTCTGTGTTACTTTATGCCTCATGGTTGTGTTCGAGCATCTAGACCAGACCTCAAAGTTGAGGCTGGGCACTTGTGACAAGAACAATGTATGTTCAAACAGATTTCCGGCCTAGAGCCGAAAGTAGGGTCGCGCGCGGGATTTCCGCACGCTGGAAAAACAAGTGCCAGCGAGCTTCGCTCGCCGGCCGAAGGGTGGGCTCAATAAGCGAGTCCCACCCCTTAGAGATGTTCCTTGTCACTCCGAGGAGTTAGACTTAGTGCGACGGCCGATCCATGGCCGTCACTTACCCCAGGAAGCTTTCACCTCCTTAAAGATGTCGGGCAGCTCCGGGATTAGGCTGTTGATGATGGAAAGAACAGCAGGAAGCTGTCCGGGTGCTGTCTTTACGAGATCTTTCAAGAGGCGCAGAGTGCAGGCCCAATAGGCATCCGTAGTCTTGTCAGCACGCATGGAGAGTGTGTTGAATTGGACGGTAAGGACACTTTGTGTGGCGTGCCCAGTGACAGTCATGCGGCGCTTGATGAGTGCATATGCGCCAACAGGATTAGCAGGTGTGACGCGAGTGGTGTCAGCATTGTAGGAACCTATCTCATCAGTGAGATCATTGGGCCCTACGCGAATGAGGGCACGGACAGCACACGCGGACTCAGCATCAGTGGGCACAAAAGGGGGTTTTGCTGAGAGATTGGGCAAGTGGTTGTACTCCCAAATTTTCTCACCCTGTGCCCAAGCACTGAAGCGCACCTCCTAGGAAGCAAAGGAGAGGTTAGAGGTGAAGCGAGGTGGTGCTCAGTCAAAGTCTGGTTTGCGCTGCAAGGGTCGCGAGATGGCCTTGGCAACGGCTGCACCTGCCGCAGCTGCAGCGGCAATGTAGTCAGAGGTGAGAGAGCCAGTGCTGTTGATGCAGAAGCGAGAGAGGTAGACAAGGCAACAGCAATGTCAGAAATAGCACAAGCAACAGGAGTGGAGCGCAATGCAGGCTGCAGGCGGTTGAGAATGAGGTCAGCGATGTGTTCGGCAAACGTCTCCTGATTGTCCTATTCAGCGCACAGCTTTTCCTCTACAGCGCGGTGTGCAGTGAGGGCTGCTTGAAGAGCTGCACACTCTTTGCGCAGCTCCTCCTGCAGAGCAGCAAACTGGTCATCGTCCACTGGCATGGTGAGTGGTGCGAGAGGCACTCAAGAATTTTTGGGCAGAGTTTCCCTTGCCCCAGTGGGCTTGGGAAATAAAAGAGGTGGTAGGCTCGATGATTCTGCACAACAGATGGGAGAGCATATGCACATGGCCACAGGAGAGAAGGAAGAAGAAGGAGAGGAGGGTGCCCAAGCAATAAGAATGGTGCAGCTCACCGAGGCTAACGACAAAGGCCAAACAAGGGATACAGTACAGCTGCTGCTAAGGCTGCAATGACTGCCACGGAGAATGATGCAAAAACGATGAGGCAGGCAACTCCAACAAGAGCTGCACCCGTGAGGTTGAAGAGGACAGCTCCATCTGTAACCAGGATACAGATCTGACGACCGAGAGATGAGGACGCGGCTGCAGAGGACACCTGAGAGGTGGAGGTGTTGAAGGAAGCCATAGCATTGGAGAGAGCGGTAGCAGCTGAGGCTGCTGCTGCTGCAACAGAATCAGCTGCTGCTTCAATCTGCATGGCTATGTTGACAGTTGCAGTTGCAAGAGGACCCTGATCAACAGCTGTGGTGGTATATGCCTCAACTGCAATGCCAGCAGCTGTGCTGGCAGGTGCACGTGCAACACAAGCTGTGGCTGCAATTGTGGACGAGACAGCAGAGCTAGAGACTAGGGCAGCGTCCAACATGGTGAAGATGTCAGAAGGTCCAGAGGATGCGGCAGCAGCCTGAGATGCAGCGGGAGACGCGGAGCGACGTGAGTGAGCCTCTGTTGGCTATGCTGCAGCTGCTGCCGGGGCTGGTGCCGCCCCCAAAAGGGTGGCACGCTGACTCTGCTGATGGGTCCTACGGGCAACGGGGCAGCTTACAGGGATTGAAGGTCGACGTTGTTCACGTGGCGGCCCCGTTGCTGGTACGTTCGACACTGTAGGTGAGTCGTCCGAGGCGGACTGGCAGTAGGCTGCGTACTCGGCGGCGTCGGCCAGCGCTATGTACTCCACAGGATTGTAGTCCTCCCCAGGGTAATATCCCGGGCTATCACACCGGCGGCGGCGTGCCCACACAGCAATCCCAGCCTGCTCTGCTTCCTCCTCGTGGCGCGCAATCAGCTCGTTGACGTGTGCGCGTTCACTCCGGCCCCTTGGTGACGTGGAGATCGGCTCCTTGTCAGGTGGTGAAGCCACGGTGGCTGCTCAAGCCTCTGACGTGGCCGGCGATGTGCACGCAGACGTGGCAAGTGGTGCCCGCCAAGCTGTAAGGCTGTGGGGGTGCGGTGCTGCTGTGCCGAGCTGCAAGACTGTGGGATCGCGGAGCAGCTGAGGCCACTGGTGGACAGAAGCTTCAGTGTTGGAGTTAAGGAACCAAAGTGTGGTCGTGTGTAGACATGTGGTTGCTGAACTAGTGAGATCACTACTTTATGTAAGCTTCTACCGCTCGCCATCATCAACCCACAAGTCGGCTGGTCGCAGTCGCAGAAGCTTTGCCAAGCTCAACGACGCTTCCTCCAGCACATGCCTGCTGCAGTCCTTTCTGACGCAGCAAGGAATGATGCGCGCAGCGCCGGTCCCTCTGCGAGGTGGGTCCATCGTCCGCCGAACTGCGCAAAACTTCTGGGATATGGCCTCTTTGGGTCCAGCCCGTCAGTCTGGAAGGACCGGATGTCCCCCGCGAGTGGACATCCGGTCCTTCCGGATGCCGGGACATGTTTCGGGGGGGGGGGGGGGGGGGGGGTCAACGCGCCAGATCCGCGGCCTGGACGCCGGGGCCGACGAAATTCCAGGCGCCAAACGAGTAGACCCCCTGCTGCGGCAGCACCATGCGACGGCCTGCCACAGAGGAGGAAACAACGCTCAACAAGTTTGTTTTGGTGGCAGAATAGGCACACACCTTTGTGATCAGGGTTCATGAAGCGGGTGCGATGGGCATCAGGAATGGAGCAAAAAGTGATGCTCGTCATGGTCTTCTTCATGTTGGTTTATGTGGCTTCCACCCGTCACAAGCGACAGAGATGGATTACCCAAATACCCTACATTGGTGGTATAGGATAGAGGAGAGCGTGACGACACGACGGGCCTCTGGAGTGTTCGAACACTTCTCTAACATCTACGACAGTGCCGGCGAAATGCGACCAATGCGTCCCGGCAGCCTGGCCTAGGTAGCGGCAAGACGCCGGCACACACTCGCTGTCACACAAGCTAGGAATGCACAACATCCATGGCTGGGACGGAGCGTGAGAATAGTGAGGAAACACACTTGGTAAGTTTTGCAAAAGAGAAAGTGTCAAGATTCAGGAGCTAGCAAGCTCTTGGCACGCGGTTGACCGGGCCACCCACTCGAGCAGCTTGAAGCGGGGCCCGGCCGCCACCCCAGGATCAAACCGAATCGGTCGGACAAAAGCCGCCGTGGTCACTCACACCTCGGAGCGACTGAGAGCGTGGCCCCGTAGGATCAGCAACTCGGTGCAAGTGCTACACAACAAGCTTAGCATGCAAGTCAGGTACAACCAAGAATCCACATCGACCACGAGCGTATGTGGAGCATGCATCTCTCAAGTAATCTCTCTCATGTTTTAGCTACTCAATGGACAATCACCAAATGATGTGAATAGCAAGGAATATTTCTGGCAGAACTTGAGCATGGCTGAGCTCATGCCAGTCTTGTACCCGGCAGGGACGCCAGCGATGCGTGGCCCACAGCTTAAAATCTGCTCAGTCACCTGGAGTGGTAGTGTGTGTAGATGGGTGGAGACAAGAGGTTACTTGCGTGTTTATCTGACACAGCCAACACCTGGTTGGTTTGTAGGGAAGTAGGAGAATTTTCTCGGTGGGTTCAGACCCGCGAACCCGATAGATTGTACTAGTATGGCGAGGAGACCTGATGGTACTAGTGTCGCTTCAGAGATTTGGAAAGTGTGTTATGCTGACTGGACGCTGATTCTGTGTGTTTCAGACATTGGTCGTTCAGCCTCGATGCTTGAGACCCGTGCACTTGGTGGTCTGTGTTAGTGCCTCGGGAGACCCAACACTGATTGGTGATCAGACGTGTATAGCTTGCACATGGCTGAGACTCAAACGTCCGATGACATGTTCAGGCGTCTCGGGGGGCCTAAACTTGCCTAGCCTGGCTAGCCGGTAATGCATGTGTGTCACCCTAGAGTCTGGATGTGTATTGGGGTATATTGCATATTTTCTAGTCGTTCAATACCCGGGCACACGGTTGACTATTCCGGTGCCTGGGGAGACACCGTTGTGTGGTTTCATATTCTGTGACACGTGTATTCCCCGTGTGTGCCTTTTGGCGCGACGAGGATAGCAGGGCCTGGTGGGCTAGCCGCCAGTCCCCAGTAGACAAGCTCTCAGTAGGGCTCATTGTACTCTCTCTTTGTTCTTAATGTGTTTTAGACATAGCCAGATTTGGCCTTCACTGATTGCCCCTCACACCAAGAGCTCATGGAGGTTTTGCATGGGCTTGCATGCCCTAATTACTTCATACAAAGGTCCATAACCAAGTATCCAAATTTCCGACAGATTGAGGTCCAATGAAAGTTTCTGAGGGGACATCTTTCATGCCAGCCAGTCGCGTGAGATGGGATAAGGGCAAGGGTAACGGCAAGGACGGGTGTAAAAACTTTCAGCAGTGGCGGAGGAGGAACACGTGAGCGGTTTGAGGGGACCTGAAGCCGTGCTAGGAGGCCAATAAAAGATTTATTGTGAGTGAAGTAAATGGGGGAAAATGTTTTGTGGCGGTTCATGTGAGGTCGGGCACACAGGTCAATGTGGAGCTAGAGGGAGGGTAGTATGCGGAGTGTGCGATGTGAGTTAGGATTAGCATTTGGGAGATGAAAGACAGTAGTGATGGGGAGGTCAGTGAGCTCTTGAATAGTGAACAAGGAATAAAACAGAGGGACCTTGGGATTGAGGAACTGGCATGGAGGATACGAGCTCAGAAGAGGGCAATGGAGTGAAGAACATGAGAGATTGTCACAATCTAGGGATAAAGATGACATCATTGTTGATGTTTCTAGGCCCCTAGCAATGTGAGCTAAGAGCCACGTGAGCACCATAATAAGCCCAAATGCAATGTTTGACCCAAAGATGAATTCCTTATAATGTGGACCAAAAAATCAGTCTCTTGCTCTTGAGGAGGATTGAATTGAAATAGGATTGAACATAAAATTTGTAAGAAAAAAGGTCATAAGAGAAAACTCAACACACAAACTGTGACTACTGTGATTATGTTAGTCTGATTGATATGAATGTGTTTATGGTTTGAACACAATAGAAATTGAGATTTATAAAAGAAGAAATGAATTAACCCTACTACCGGCTAAATTCGGATAAAAATTAATTACCCTCGGGCTCGACCCTGTTGCATAATTAGGTTCCCCCCTTGTAGCTAGTGTGCAGAAATTCTTTCTGAAACGAGTTCCGAAAATAAGCGAGCTCGATTCATGCTCGCACGAAGTTCGCAACGAGGTACGGGCCGGCGCGACGTCCCTCCACTGCTTGATTTTGGTCGTTTGAACTCGTGTGGAGGGCTTGAGTATGCACGTTTGACCCAGATCCCTAACCATCACTGAATTTAAGAGACCCAGAATTCCGTGGGTCCTTGTAGCCAGTGTGCGGAAATTTGACCCCGGTTGCTCGAAATAAAAAATTCCTTCGTAAATGACTATCCGAATTTAGGCGGTAGTACGGTAAAATGATTTCATTCCTAGATCTTTCATCTACACATGCCATGCTCTAGAAAGGCACGATAGTCTCCACTCTCAAGACAGTTTTTAATTTGTAAGGGCCAAATAGCTCGTGTGCCCATAAAACGCAAAGTGTGACTCTCATCAGCCCAGAACCGGCAAAAAAAAAAAACTCAAAAGCCCAGTCGGAAATCATGCTTGCTCAGGGCATGCGTCGACGGCCGAGAAAAAAAACAACCGCATGGGGTCATCGCTCCCTCGCGATCGGGAAAAAACGCCCTTCTTTCGTTTTCAACATTTTTTATACACGCAAACCTATTCTTTTAAAGCACAAACTGCAACCAAACCCTACCCCGAATCACATTCAGGGTTTTAGGGTTTTAGTTTTGCGTGGACTCCTGCTAGGCCCCCCGGTATCTGGGCCCTGTACGTTTCCTTTCAATGCATGGGGAGTCTCGAACTCCCCTCAAAGTCTAAATAAACCTCCCCCCGCTAGTATCACAAACCCTTCCCCCCGCCAGTATCACAAACCCTTCAACGAAGGGGTTTGTGATACTAGCGGGGGGTGCCGCATGCCATGCATCGTCAACGCATGGCATGCGGCGTCACCATGCATTCTTGCCTGTCTTCTTTGTTACCGGCGTGGCGGTAGCGGCGGCCGATGGCTAGTTAGGATTTTTTTTTCTGGAAGACGGGCCAATAAGTTATATCTTTCTACTATTTGGGTATATGTGACTTGTACGCATTTTTTAGATAAAAAAATCACTCATTATCATTGAAAAGAGAATATGGTTAGGAACACAGTATGTGGAATTGCACTCACTATTACATCGCAGTGAGTTATTTTCAAAACCTAGCACAACAGCCTCTGAAACTCTTAAGAAGCTGCTCGACTTCTATTCTCATCGGTCCAAGTTTTCATCGTTTTGCGGGATGGCTCTGCATGGCCTTTGAAATTTTCTCACTTAATGAGACTTGGGCATAAGGTCCATTATTCTTCTACTATTCGTAACATAGTCAAGTTCACCTGTCCTTCAAGAAGTCACATAAAGATGTTTCTGAATATTTCCTCATGTTCTTTCACGTCTCACTCAAAGCTTGTTCTTTTTCAGTTCTCAAGACCACGTCACCATGATTCTCACCATCTCCTTTGTTCCTCACTCAAGCCTTGGAGAAATGTGACAATGATTTCATGTACCCCATAAAGCAAGAAGTTGCTGAAATTCCCCAATTCTTCTAGAATCTTGTGGAATGAACGTATTTGTCTTTCAAATCTATGTGATTTCATTATCAAGAATCCTCACAGCCTCTTCAATTAATCTTATTTAAAAAACCTCCCGTGGAAGAATAAAAATTTATACATATTCCTTCCTTCATGATTTCCAAGGGGTATCGAGATCAGCCATGGGGCTTGTCTCGGTGATGAGGTAGCACCCCGCCCCAACCGCTTACGACAAGGGGCTCCGTAAAATTTTTCATACAGATCATCTCCTATGGTTTCTACACCGGGTAGCGACATCCACAAGTCATTGAGGGACAGTTTCACGCGGTGATCTTGATGCCTCCACCATCCCAGAGACGGGAAGTCGAAAGCAAAATCTCAGAGGCGGGAGACTTTAAAAAAGAATCCCGGCACAAAATCACCAGAAAACCTCACCCCGCTGCCCACGATGAGTCCAGACCCCGGCCCTGAACCGACACATTGATTTTGATTTTGATTCTATGTCTTGACAGCAGGACACGATGCGGCAAAGTTGTCCGCAAGAGCTCATAGCCCTTGCCAAATCCGCCAAAAGAATTGGCAAAAAGACGAATAATTAAATGCCACCCGCCGATTCCTTATGATTTGGCGGTGATTGTTGCTTATGTGGCATTGCTACCACATTCTGGGTAACGTCCAGTCCGGGACATTACCGGACATGGCGTTGTTTCGCAATCAATCAAAATTTTGGATGAAGACGTTCATCCAAAATCTGTTTTTTGTACCTTTTAAGGAAATCTTCAGTAAGATCTACGGTCATGGATTTGTTCCCCTCTCTTCGTGAGGCTTGCTGCATGACAGGGCCGAAGACACCGCTCAACGAACGCCGGAAAACTCAGGAATCCTGTCCATCAAAGTTGGACAGCGTAAAGAAAGACTCTGAAGGAGACCTAGTTGCTCTCCCACTGAATCGAACTGTTTCCCTCCTAATCGTGGAATCAAGAAAAAGTTATAATTTAGATAGGGAAAATTCTGCAACCCTAAAATCAAAATTAAAATCAATGCGTCGGTTCAGGGCCCCGATTACAGCAACCTTGTCGGCATTCGGCTCCTCTGCTCCTCCTCTCACTTTCACATTCCGACGACGGACAACCAGCCAAACCAGAAGATGACGACCAGCAGCAGCAGCAGCAGCAGCAGCAGCGGCAGCGGCGGCGGTGCCGGCGGTAGTGGCAATAGCAGCAGTAGCGTTTCCGACTAATGAGCGTCTCCAACGCGCTCGAGTACAGCTGGGCGAGACCACGTCTGCATTCACAGGTAAGGTGCGGATGGGTAGGGGCCAGTTTGGCTCGCAGGCCAGAGCTGGGTGGTCATGGCCAGCGATCCCCACTTTCAATTCGGGCGTCATATGGCTTTCCATAATGGCCATATGACCAGGCCGTATCAATCGGTCAGGAGCCCAGAAAAAAATGATTCTTCAAGGTAGCTGACAACTGGCCATCCGTCAACTGGCCACTTTAAAACTGGCTATTTTTCAACTGGCTACTTGAAAACTGGCTACCTGTCAAGTGGCTACTTGTTAACTGGCCACTTTTTGACTGGCTACTTATGAACTGGCTACTAAACAACAGGCTTCTCGTAAACTGGCTAAAAATGGCTAATTTTCAACTGGCTACTTGTCAACTGGCTACTTGCCAACTGGCTACTTGTCAACTGGCTTCTTGTCAACTGGCTTCTTGTCAACTGGCTACTTGGCTACTGGCTACTTGCCAACTGGCTACTTGTCAACTGGCTACTTGTCAACTGGCTACTTGACAAATGGCTACTTGACAACTGGCTTCTTTTCAAGTGGCTACTTGTCAACTGGCTACTTGTCAACTGGCTAGTTGTCAATAGGCTACTTGACAACAGGCTTCTTTTAAACTGGCCACTTGTCAAGTGGCTACTTGTCAACTGGCTACTTGGCTACTGGCTACTTGTCAACTGGCTTCTTGTCAACTGGCTAGTTGTCAACTGGCTTCTTGTCAACTGGCTACTTGTCAACTGGCTACTTGTCAACTGGCTACTTGTCAACTGGCTACTTGTTAACTCGCTACTTGCCAACTGGCTAATTGTCAACTGGTTTCTTTTCAACTGGCTACTTGTCAACTGGATAGCTGTCAACTGGCTACTTGAAAACTGGCTACTTGTCAACTAGCTTCTTGTCAACTGGCTCCTTGTCAACTGGCCACTTGAAAACTGGCCACTTGACAACTGGCCACTTGACAACTGGCTCATTTTCAACCGGTTACTTTGGCTACTTGTGAAGTGGCTAATTTTCTCCTGGCTTCTTTTCAACTGGCTACTTGTCAATTGGCTACTTGTCTACTGCCTACTTGTCAACTGGCTCCTTCTGAACTGGCTACTTGCCAACTGGCTACTTGTCAACTGCCTACGTGACAACTGGCTACTTTTCAACTGGCTACTTGTCCACTGGCTACTTCTGAACTGGTTACTTGCCAACTGGCTACTTGTCAACTGCCTACTTGACACCTGGCTACTTGTCAACTGGCTGATTTTCAACTGGCTTCTTGTCAACTGCTACCTTTCAACCGGCTACTTGTCTCTGGCTACTTATCAACTGGCTTCTCGTCAACTGGCCCCTTGAAAACTGGCCACTTGACAACTGGCCACTTGACAACTGGCCACTTGAAAACTGGCCACTTGACAACTGGCCACTTGACAACTGGCCACTTGGCAACTGGCTACTTGTCAACTGGCTACTTTTCGAGTGGCTACTTTTCAACTGGCTACTTGAAAACTGCCTACTTGACAACTGGCTTCTTGACATCTGGCTACTTGTCAACTGGCTACTTGTAAAATGGCTACTTGTCGACTGGCTAGTTGTAAACTGGCTACTTGAAAACAGGCTTCTTTTAAACTGGCTACTTCCCAACTGGCTACTTCTGAACTGTCTACTGGCGAAGTAGCTACCTGTCAACTGGCTACTTGTCAACTGGCTTCTCGTCAACTGGCTCCTTGTCAACGGGCCACTTGACAACTGGCCACTTGAAAACTGGCTACTGGCGAAGTGGCTACCTGTCAACTGGCTACTTTTCCACTGGCTTCTTATCAACTGGCTACTTTCCAACTGCTTACTTGTCAACTGGCTACTTGTCAAGTGGCTACTTGTCTCCTGGCTTCTTGTCAACTGGCTACTTTTCTACTGGCTTCTTGTCAACTAGTTACTTGTCTCCTGGCTTCTTGTCAACTGGCTACTTGTCGATTGGCTACTTGTCTACTGGCTACTTGTCAACTGGATACTTGTCGACTGGATACTTGTCAACTGGCTTCTTGTCAACTGGCTACTTGTCAGTTGGCTACTTGACAACTGGCTACATTTCAACTGGTTACTTGTCAACTGGCTACTTGGCAACTGGCTACTTGTCAACTGGCTACTTGTCAACTGGCTACTTTTCAACTGGCTACTTGTCAACTGGCTACTTTTCAAGTGGCTACTTGTCAACTGGCTAGTTGTCAACTGGCTACTTGACAACAGGCTTCTCTTAAACTGGCTACTTGCCAACTGGCTACTTGTTAACTGGCTACCTGTCAACTGGCTTCTTGTCAACTGGCTACCTGTCAACCGGCTGCTTGTCACTGGCTACTTATCAACTGGCTTCTCTTCATGTGATTTCTTGAAAGTCTTTCTCAAACTCATTGGATAAAGAAAACATTCGGACTCCAGTCTAATTTGAGGTAATTATGTGAATAACATTCTATGGTTGAGATTAGAAAAGAGTTTCTGGACAGCTATAAACATACGTCATATTATGGGCTAAAAGACAGATGTTTACACATCCCTAGTCGTTAACAAGGTGCAGAGGTCTCTTGCATTATTCTGATCTATTCTCTCGCATTAAAGGATTCACGAGACATACAAAGATATCTACATGCTGCTCTTCTGAGTTCCCTTAAAAGATGATGATTAGGTTCTCTCAAAGCATGCCAGTTCAAAGCAGCAAATCTTCTATTCAAAGCAGAGTCGTAAGCCAGTTTTTGCATATAGCAACTTCATCGAAAACCACAAACATGTCTTGCAAAGAACGTGGTTCAACTGGTCTTGTCCATCGATGCAGATAGATCGATGGACAAAGCCACGTCGCAGGTATGTTTGTTTATCGGTGTACAAATTGTTCGCGGTTCTCATACTTACGATGCTCACAATCCACTACATTTTTCCAGTACAATTTTTATTTTCGGAAGGGGGGGGGGGGGGATGAAGTGGGGTCGGAAAATATCCTCTCCCCTCCCCCTACCAAAAGTGTATTGGATGAATGTATTGGGAAGTGAATCGGAAGTTGGTCAGCTTTTTTACATGAATGTATTGGATTGAGAGAAGTGTCTAAGAAGCTGGACATTGATGTTCTTTGAAATTCACTTGTGAACTATGTATCCCCTCGTCACGATACACATCCGAATACACTCAACATATACAATTTCTTGAATTAATGAGGTAAGGGGGGATCACTGGTTGACTTGCGATCGTTTTAAGATAAGTCAACGTGCGAGAATGTTGACAGGAAATATTCTGGTTGAGGCGGTGATGCAAATATGTGGTGTTTGGAATGTAGACTCGATCGGAAACAAAGAACAATTGGCAAACAATGTACTCACCGAGATTTTGGTGTGACAAAGACATGGTCCGTTGATGTACATGCATCGATGGACAAAGCATCTTTATGGCTGAGTTTCGGGCTGTTCACCGGTGTACAAATTTCTCTCAGTTCTCATACTTCGCGATGAACATAGTCCAACACACTAGTCCGATACACTTTGCGTTTGGGGGGGGGGGGGGAGTGGGAAAGTGGCGCAACAGATAATTTGATATTCCCCCTCAAAAGACCGAAGGTGCATTGGGGGAATTTATTGGGACGTTCATTGTGGGAGTGTAACCTTTAAACCATAAATGCATTAAATTGAGGGAAGTGACTAAGAAGCTACGAACCGATATTTTTGTTACTACATTTGCAAGCGTTCTGCACTCGCTTGTAGATGCATAGTCCAATACACTTTCCATATACAAAATCAGTGACAGGAAGTGGAGAGGGTGGGGACTTCTTTCACTGGTTGACTTGTGCTCGCATGAAGAAAATTCATTGTGGTGGTTCCTATGGGCCCTGTACAGTTGATCCGTTTGACATACGTACCAACTCACAAATGAGACCAGTATTTCTAAACAAGAAATCTGTGTGAAACCATCTGCAATCAAGAGACGGGTTCTGACCATCGATTCAACCGTATCGATGGACGAGACATCGTTAAGATGCATTCCACTGTTTTACGGTTTACAATATTCCACGTGTTTTCCACGGTTCATGGACATTCAAAGTTCAGTGAAGCTCTGTGATTTTGGTTTCTTTGGCGGGATATTGAATAAAGTTTTCCTGTCATCTAAGAATGACCCCCCCCCCC
>SZWC01001393.1:130931-172456 GCA_023375785.1 Penium margaritaceum | reverse complement strand
TTGAGCCATGTCAAGACACAATTGCAGCCTATAAATGAGACCTCTCATCGCACACAATGATTCAACTATGAGAAGCAGTATAAGGCATACAATCCCATGGCAAATATGAGAGCTGGTGGTGATAGGAAGAGTTGTGGCGCAAAACATTGGCTAAGTCTCAAATGCGTACATTAAGGGAAAGAAGACAATGAGCCTCACAATGTGTTTATGTACTGGGACAGGGTCTGGTGGGTTGTCAACTAGACCCTGTCATCCCCGCCATACCAAAATGGAGGGACGGGAAATGGGCACACCATAGAATGTAAAACCACATGAGAAAATCTCCCAAGGCACCAGAATAGGTCACCGAGTGCCCAGATCCTAACTGTCAACGAGATACAAACATGTCCAAATGGTCCTGCATAGTGCCAGGACACCCGATAAACTAGTGTTGGTAATAGGTGAAAGTAAATTCAAAAAAACCCTATTTCAGGTGTCCCGAGACACCAGTGTTCGTAATGGGTGTAAGAAACGCAAGTGACCTCTTGGCTCTGTTTACAGACACACACACACACACACACACACACACACACACACACACACACACACACACACACACACACACACACACACACAATAAGTGCAGGTTCTGATTTGCACATGCAGTGTCTCACTGATATGTACCCTGACCTTTTCGTAGCAAAGAGTCTGCCTAGGTTCAGGCAGCCATAACTCTCATGTGTGGTTCTTCTAGCTGATTCTGACTGCACGACTGTGTTCGCAGCGTGCATGCTTTGTATCATCCAGTTTTCAGGAAAGCAGACGACGCCAGAGTTTGGGGTTGTTGGTCCTCTGGGATGGCTCAGCGAGAAAACCCCACAGGCTGGAAATTATTGCATTTTCTTGGTTGGCTGGTAGACTGAGTAACAAGCCTCACAAAGATGAGGGTTTAGGTTCGTGTGGAAGGGGTCCCAGACCACACCTCATTCTTGCTATCAACTCAGTCATTACTCAATTTCAGCTACAGTTTTGGTGCTTGAGTCTTGAACACAAGCTATCCCTCTCACAGCTGAGCAGCCAGCGCTGCTCAGGCGTTAAGTCTGGACGCAGCAGGCCACGTACTTCAGTCCAAGTGCATGAGGAAGCTAATAATGGTTTTTTCCAGACTGGCACAGCATCTTCCATTTTGGTATTTGAGCCATAGCGTAGTAGATGCAGCAGCGGCATAGAGGTGCCAGTCAACATATGCGGACCTCCATACCCGCCAGTGTAGGGGAAATTCTGCCATATTTTTCTCGAGGGAGTTAGCCTTGCCTGGTGGCGGCTCCAAAACGCTCCCGTCATGAGTGAAATGTTGCCACTTTTCTCTTCACAGCATTGAACCCACGGATGTGGTAGCGTAGGCGGTCACGCGGTCGACGCAAAGCGGCACAACACTGACCACAGAGCCGCGGCACGTGGCAACGGCACTGCCACACAGCAGGGAAGTGTCCCCGTTGCTACCCCATTTTTTATCTTACCTCATCCTTGTTTTGTACCCGGATTAGCCTTCCTACCGGGTGTAGCCATGTCAACAGCTGCGGAATCAGTGCCGCTACACCCAAAAACTGAGTATTGGGAAGAGAGTAAGAAAATCACAGACTCCCTCACTCCCTCGCTTGCTTGCTGTCTGCCACACAGCAGGAGCAACAGCAGCGAGGCAGCAGCAGCACGCAACAGCAGCATTAGCAACAACAGCAGCAGCAGCTTCAGCTGCTGCGGCCGAGAATCAGCAGCAGCAAGAGTAGCAATAGCAGCCGTGTGACAAATGGAGGAGCGCATCACAGCAGCCGCAGCAGTGCAATATCTCCAGCTGGATAGCTGTGAGGTCGGGTGACGTAATGAGCAGATCATCCACATAGACAAACACGGTGACTAGGGTGGTCCCGACTAGGGTGAAGAAGAGGACTAGATCTACGGGGCTGCACTCCAGGCCATTCTTTAAGAGGGTGTGGCTGATCTCTGTGTTCCAACACCTAGGTGACTGTTTTAGGCCATAGAGGGCCTTCCGCAGTCGCCAAAAAACACCTTGTATCATCTTCAAAGTCAGGGGGCTGGCCCACGTAGAGCTCCTCACCATTGAGAGTGCCATGCAAGAAGGCATCACTTACGTCCATCTGGTGGAGGTCCCAGCCATGCTGTGTGACCATGCTATAGAGTGCACGGCTGGTGGTGAAATGGCCAACAGGCGCAAATTCCTGGTCAATGTCCACTCATTGTACCTGTGCAAGGCCCTTGGCTGTGAGCTGGGCTTTGCACTTATCTAGTGTACCATCTGGATTCCTCTTGCGACAGAAAAATCCCTTGGCTCTAATGGCTTTGCGGCCTGGGGGCAAGCTGACCAGCTCGTACACAGCATGCTTATTGATGACAGCTAGCTCTTCCTTGCAAGCAGCCTCCCACATGGCAGCGTCAGGTGCGGCCCTAGCCTCGCGGAGGCTCTGTGATTTGGTTGCCTACAAGGACGGCCTGGCTGTGAGTAGAAGAGCAATGCCAAGACCCACTGGAGCATGAGACAGCAAGACAAAGAGAACACATCAATGCTCTTGAGAGATCAGGGCAAAACCCAAAGTGGATTCAGGGATGGAGGCGTGGAACTCAAAGAAGTGGCCGTGGGCAACGGGTGTTGGCAAGACGCATGCCTGGTGGAGACACTGGGGTGCATGGACACAGACGACATCACTCCACTGGAGTAAGAGACTCAGGAGCCAAAGAAATGCTCGACTTTTTTACTGAGTTAGCAACTGGACACTATTGCCTTGGTGGCGAAGTCAGCAGCCGAATAAGTGGACTCACTCGACTGAACAGCGGAGTCAGTAGCCGAAGAGGTAGACTCAGATGTTTGATCAGTAGCCAGAGGAATAAACTTAGATGGGGACTCTGGTATAGCTGGGGTGTCTGTGTAGGCAATACGGTGGCACCACGGACTCTGGACATTGATGGACAGGGAGCAATGTCGTGCACCGGTGCAAGAATCTTCCCAACGTGGTGGTGGCGACAGGCTCAGAAGGGTCCCAGTACGAACAAGAGGGAGATCGCCAGGGAAAGATCTCCTTAAAGAACAATATGTCATAAGACTCTATGATGCAATGCCGAACAAGTTCCCAGAACCGCCAATTCTTCGACTAACGAGACATCCCAAGAAATGTGGAGAGACGACCACGGCCTACATAGGTGTTTCTGGGCATGGAGATTGAGCGTGGCCACGTCCACGGCATTCTTTTTGTTCATGAGGTAGCCTACGCGTAGAAGTTAACGGAGCGCTTTTGCGGACCCCTTGCCCACTGTACCTAATTCTTCCACACCCATGACCCTAGACATTCACGTCAATTTGAAAGCTTCTGATGCCGACACACTTGGTGTTGGTGTGGATGTGACTACTTTTCTTCGTATCATTGGGTCACTCATATTCCTCGCCACCACCACGCGGCCGAACATTGCCTTTTCTGTGAATTTACTGGCCCAATTCTCCCAGTCTCCAAACTATTTTCACTTAGACTCAGCCATTTGTGTAGTGCGATACATTGTCTCCACCCCAAGTCGTGGAATGGTGTTTTGTCACCAGCCTTCTGTAGTCACCAAGGGATTCGCTGATAAGTGACAGGGCTGGGAGCATAGATGGTAAGAGTTGCACTGGGTGGATCTTTCTTATTGGCAGAGTGAATATCTTGTTGCGGAGTGGGAAACAGGGTTGCATTACATGCAACACTGCCAAGGTAGAGTACATGACATTTTGCACCGGTGCATGCAAGAGTGTGTAGATTAGTCATCTACTGAGTGGATTTTGTCAGCCGGCATCGTCCATCATGCCATACTGTGAGAGTACCATGACCATTACAGATAACGATAACATTCATCACACAAGCAGAAAGCACATCAATTTGGTTTATCACTATGTGTGCACTTTGTTGCATGAGGGCAACATCCGGATTGTGTGGGTCCATATTGTATGTCAGCTGGCTAATTTCTTGACCAAGGCGGTCAAACACGCATCATTCAAGAAATTTGTTAGCCTAGTTGGTCTACATCTGTGAGTGCAAAATCATGCCTTCATGATTTCTCACTACTGACTAACCCTTTGTGTGCTCATTATCACACTTTTGTGGCTTTGCTAGGCTATGGACGCATGAGGGTGTGGAGGCGCATGACTTATGGTGTGTATTGTGGATGCATGACCTGTGCATGTGCATGTACATTGGTGTCCACGGGTCATGGGGAGGTGTTGTGATTTACGCTCTCTCACTCATATGTACTGTGACCTCTCGGCTGATGTACATACTCATATAGATGACTGACTAGGTGGACGTAGTCGACAGCAGGCACTGAGCGATGGAGAGGACGTCGCATCATTTTGAGAGACGTGACTCTCAACTCCTTGTGTGGATTCTCCCCCACTTGGTAGCAGTGCGCGGCCGGCTCCTGTTGGCTCTAGTGGGTGTGGAGGCACCCTCAAGGATGCCTAGCTCTTGCTGATGCACGCTACCAGTGTTTGGGGTAGCCAATGGACACCAATGGTGAAGAGTGTGGAGCACAAGGATCACGGATGTGAGTGGACAGAACATGTCACATTCAGTAGAACTGAATCGAAACACGATTTTGTTACTTAGCATAGTGAGATTACATCAGATCCTTATAGCCTGTGATCTAAGCTTTTCAACGCATCCAATCACGCCCAAAACAGAGCAGTAGAGCCCCTTTTACGGCCGTCGAAGTAAGCCTTGGTGGAGCCGCCCACCTTGCCTTGCACGCTAGGCAACGGGAGGCGCTTCGACGATGACCCGACGAAGCGCCTTTCCTTGCCCAGAAGTCAAGGAGAAGTTCACCCTGGTCAAGGAGAGTCTTCTGGTTGCTTCCTTTATGGCCCTGGTGCATTTGGGGGTCGTTGGAGACGAACTCGGATCACTGGTGGTGGATTATCCCGCCACCCATGGCGGGTACCAGATTCCACCCCCCCAACACCCGAATTTCGGGCTAGGCTAACTTTCTGAATACTCACTCAAATCGAGCGATTCAAAGCTCGATCCTGCATNGCCCAGAAGTCAAGGAGAAGTTCACCCTGGTCAAGGAGAGTCTTCTGGTTGCTTCCTTTATGGCCCTGGTGCATTTGGGGGTCGTTGGAGACGAACTCGGATCACTGGTGGTGGATTATCCCGCCACCCATGGCGGGTACCAGATTCCACCCCCCCAACACCCGAATTTCGGGCTAGGCTAACTTTCTGAATACTCACTCAAATCGAGCGATTTAAAGCTCGATCCTGCATAGAAAAATCCAAGGAATCCAAATCTAAAGTCAGATCAGGTGTTCGACCACTACTCAGTGGTCGAACCAGGCAGTACAATCAACGGCACTCATGGCAAGGGGCATACCATGTCAACAATCTCCCCCTTGCACCGCAGCCTTGATGCCCTGTCCTTGGAACCTATAGCATTTTAAACTTCACAGCGCAGACCGAGCTCCATGCAGCTCGCGTCGTGCCTGTCCTTGGGCTGTGCCTTGGTCATGGCGTCGGCGAGCATGCGCTTAGTGCCACAATGCACGATAGCCGCATCTCCCTTTGCCACCAAGTCTCGTGCATAGTGATGACGGATCTCGATGTGCTTGGTCCTCCTGTGCAGCACTGGGTTCTGGGTGAGGCTGATGGCACTCATGTTGTCAACGTTGAGTACCATTGGCTTCCTTTGCGGCACGCCAATCTCCTTTAGCAACCGCCTCAGCCACACCACCTCCTTTGCAGCTTCCGCGAGCGCGATGAACTCCGCTTCGGTGCTGGACAGTGCCACGCAGTCCTGCTTCCTGCTTTCCCATGAAACTGCTGCACCACCAAGCACAAACATGTACCCCGATGTTGATTATCTGTCATCCACATCACCAGCCCAGTCGGCATCGGAGTAGCCGACCAACTCGAGGGAGTCGTCACGTGCTCCCCCTCCAAACACGAGCCGCGACTGTTTTGTCGCCTTGAGATAACGGAGGACCCGCTTCACCGCTTGCCAATGCAACGGCCCGGGGTCAGGAACGTAGTGGCTCACTTGACCCTCCGCGAAGGCCAGTTCGGGCCGCGTCGACACCATGGCGTACATGATGCTCCCCACTGCGGACTGGTATGGCACATCTGTCATCTCCTCCTTCTCCTCGTCCGTGCTCGGGCCCATGCTCGAGCTCAGCTCACACGTGGTGATCATGGGTGTGCCGATGGGGTTGCACTCCTCCATATTGTAGCGGCAGAGCACCTCTTGCACGTACTTTGCCTGCCCCATCTCGAGCGTGCGTGCCTTGCGGTCCCTCTTGATGGCGACACCGAGGTAGTACTCGAGCTCGCCCATGTCGGTCATTTTGAACCGACCGCCCAGCTGCCGCTTCAGGTTCACCAACTCCTCCATGTCCGACGACACAAGGATGAGATCATCCACGTAGAGTGCCACGATCTGGTGCAACCCCGGCTGCTTCCGCACGTACACGCTGTGATCCGCCTCGCAGCGCTTGAAGCCAAGCTCGGCCATGAAGCCGTCAATTTTCAGGTACCACATGAGTGGCGCTTGCTTTAGCCCGTAGAGCGCCTTGCGAAGCCGGCACACCTTCCCCGGCGGCGCGTCCACCCCCTCCGGCACCTCCATGTAGACCTCCTTGTCCAGGTCGCTGTTGAGGAACGCAGTTTTCATGTCCATTTGGTGGACTTCGTAGTCGCGCACCACCGCCACCGAGAGGATGGAGCGAATGGAGGCGAACTTCGCCACTGGCGCGAAGGTTTCATCGTAGTGTTCACCCTTTCGCTGGGCGTACCCCTTTCACGACCAGCCGGGCCTTGTACCGCTCCACATTCCCCTCCTTGGTGAGCTTCTTCTTGAAGATCCACTTGGAGCTGATGATTTTTGCGCCCTCCGGCTTGTCAATCAGCTGCCAAGTGCCATTCTCTTCATGGGAGGCGAGCTCAGATTTTATAGCTCCCTCCCACTCAGCCCCATCCTTCCGCTGCAACGCCTCCTTGACGGTCTTGGGCTCCTCTTGCGCAAAGAACGCTCAAGCGAGCCCAGTCCAGATGCCCTCTGCGGCATCGTACCTCTTTGCCGTCCTCCTTGCGCGTCCGCTTCTCCGGGGCTGCTGCTGTTGAGGCTGCTGCTATTGCTGCTGTTGCTGCTGCTGCTGCTGCCCCCTCGCAGTGCCACTCGCACCGCTGGCCTGCTCCCCCTCTCTCGGGGACCGTGGAGATGCGGGCTCACTCCCCACCTCTTCGTTCAGCTCCACTGCTGCCGGCGCTTCGGACTCATTGTCCGACTCGGCTGAATGCAAATCAGCCGCTCCCACATCGCCCAGATGATTCTCGCCGGCTGGAGCCGATGGGACATCACCCTCTTTTGCATCCTCCGGCATCTCCCCCTCAAGGAGTGGCAGCCACTCCCCACGCTTGGAGAGACCCGCGTCCTTGTCCGTCCAACGGCTGGCCTCGTCGAACGTGACGTCGTGACTCTTCACGATCTGCTGCCTTCGCGGGTCGAAGAGCCGGTATGCCTTGCTCCCGCTCTCGTACCTGACAAAGATGCACCGGCAAGTCCGCGGGTCCAGCTTGCCCCGCCCCTCCCGTGCGTGCACAACAGCATGTGCAACACAACCAAATGTGCAGAGGTGTGCCACTGTTGGCTTCCTCTTGCTCCACACTTCTTGTGGCGTCTTCCACACCTTGGACTCCGCGTCTTTTAGCGGCTTCGTCGGCGTCAGGTTCATGATGTATGCCGCTATCCGTGCCGCCTCGCCCCAGTACCCCTTGTCGGTAAGGCCGCTCACTGACAGCAGGTTTGTCCCAAAGTTGGGCATGTGGAGTACGTCGTAGATGGTGCACGGAATGACTGTCCCGTTCACCACCGACTCGATGCGTACATTGCCTTCACCCGCGGCCAACTCCATTTTGCCGTTGGCTACTGTCATGCGCCGCTCGGTGGCGCCGTAGGTGACAAATGCTGCCCGGTTGCATTGCGTGTGGCGGCCTGATCCGGAGTCAATCACTGTGACGTCCGGATCCGTCAAGTCGATAGACTCCCTGGCCATCATGGCTTGGGTGGCCTTCTTCACGCCCTTCCCGGGCTGGTCCGACTTCTTGTTGGGGCAGTCGCGTGCGTAGTGGCCCTGTTTGCCATAGTTGTAGCACTCCCCCTTCTTGTCACCTTTCTTGGTGCCCTGATTTGCACCCTTCCCCTTCTTGCCTCCCCCTCCACCTTGAGGACGGACGGCATAGGCGGAACTTGATGTTGTCCCACTCTCTCTCCCACCACGTCGCATCCATTCATTGCGGACGTACTCAGCCACCTTCGGGTAATTCAGCTCATCGGCGGACCAGCCGCCTACGACGGTAATCATGGGACTCCAACTGTCCGGCAAGGCCAGGAGGAGAATCATGGCTTGCAGCTGAGGGTTGACCTTCCATCCGGTGGCTATGCACTCGGTAGTCAAGGACTCAATCTGCTGCAGGATCTCCATGATATCGTCGCCTTCGTTGGCTCGGAGGGTGACGAGCCTCTTGAAGACGAAGAGCTGGTTAGCAAGGTTGGTGGACTGGTAGATGGTGCAGAGTTTCTTCCAGGCCTCCGCGGCCTCCGTGNAGGAGGAGAATCATGGCTTGCAGCTGAGGGTTGACCTTCCATCCGGTGGCTATGCACTCGGTAGTCAAGGACTCAATCTGCTGCAGGATCTCCATGATATCGTCGCCTTCGTTGGCTCGGAGGGTGACGAGCCTCTTGAAGACGAAGAGCTGGTTAGCAAGGTTGGTGGACTGGTAGATGGTGCAGAGTTTCTTCCAGGCCTCCGCGGCCTCCACGCATCCTTGAATGAGGGAGCGCTGCGTCGGAGCAAGCACATACACCAACAAAACAAGCGCCTTCTTGCTGCGCTTCTTGTACGCTTCCACTTCCTCCGGCATCGCGGTATCCGGAGGGGCAGTTTCTTCACCCTTGACAAGATCAAGTAGGCCCTTGTCATCAAGGAAGACCTCAAACTCCCACCTCCAAAGGTGGAAGCCAAGCTCGTCGGACTTGGAGACGCCGATGCTCTCTTGCTCGGTCAGTGCCATGGCGCGCGGCGGTAGCGTGAACGTTGTAGAGCTAAGGTCCTTCTAGGCACGTGGGTCCATAACCCTTTGTTGGCTCTAGTGGGTGTGGAAGCACCCTCAAGGATGCCTTGCTCTTGCTGATACACGCTACCAGTGTTTGGGGCAGCCAATGGACACCTTTGGTGAAGAGTGTCGAGCACAAGGATCACGGATGTGAGATGGCTGAACACGTTGCATTCAGTAGAACTGAATTGAAACACATTTTTGTCTCTTAGAATAGTGAGATTACATCAGATCCTTATAGTTTGTGATCTGAGCTTTCCAACGCATCTAAGCACGCCCAAAACAGAGCAGTAGAACCCCTGCTACGGCCGTCGAAGTAACCCTTGGTGGAGCCGCCCACCTTGCCTTACACGCTAGGCAACGGGAGGCGCTTCGACGATGACCCGTCGAAGCACCTTTCCTTGGCCAGAAGTCAAGGAGAAGTTCACCCTGGTCAAGGAGAGTCTTCTGGTTGCTTCCTTTATGGACCTGGTGCATTTGGGAGTCGTTGGAGACGAACTCGGATCTCTGGTGGTGGATTATCCCGCCACCCATGGCGGGTACCAGATTCCACCCCCCCAACACCCGAATTTCGGGCTAGGCTAACTTTCTGAATACTCACTCAAATCGAGCGATTCAAAGCTCGATCCTGCATAGAAAAATCCAAGGAATCCAAATCTAAAGTCAGATTAGGTGTTCGACCACTAATCAGTGGTCGAACCAGGAAGTACACTCAACGGCACTCATGGCAAGGGGCACACCATGTCAACAGCTCCATCCCATGTTGTCCTCTCCAAGTCGAAGTCAGTGCCCAAGTCAGAAGTCTAAAGTTGAAACTCGTCCATTGATGAGCCAAGTCAGAAGTCGTTCATGTCATTTTGGCCAACAATCACTAAGATAGGTAATGCATCACTGTGGAGACAGTGAATGGAGGAATTTCTACCAAATATCACAATTTCAGTCAACCTAGGTGTTGTGCATTGCACCACACTGGTAACATCCATGTGTCTAGCAGTAGACTACACTAGTTTAGTTTATGTTGTGCAGTTGACCACTTTTCTGACATCATTCATTACTCAGGTGGGAAGAGACAAACGATACAAGTGGAACATGGAGCTGGCAAGGATAATTCATCTAATGTGCAGGTTACACCATGGGCAGTGTGACAAGTCAAGATAAGCACTGTATCTGAGTCACACAAGTGGAATGAAGAAAACCTGGCCAAAATAATTTGGTGAATAAGTCCTAGTCGTGGCGTGCCCATCTGCTGCGGCTTAGAGAAGTTGCTTGGCCTGTGGCAAAAGCAGTAGCAGGTGCTGCTACTGAAGTAACTGTTGCTGCAGATGTAACTGAGCGTGTTGCAACAGCTTGAGGATGTGCACCTGCTGCATCCTTTGAACTGACTGCTGCAGCAACAGCAGCACAGGTACTTGTTGTAGAAGTGGGGACAGCAGCTCCTGCTGCACCACTTGCATCTTCTACAAGTGGTGCTTCCAGGTCCTTGCGCTTCCTTACACCTTGCTGTAGAATCCTAGCAGCTTCCTCCACGGCTGGAGTTCCACCAGCTTCTTCCTCCTCGTCATTCCCACCATCCCCACCGTCCTCACTATCACCTTCACTGAGCACTTTCATCTCCTCATCCAGCCCATCCTCTTCGTCCGTGTCAGAATCATCACCGTCCACAACCCCTGCATCCTCCCCATCATTGCGTATAACATCATTGGTTCCTGCTCCTGCTCCCACCTCCAGCTCATCTGCACTATCCTGTGCTCCTACAATGTCAAGGTCCCAAACATGTTCCTCATCTCCTGCCTCCAACTCCCCATCCTCGTCGCTCCCTCTTTCAGCCTCTTCCTCCCTAGCGAATCCCTTGAACAACTCTGCCAGATTTGGTCCCCTCACCTTACCATACAGCCGTGTCAGTCTCACGTTCAACCTAACCAGTATTTCACGTTTTCAAGTGTTTAGCATATTTCTGTGAGCTATATGAATGAGATAATGCTTGCAAGAAACACGCTCCTTCTCCAAAGAAGTGCATGGCTGAGCCAAAATATGCATGGCCAAGTTGTGGAGTGTACTCATCCGTGTCAGGTGCCATGCATGCCAGCGGTATGCTGCCACATCACCAGTTGCCACCTTCGTCACTGCCTGCTTTGCACTTTCCACATCCTTGTGCCGCTCCGGGTCCTCGTCCATCGTCAGGCGACCACTTGAAAACACCTCTAGCTACTCCTCCAGCTGCACCTGCTCACTTTCAGGCACAAGTGCATTGAAAAACTTGATTTCACGCCTCAAAATTCTTCTCATCAGCATCAAACTTATGACCGAAGTGCTGAGGATGGATCTGCCTAGCTGCTACAAAAGCAGGGCTGTTCGTCTGCCTTGTCCACCTGTCAGATAGACGTTCCATGGAAAACTTGACCCATGAAGGGTTGCAAGCTGCACGACAACGGCCGCGTGCAATACCCAAGGCTAGCAGCTTCTCCGAGGCATCAAGCACAGCCTCATAGATGATGTCCGAGGTGCCACCAGTAGCATCAGCCTTGCATATGGCCAAGAAAAGAGGCCCCAGCAGCTTTGCCAGAGCTTTCACCTGCACCCAGAAAACACGCTAGAGCACCAGCCTGCGGACCTCCTTCTTGCAGGCGCGGACTCCAGCATCATGGCCTGCTCCCCCCACCTCCTGCCACTTGGTGTTATCCACCATCTTCTCGAGATCTGGCCGAATCACCACAGGGCACTTGAGCAGGCGATGGACAGAGGCAAAGTGGGATGCACAACTTGGAAGCAAAACCTTACCCCTGCTTTCCTCCTTCATCCATGAACGCAGCACATCCTTGTTCCAGAAGAAACGGACAATATTCTCCACCCTTCCAATGACATTGCTCCTCCACTCCATCTTCCCAATGTCTTTCAGAACAAGGTCTAGACTGTGAGCAACGCACCCCGTGAAAAAAATATTGGGGTAATTCACATGCAAGGCCTTGAAGGCATTGTTGTTAGTGGAAGCATTGTCCGTGATAACCATCACGACATTTTCAGCACCCACTTCAGCAATGGCCAGGTCAATGACTGCTGCGACATGGTTTGCATCACAAACCAGCCCAGATGCATCACGAGAAAACAAGTGGGAAGTTTCCTCAGAATTTGTTGCCATTGCAGCGTATGTGGGGCGAATCTGGATGTCCGACCATTCATCCACACCCAAAGTGCACCCAAAAATCTCCCACCCATAACGAAGGGGCTGCTCCAACTCGGACGGCTCATTGTCTAGCTCGGGAACGACAACGGTGTTGACAACGGTCTCACGGGATGGGAGGCGGAATGACAGGTTGGTGCGCCGGGCGTTGTGAATCAGCGCTAGCATGGTGCGCCAGCGGCAGAAGCTGACTGGGAGTGCCCCGCTCGCCATGGCCTTGACGACAGACTTCTGGCATTCCATGTTTGCCTTGTTGTCAAGGTGTTCACGCATACTGGTCTGCCTGCTGCTGTTGCAGGATGCAAGGGAGACTGCAGGGCCTCAGCGGAGGAGGGACATGGCTAGAGAAACTGCGTGGCTTGCGGTGGTGCAAGCGCCATCTGCTGCCTCTTTGTTGCTGTCACCTACTCTGGCTGCATCTCTCAGCGCCTTGCGCTGGAATTCAGCAATCAGTTGCGCCCTGTTGACCAGGTGGTCCCTGGTTCCCCAGGCTTTATCGTCTCCATTGAACAGCTTCCGGTCTGCTCCGGTGAACCCTTCCGGAAGTGCCAGGGCAGGCAGTCCAAGAAGCGCACGGGCAGCTGGTGGGGCCATCCTGCACTTCGCAATGTTGGTCACTGCAGCTCCATAGTGGCCCTCATGCAGTCACTCCAACCGGAAAAGAAGTTGCTGCAAGCACCACAGTAGAACCCTGGGTAGCCTGCGGCAGTTGGAGTGGCCCTGAAAACTTGGACAGGGCCCCAGTCAGCAGGTCGCCTTGAAGGGTCTGCACGTCTGCCATACCTGTGGCTGGGTTCGGTCGCATTGCAGCCATAGGAGAGGCTGCTGGCCCTCTTTCCATGGCAGTGGCTGCAAGTCTACTGCAGTGAAGATGAACAGAACACACTGACCTTCCCTACGTTGTCGATGTCCCTGGTGGGTGGACCGCTAACTGTCCATGCACGACAACCTGGCACCATCAATTTGGGCTGCCGCGAGGTTGACTTTGGTGGACCGACTGGCTGAAACTTAGCACTGACCCAAGGCTGATTTATCCCCGTTTTTTCCCGTTCAAAAAGGAGAACCCAGTGACTGCTTGCACCCGGGTGGGTGAATGGCAAAATTCTTAGTCAACTCCACGTCGACATAGGTCGACTTGATGACTTCGACTTTAGCCCAAAATTCGCCAAGTCTAGGGCAACATGGGCTACATCGATGGAACTCACCGACGCTCATGTCACCAACAGTCATGGACTGTTGTTCTTGGTAGAAAAGAGTCTTCCTAGGTTCAGAAAGCCATAATTCTTCCGTGTGATGTTTCTAGCTGATCCTAACTGCATGACTGTGATCGCAACAAACATACTTTTGTATTGTCCAGTTGCAAGAAAAACGGACAACGTCCTGGTTTGGGACTGTCAGACCTCTGGCATGGCTCACCGAGAAAACCCTACAGGAAATAAATGAGTACATTTTCATTGGCATTTTTGTGTGTATAGAAATGAAAAATTCATAATTAGGAGAGGAATTCGTCCAAAAAATCCATAATTATGCCGGTGAACGTGGACGAATGTAAAACAATTATTTTGAACGAATACAAGGCGCAGTACGGTGTTCCGGAGTGTGCTTAACCACCAGTGGCACACTGCCGACTGGTCTGGTTTGATCAAGGGGTGGAGGCCAGGTCCCAAGTTGAGCATCTCGCGTGGATGGCCCGGTCAACACGCTACTTTTACCTGGCTGTCCTGTGACTCCCACAACTTCTTGTTGCTCGTCTCTTCAATCTTTGATAACCAAGCTTGCTCCATCCATGGTGCTGTGAGCGTGTCTCTTGCTTCTTTGCTTGCTTCTTGTGCTACGCTAGCAACCCTCTGCCATCTACTGGTATCAGAGCAGGTTAGGGAAGCAGCCCTAGCTTGAAGGGCACAATACTAGGACCGTCACTGGATCACCAAAACCATCTCACGAGCCCTCGCAGCTGAATTTTTGCGTCAGCGGAGTACTGCCTTGCTTTATTCTCAGTGTTGTGGGCAGCTGCGTGGCATCCAACTCCTCAGCTGCCACCCTCGGTGTGTTGGTTGCCGGCCTAGCTTGAACCCGCTCATCCATTCTCGGCTGCAGCACTTTGCCACTATGATCGGTGGCTTGGCACCCCTTCTTCACCGCCATTGTACTGGCAAGCCATATTGTAGCGACTAAGCATCGGAGAGCCATTCTTGGCTGCTGCTCCTCGCCACCATGATCTGTGGCCTGGCACCCTCTCTTTGCCGATATTCTATTGGCCAGCCGCATTGCAGCGACTAAGCATCAGACAGCCATTCTCAGCTGCCGCTTTTCCCCTGCCACGGTTTGTGACCTGGAACCCTCTCTTTGCCGCCATTCTATTGGGCAGTCGCATCGCAGTGGCTAAGCATCGGACAGCCATTCTTGGCTGCCGCTCCTCGCCAACACGGCGACACTCCCTCCTTGTAGCCATTCCATTGACCAGCTGACCCTCAATCCACATCGAGCTGCAGAAATGCTGTGCTGTACTCCACCTGGTGTAGAATTTTGAGCCCTGATGGGTGCTGAGCATAGGTCCCAATCAGCCTCAGCAAACAAGAGCATTGACCACTCCAGTCTTGCCGACAGCTGCTGCAGCAGCAGTAGCACCCAAAGCAAACCAACTACTGCAGTAACGGTCCCGTTAGCAGCAGCTAAAATAACAGCTTGGCAACTGAAATTCAGTGACAGTGACATTTCCACAGCTCAATAGCAACAGCCATGATAGCAGGGGTAGCTGAAAAAACATGGAAACAGAAATGACTGAGGAAGCTGCTGCAATCATGTCAGTGATAGAGGTTATGCTGGCCACGCTGTGTTTGGGAGCTGCTACATTGTGCACAGAGCAGCAATAGCCACAGCTACAACCTCTGCAGCAGCAGCAGCAGCAGCTGCAGCAGTGGGATAGAAGCAATAGCCACAGCTACAACCTCTGTGTTTTGAGTGGCTATCCATCAAGGCAGCTGGAAGGTCAAATCCTTGGCGTCACCACCAGAAACTTAGCCAATTCCAACCTCACCCATTGTCTCCCGTGAGCGTGCTGGAATTATGGACAAAGCCGCTTACTATGCGGAGAGGGCGGAGTAAGAGATGTGGTTGAGTCGCCGCCAATGCAGTTCGGGATACTATCCTGGCAAGGACTACAATCCAACCGCCGACTACGCACGGCAGAACATCGCGGAATACACTTTCTACTGCCAGTCCGCCTCTGACGACTCACCGATGGTGCAAAACATGCCAGCCACAGGGCCATCACGGGATCCAAGACCTCTTCAATCCTCTGAAATCCCACCAGTTGTCCATAAGACACATCGGCAGAGTCAGCGTCCCGTCCCTGGTGGGGTGGCACCAGCAGCCGCAACAGCCCCTCCTGGGTCCTCAGTTCCTCACCATGCTACCTCTCCCGATGTCTACGACTCAGATTCAACTGCATTGGCACCCCCTGACGTTCTTTTTGTTTCAACAGTAACACATATTACTAGTGCTAGAGTTGCCTCGATATTTTCTACAACTTCACGTGTTGTTCCTGCAACTGCTAGCACTACCACTGGGAGAGCGATTCAGACGTACACTACTGTTGCGGTTGATCATGGACCCCTGGAAGCAGCTGCAGCCAATATCGTTACAAAACGTGTGGCTTCTGCATATGCAGTAGTAGCAACAGTAGTAGTAGCAGCCATTACTCTCTCTAGTGCAGTGGCCTCCTTCCACACCTCTACGACAGTGGCCTCCTCTACCCCTTCATCAGTGACTTCTAAACACTATTTCCCTGTCCATATCTCTACAACTACAGCCATCTCCACAATCAGAGCTGTTGTATTGCCAGGTGTCGTGTGCCTCATCGTCTCCACATCATCCATAGTAGCAGTTACCGTGGCATCTCCAGCAGCTGCACTTCCTCCTCTCTTCTCACTCCAACGCTATATCTGGTGAGCTTGGCACTTTATTTTACCCTCTCTCTCTCTCTCTCTCTCTCTCTCTCTCTCTCTCTCTCTCTCTCTCTCTCTCTCTCTCTCTCTCTCTCTCTCTTGCCTCTGTGTCGGTGTGTTTGTACATCCAGGTCCATTTCCTTATAGCAAAACTTGATTTAGACACTCACCATACCGTTCCATGCCCACTGCGGCAAGGGAGACCATGTCGAAATTTTCTCGGCAGAGTGACATTGATGCCACCATGCCAGTTGACGATGGCCAATATGCAGTCTTGCAAGCAAAGCTGCAGTGCAAGCGCACTTCCCTCCAGGCTTCACTCACCGCCCGATACAGTGCAGAGGAGAAATTGCGTAGTGAGCAAGCCCATCAGGAGACCTTCGCTGGTCACATCGTGCTGGAATTTGGCCTCATCTGTGTCCAAACTCGTGCCAACCTGGCCTAGTTTTGGGCGCATACTTCCAGTTCCCAAAAGTGGCATACTTGGTGTCAAGCCACACAAAAGAGAGGCAAGAAAGTGTACGACTGACTGGGCACGGACGAGCGCTTGAGCGAGAGCTCTTCTCGGTCTTGCCGCTGATGTGGCATGCAGTTGAGGAACATCGGACAGACCAAGCATGCAAGCAGGGCTCCGCTAGGTGTCCGGTTGATGTACGGAGGAGGCGGACATGAAGACATTCCGGCTGTGAAGATGCCGGTGTGTTGGAGATGGACGGACCGACTGGAGTGACTGATGGTGCGATGGATCAATCGCAGCCGTCTAGTGACCGAGGGACGAGCGTCAGCTTCACCCAACGTCGCCGTCTGAAAATCGACCAACCACGGAGGAAATCAAGACTGCGATTTATCTCCGCCGTTGACTTACCGAGGGTGCTGGGAATTAGCCAACCTCGGATGCACAGACGGGTGTTTACGGCTCTTGTATTTCCGATGTTCTAGTCTCAGTCGAGTCGCGTGTAGTGCTCACTTCAAATAGCCATCACCTTAGGAAATCCAGTGCTTTGTCTGTACTTCATCATTTCAGTAATGCAGCATACTGTTGGATTCAGCAAGAGACGAGCCGTGTACCTGTGCAGTGTATGAGATCTCTTGACAAGTGTGTAAGACATACTACTCATTTGAAGTGTGTGGCAGCTGCCTTCCGTGTGTATCACAAAGAGTTTGAGTGTACAAGTTCAATGTGGATTATTTACATGAGACACCTGAGATTCTAAGAGGCCTACATTTCTAACCTTTGGTATGAGAGTAGGGAGTGCCTTTACCATGTCAAGTCCACTGTCACATTATAGCATGGCGGCAGGCGCCATGCAAAGTGATCATTTCAGAATTACCACTTTCAATGGCGAGGACTATCACACTTTTGCCTTCAACATGCAGATGGTGTTCCTCAACGAGGGGCTCTGGGGAGTGGTCTCCGATCCTCCCACAAAAGTTCTTGGAGCAAATCCCACTGGTAAGGAACCTTTGACATGGCAACAGCGCTCTGACCAGGATTTCTTTCTACTTGCCATGCAACTGGAGGAACTCCTAAAATTTCTGATCCGTGACAACAACGACACTCTATGTCCCAGAAAAGCTTGGAGAGCCCTGAAAAAGCGTTATCACAAATTGAATAAGGATGAACTTGGGCATCTCCTCACTGAGTTTCACACTAAGAAAATGGAGGAAGATACCAAG
This sequence comes from Penium margaritaceum, assembly GCA_023375785.1. NCBI lineage: Eukaryota > Viridiplantae > Streptophyta > Zygnematophyceae > Desmidiales > Peniaceae > Penium > Penium margaritaceum. The sequence goes on along the minus strand of SZWC01001393.1, from coordinate 154,535 downwards.
CTGGTGGATCACATTTCCAATCTCAAAGATCTTTCAAGGCGTATTATTGCTTTGGGAGAACCAATCTCTGATCGAGTTTTGATTTAGACAATTTTTCGTGGCCTTCCTCCCAGATTCAACAACACCATTGAGCGACTAAAAGATGTCAAAACGGCTTGCATCAATGATGCTGACAAGTTCGCAGTGATGGGCACTGCCATTGGCAACTTTCAATCAGCTATTGATGCAATTGGTGCTGCTCTCCCTACAGCCGCTCTAGCTATTCAAGCAGCAGCAGCACCAGCCGCAGCTGCAGTGGTAGCAGCAGCCTTACCAATGTCACTCTCTCTGGAGTACGCCATCCAAGAGCTCATGCATTTTGAGGATGAGTACATCAAGGAAAATGGCAGAGACATAGGCCTTTCGGCCAAATATGAAGGTGGAGCAGGCCCACGCCGCACTGAGAAATTTCGCTTCTATGGCAATAGCACTCAAAGCCAGGGTCAACTCATGGTGCAACCTCACCAACAACCACAAGGACAAGTCATGACAAGAATACCAAGACTCTACGTTCATCCTAATGAATGAGAATGTTGGCGCAGTCATCGCAAAGGGAATGTGCAAGCTGACTACCCCATGCGACAAGGACAGCAACTACGTGGCTCGCAAAATCAACAGCAGCGATATCCCAAACAAGCCATGCTTGCCATGAGCTCACATCCTGCTACCACCATCATTTCAAATCTTTTCTCTAACTTCTCTGCTTTGGTCACCGTCTTCACAGGATCAGCATCAACATATTCTGATCACTCTTCTTCAGAAGTCATTCTGCAATGAAATCTGATGATGATGATGCCCGATCCCCTGATTGAAGAACATGAACAAGAGAATGACCCTTCACTACCGGAAAAACTGGCTGTGGCCAAAGAAGAGGACGACCAGAATTTCTCAGGTAGCCCAATTTATGAAGAGCTCGCAATGTGCTCCGTCCACACCTCTTTTCTCCTAAGCTCTGGTGTTTGGGCATGGATCATCGACTAAGGATGCACCAAGCACATGACGAGTCTCAGAGAATGGTTCACAAATTTCGCACCTTTCTCCACTGCAGGAGGAGGCTGCATTGGAGATGGCCACATGATCCCTGCTCATGGCATTGGAACTGTGAAAGTTGATGTCAATTTGAAGGGAAAAATCAGCTTCTAGCACCTTTGACAACGTACTGTATGTGCCAGACCTTGCAGCCAACCTGCTATCTGTCCGACGCATCAACGACAAAGGCTACAATGTGGTTTTGACGTTGAGAAAAACTGTAATATCTATGACTTCAATGGCCAACTGGCTGCTGTTGCCAAGCGCACAAGAAATCTCACTGTGCTTGAGACTCAAGACGCTCCACTGTCGCAGATATCCTCTGACACATCCAGTCCATCCATGCCTCAAGTCACTGAGCTTTGGCACCGCCGCCTGGCTCAAATCAGTGTTCAAACACTTGAAAAATGGCAAGGGATGAAATGACACTGGATCTACCCAAGACACTCACAGCATCTGTCCCTAGCCCCCCATGCAGTTGATGTCTCACGGCCAAGAAGCATCAAAGATCGTTCGAGAGCTACACCAGCCTCAGCACCTCTCCGCAATTGGAACTCCTACACATGGATCTCTGCTTCATCAAAGAGCCCTCCTTGTTCAAGAAAAACTATTTCCTGGTCATCTTGGACGACTACACACACAATGTTTGGGTGAAGCTGCTGCGCTACAAATATGAGGCTGTTGATACCATCAAGATCTGGGTCCGCCAAGTTGAGAATGCCACCAACATGACAGCCAGCAAAATTTAAACTGACAATGGTGGTGAATTTTTCAACACAGCTCCCCATACCTTGTTCAATTCCAAGGGGATTCAAAACCCGCGTACCCTGCATCACACTCCTCAACAGAATGGCAAGGCAGAGCATGTGAATCAGACTCTTCTTGAGCGGGCATGCAGCATGCTACACACTGCTGGTCTACCTTCTCATTTGTGGGGTGAGGCCATCACTACTGCAGCTTATCTCACCAACCGTCTGCCAAAGTCAAAGCTGCCGGGTCACTCCAAAACTCCATATGAAGTATGGGAAGGGCATCCTCCGCATCTCAATCATCTGCGCATCTTTGGGTGCACGGCACACATATGGCTTCGTCCTCGTCTTTACTCCAAATTGGAACCTCGTTCCAAACCCTGCATTTTTCTGGGCTATGAAAACCACTATGATCTATACCGAGTCTGGGACCCCACTACCAAGATTGTGCATCGTACCTGTCAACCAACCTTTGATGAAGGTTCCTTCTTTCAAGCTCGGGCAAGACACTCTGACATGACTCCACACCTCATCTTTCCGGAGACAGTTCGTGAGCCCCTGCAAAAGCTCCCCGTCGATGCCACAGAAGATGAACAGGACGGCATTCTTCCTCCCATCGTGCCCGAAGAACATGTTTCAGCTGTCCAAGCATCTGTCATTGATCCTCCTGCTATTCTCATGCTGCGTTTTTCGCAGCGAAAATGCAAAATCCTGACACCCTTTCAACTGAACTACCTTGCCATGGCTCCTGACCAAGACGACAACAACAACATGGCCCTTGTCACCCAAGTTGTCAATCCCGTCACCTTCAAGGACGCCATGCAGTGCCCTGATGCTGAAAAGTGGCAAGAAGTTGCACAAGCTGATTATGACCAGCTCATCAAGTAAGGAACGTGGAATCGTGTACCCCTTCCAGCTAACACTCCCATTGTTACATTCAAGTGGGTCTTCCATACTAAGCTTGACAGTGCAGGCAAGATCGATCGCTACAAAGGACGCTTGGTCGCTCGTGGCTTTAGTCAGACCCTGGGAGTCAACTACAGTGATACCTTTGCTCCAGTTGTCAAGTACTCTTCCATCCGTGTGATCATGTCTTTGGCTGCAGCAAAAAAGTGGCATTGACATCCAATGGATGTCAAGAGTGCTTTTCTCAATGGTGATCTCAAGGAGGTTATCTACATGAAACAACCTGAGGGGTTTACTGCTGACGGTCAAGCTGACCTCGTCTGTTGCCTCAAACGCTCTCTGTACTGCCTCAAGCAGGCCCCTTGCCAGTGGAACCTCAAAATCCACGAGTTCTTCATTCAACAAGGTCTAACCAGGCTGCACTCTGATCATTCCTTATACTTCCATGGTGGTGGTGCTTCCTTGGCATCATCCTTTATGTAGATGACCTCATCCTCTTCGGACCAGCCATCTCCGAAATCACAATGCTCAAACAATAACTCTCTCGGCGGTTTGAGATGAGCGACATGGGCCAGATGCGGTACTACCTTGGCATCCAGATCACCCATGATGTCACGGCTCCCACAGTCTGCCTCACTCAAGTCACCTATGCTCAACGTGTTGCTGAGAATTTTGGGCTTGGTGCGGCCAACCCCATCACTACTCCTCTTACTCCACAACATCGTCTCACCAAGCCCTCAACCACCGCTGATCCACTGCCTCCAACGGAAGCTAAAACCTTTCCGAGCATTGTTGGTTCTCTGATGTAGGCTTCAGTTGCTACTCGCCCTGATCTCTCTTATGTCATGGGCATTCTCAGTCAGGGTTGCCAAAATCCTGCAGCTTCCCACCTCGTGGCCGCCAAGCTCACTGTACGCTACCTGCGCTCCACTGCCACTCTTGGCATTTGCTACTTGTCTGGTGCCAATCTCCTTACAGGTTTCTACGACGCCGATCTCTCTGGTGATCAAACTACCAGTCGTTCCACATCCGGATATGTTTTCATGCTCAACGGTGGGCCCGTCAGCTGGCGCTCAAAGAAACAGTCCGTGGTGGCCCTTTCCAACACCGAGGCTTAATACATCGCTGAAAATGAGGCCACCCGCGAGGCCATTTGGCTGCGCATGCTTCTCTTAGAGCTTGGTTTTGATCAACTCGATGCCACAGCCATCTACTGCAACACTAAAGGTGTGATCGCCTTGAGTGAGGATCCTGTTCTTCACGACCGCACGAAACCTGTTTGCTGCCACTATCACTACGTTTGTGACGCGGTCGCTGATGGCAAAGTCTCCATGCTCTACATCTCAACCGCTGATAAAACAGCCTACATTATCACCAAGGCTCTTTCAACGGATCGCCATGATTCCCTCTACTCTCGGCCGGGTCTTGTTTCCCCGCTCTCCGAGCCCTCTCTCTCCTGGTCGTCTCCTTCTGTTCCCCCCAAATGAAGCAATGGAAGAGACGGAGACGGCTGTTGACAAAGCCGCCGTACGGCTCCGCTTCCGTGCCCCCCAAATGAGGCGTTGGCACGGACTCGGGGCTTGTATGGCCGCTACGTCCCTCTTCCTTATTGCTCTGCTCTCTCTCCTGCTCCTCGCATGGCCTCCCGGATCCCCCCACATGAGGCGTTGGATCTGGTGGCTGTTCGAGGTACTGTCATCCTACTCTTGCTTGCTTCTTCTCTCTTCTACTTGCTTCTGCTCTCTCTTTTGCGCTTCTCCTTGCACATCACCCCTTGATTTTGGGGCTCCATCCTCGCTTCGCGCCAACCTCCAGGTCGACCTCTTGACTCGTTGACTGCTCGCTTCCTTCTACCTCGTCCTTCCCGGACGTCTTCGACATTTTTCCGTGTGCCTCCTGCCCTCTCTTCCATCGGCAGGTCTGTCTGCTGTCCTACCCTTTCCCCTGGCGGTCGGCTGTGCCCACACCGGCCACATTCACTTTTCTATGATTCACATAAGCGTGCTGCTTGTGTTCCATCATCACTTCCCAATGGTAGGCTGCCACTGTCAGCTTACCAACGGGGGCCGGCCGCAGGGGGGGGGGGGACGCCCTCTCGGGCAGTTCGGGCAGGGGGGTATTGTTGGCACCTCGTATCTGCCGTAGGGCTTGGCTCAGGCACGGCTTGGATGGGTTCAAAAACTTCTTTGGTGCACCCCTGTTGCCATTTTTCTCTCGCTGCTCTTTTTTTTTGGAGGCTCGACTTGCACAAAGGGGAATGGCACTGGTGGCGTGCTTCTCCGTGCCTCGACACCTCTGACCTCTTGTTGCTCGCGGGGGGGCGTTCTGTTGTGCACCCACTGCTAGTGTAGATTGGGGCACAGGGGGGAAATGTTGGAATCTAGCCTAGTCTGTGCCCAAACGCGTGCCAACCTGGCCTAGTTTTGGGCCGATACTTCCAGTTCCCAAAAGTGGCATACTTGGTGGGGTGCCACACAAAAGAGAAGCAAGAAAGTGTACGACGGACTGGACACAGACGAGCGCTTGAGCGAGAGCTCTTCTCGGTCCAGCGGCTGATGTGGCACGCAGCTGAGGAACATCGGACAGACCAAGCGTGCGAGAAGGGCTCCTCTAGGTGTCCGGTTGATGTAAATTGAAGGCGGACATGAAGACGTGCCGGCCGTGAAGATGCCGGTGTGCTGGAAATGGACGGACCGTCTGGAGCGAATGATGGTGCGATGGATCAATCGCAGCCGTCTAGCGACCGAGGGACGAGTGTTAGCTTCACCCAATGTCGCCGTCTGAGAATCGATGGACCACAGAGAAAATTGTGACTGCGATTTATCTCCGTCGTCAACTTACCGAGGGTGCTGGGCATTAGCCAACCTCGGATGCACAGCCAGGTGTTTACGGCTCTTGTATTTCCGCTGTTCTAGTCTCAGTCAAGTCACGTGTAGCGCTCACTTCAAATAGCCGTCACCTTAGGAAATTCAGTGGTTTGTCTGTACTTCACCATTTCAGTAATGCAGCATACTGTTAGATTCAGCAAGAGACGATCTGTGTACCTGTGCAGTGTATGAGATCTCTTGACAAGTATGTAAGACATACTACTCAACTAAAGTGTACGGCAGTTGCGTGCCATGAGTATCACACAGAGTTTGAGTGTACAAGTTCAATGTGGAGTATTTACCTGAGACACCTGAGATTCTAACAGGCCTACATTTCTAACACATCATGCATTTGGTGCTCACTTCCTCTGCTTCCACTGCTACTGGAATTCTTGCTACATACTCCACTACACCCGCTTCTGCATCCACCGCCTTTTGCTCTATTCCTTCAGACCCTCTCGTAATTGCCACCACCACTGCCAGAGTAGCAGCCAAAGTTTTTGGTTTGTCCTTGCAGCGCAAGCCCAACCTTGACTCGCGGCCACCTCATTTCACCTCTAACCTTACCTTCTTGGTTTGCCCATCCGTTTGAGGATGAAACGCTGAGTCCGACTACCATAACACGTCATCAATTTGCGCCTGAAGTGGCTAGTGAAGCGGCCGTTTCTGTCACAGATGATGGTACATGGCACGCCATGCATTTGTATGCGCTGGCTTATACACAACTACGCTCTCCCTTCTGCAGTGACGGTGGTGGTTGTCAGGATCAAATGTAAAGTTCTGAAAATCTGTCCACGGCCACGAAGATTGCGTCATAGCCCTCCGGAGTGACAGCCAATCCCATTACAAAGTCCATCTTGATGTTGATCCATGGCTCCGTTGGAACAGGGAGTGGTTGGAGTAGCCTTGGTGGCCTCGTGCGACGAGAACTTAAGCAATGACAGGTGTCGCACAGCTCACAGATGTCTTCCATTTTGGTCTGCATCTTATCTTACCAGTAGTACTTTGTCAACTTCAAGGACATCTTTTCCTCGCTAAATTGTCCACCTGGACCGATGTCGTTACAGCATATGCCGCAACTCCTGGTTCACTGGTACGACAACCTGGCAAGTGAATCAAGGTCGCTAGTACAGATCATCAAACCAGAACTTGGTTTTGTCATATCCGCAAAACTCCTTGTAACCCTTCGCAAACAACCTCACAAGATACGGGTCGCATTTGACAAGTTGCGTCCTTATCTCGGCCATCAAATCTGGTCGCCGACTTAGAGAATCCGCTGGATGCTTTCCAGGTCGGTACTTGATGTTGTAGTCAAAGTTAGACTCGAGGAATTCCATTCATCAATTTTGTTGACAGATCAGATTTGCCTGGGTCTTGAGATATTTTAGTGCATGATGGTCAATGGGTACGATGCATCTCCGGCATTCCAAGTAGCACCACCAATTTTTGAATGCATGCACGGCTCTGAGAATTTCTTTCTCATGCAACACGTAGTTGAGCTCTGGCCCATGCATCTTTTGTGACATGTACGTGACCGGCTATTCTCCACCGCCATCATCTTGGAAGATAACAGCTTCAATTGCTCAATTGGACAAATCGGTGGCTATGATATAGTAAGATTGGAGAGAGGTACCGACACTGAAGCATAATCCTTCACGAGTCAATGGTAGTAGTTAGAAGACTAAAAAAACTTAGAAATCCCAAACGTTGGTCGGCGTCTTCCAATTAGCAACTGCCTCCACCATTTTTGGGTCCATACGAATTGTAGAATTTCTCTCTTTGTAAACTCCCGAGATCTTTTGGACATTTCCATTGTGCTCCTCTGCAGTGCGGCTGTACACCATGATATCTTCAAGACAAACAATGACAAATTCGTCGACGTAGGGACAAAAACTGTTGATCATCGCAGCCATGAACGTTGCACGGGGGTTCATGAGTCCAAACGGCATGACCGTGAACTCAAAGTGTCCGTATTTGGTGCGGAGTTTTTTTTTGTTCTTTTCTTCTTGACGCCTTTATCTGATATGGAGATCTGATGATAGCTACTGCATAGGTCAATCTTGGTGAAGATTTGGGCCGCGCGGAGTTGCTCAAAACGTTTGTCTCCTTCCAGAAGAGGGTAGCAGGATTTTATGGTGATGTCTTTCAATGTTCGGTAGTCCACGCAAATCCACATCGCTCTGGGTTTATTTCTTACAAAAAGTATAGGTGTCGCATAAGGTGACATGAAGGGTCTTATGAACCCTTGACCAAGCATAACGCCTAGCTGCTTCTTGAGTTTGGTCAGCTTGTGGTCGCTCATCCGATAGGTCTTTCTTGCCGTCGGTCTGATACCCGGCTTCAGTTCTATGTGGTGGTTGAAATTTCATGGCAGAGGTAACTCTCGGTGAAATTCATTTGGAAAAACCCCTTGGAACTCCTCGACAAGTGGTGAAACCTCCTATAAATCAACTGCAAACCTCTCTAGTTTTGAGGGCGATGTAGTCGCCTCGGCTGCTGCGATTTCTTCTGCTATCCCTGTCTCAATGTGAATAGCCATGCTTGAGCTCTGGCCAAATCTCTTGGCCATGTACAAGGATATCAGTTGGTGTTCTGTAACTGCTATAACTTCCTCTGCTACTTCCACATCTGTTGCTTTCCCTAACATCTTGTTGGAATCTGGCCTAGTTTGTGCCCAAACTCGTGCCAACCTGGCCTAGTTTTGGACGCATACTTCCAGTTCCCAAAAGTGGCATACTTGGTGTCGAGCCACACGAAAGAGAAGCAAGAAATTCTACAACGGACTGGAGAAGGACGAGCACTTGAGCGAGAGCTCTTCTCGGTCTTGCGGATGATGTGGCACGCAGTTGAGGAACATCAGATAGACCAAGCGTACGATCAGGGCTCCGCTAGGTATCCATTTGATGTACGGAGGAGGCGGACATGAAGACATTCTGGCCGGTGTGCTGGAGATGGACGGACTGACTGGAGTGACTGATGGTGCGATGGATCAATCGCAGCCGTCTAGCGACCGAGGGATGAGCGTCAGCTTCACCCAATATCGCCGTCTGAACATCGACCAACCACGGAGGATATTGAGACTGCAATTTGTCTCTGCCGTCAACTTACCGAGGGTGCTGGGCATTAGCCAACCTTGGATGCACAACCGGGTTTTTATGGCTTTTTGTATTTCCGCTGTTCTAGTCTTAGTCAAATCGCATGTAGCGCTCACTTCAAATAGCCATCACCTTAGGAAATTCACTGTTTCGTCAGTACTTCACCATTTCAGTAATGCAGTATACCGTTGGATTCAGCAAGAGACGAGCCGTGTACCTGAGCAGTGTATGATATCTCTTGACAAGTGTGTAAGAAATACTACTCAGTTGAAGTGAATGATAGTTTCCTGTCGTGTGTATCATACCGAGTTTGAGTGTACAAGTTCAATGTGGAGTATTTACCTGAGACACCTGAGATTCTAAGGGGCCTTCATTTCTAACATCTGGTATCAGAGTAGGGGGTGCCTTTACCAGGTGAGCTCCATTGTTACATTGTAGCATGGTGCCGGGCGCCATGCCAAGTGATCATTTCAGAATTCCCACTTTCAATGGCGAGGACTATTACACTTTTGCTTTCAACATGAAGATGGTGTTTCTCAACAAGGGACTCTGGGGAGTGGTCTCTGATCCTCCCACAGAAGTTCTTGGAGAAAATACCACTGCTGAGGAACGTTTGACATGGCAATGCCGCTATGACCAAGCTTTCTCTCTACTTGCCATGCAACTGGAGGAACGTCTAAAACTTCTGATCCGTGACAACAAAAACACTCTATATCCAAGCAAGGCTTGGAGAGCCCTGAAAAACGTTATCACAAAGTGAATGAGGATGAACTTGGGCGTCTCGTCACTGAGTTTCACACTCAGAAAATGGAGGAAGGAACCAAGCTGGAGGATCACATTTCCCATCTCAAAGATTTTTCAAGTCGTATTACTTCTTTGGGAGAACTAGTCTCTGAACAAGTTTTCATTCAAAAAACGTTTGGTGGCCTTCCTACCAGATTTAATAACACCATTGATCGGCTGAAAGATGTCAACAAGGCTCGCATCAATGATGCTGACAAGCACGCAGTGATAGACACTGTCATTGGCAAATTTTCAATCAGCTATTGATGCAATTGGTGCTGCTCTCCCTGCAGCCGCTCCAGCTATTCAAGCAGCAGCAGCACCAGCCGCAGCTGTAGTGGCAGCAGTAGCCGTACCAATGTCACTCTCTCCAGAGTACGCCATGCAAGAGCTCATGCACTTTGAAGATGAGTACATCAAGGAAAATGGTGGAGACATAGGCCTTTCAGCCAAATATCAAGGTGGGGAAGGTCGACACTGCACTGATAAATTTTGCTCCTATGCAAATGGCACTCAAAGCCAGGGTCAACTCATGGTGCAATCTCATCAACAACCACAAGGGCAAGTCATGAAAAGAATACCAAGACCCTTCGTTCATGATCATGAACGGGAATGTTTGCGCTTCCATCGCAAAGGGCATGTGCAAGCTAACTGCCCCATGCGAGAAGGAAAGCAACTACGTGGCTGAGAAAAATCAACAGCGGCAATATCCCAACCAAGCCATGCTTGCAAGGAGCTCACATCCTGTTGCTGCCATTGTTTCAGGTCTCTTCTCTAACTTCTCTGCTTTGCTCACCGTCTTCACAGGATCAGCAGCAACATATTCTGATCACTCTTCTTCAGAAGTCATTCTGCAATGAAATCTGCTGATGCCCGATCCCCTGATTGAAGAATATGAAGAAGAGAATGACCCTTCACCACTGTAAAAACTGGCTGTGGCCGAAGAAGAGGACTACCAGTATTTCTCAAGCAGCCCAATTTATGAAGAGCTCGCAATGTGCTCCGTCGAGAGCTCTTTTCTCCTGACCGCTGGTGTTTGGGCCTGGATCATCGACTCGGGATGTACTAAGCACATGACCAGTGGCAGAGAATGGTTCACAACTTTTGCACCTTTCTCCAGTGCACGAGGAGTACGCATTGGAGATGGCCGCATGATCCCTGCTCATGGCATTGGAACTGTAAACGTTGCTATCAATCTGAAAGGACAATCAGCTTTTTGCATCTTTGACAACGTACTCTATGTGCCATATCTTGCAGCCAACTTGCTATCTGTCGGACGCATCAACGACAAAGGCTACAATGTGGTTTTCGACATTGAGAAAAACTGCAAGTTCTATGAATTCGATGGCCAACTGGCTACTGTTGCCAAGCACACAAGAAATCGCACTGTGCTCGAGACTCACGACGCTCCTCTGTCGCAGATATCCGCTGACACACCATAGGATTCCTTCATGACAACTGTTTTGCCTGTCGGAACTGACACATCCAGTCCATCCATGCCTCAAGTCACTGAGCTCTGGCACCGCCCCCTGGCTCACATCAGTTTTCAAACACTTGAAAAAATGGCAAGGGATGAAATGACACTGGATCTACCCAAGACACTTACAGCATCTGTCCCCAGCTCCCCATGTAGTGGATGTCTCATGGCCAATCATCAAAGATCGTTCAAGAGCTATTCCAGCCTCAACACCTCTCGGCCATTGGAACTCCCACACATAGATCTGTGCTACATCAAAGAGCCCTCCTTGTTCAAGAAAAACTATTTCTTGGTCATCTTGGATGACTATACGCATTATGTTTGGGTCAAGCTACAGCGATACAAAAATGAGGCTGTTGATATCATCAAGATCTGGGTCCGCCAAGTTGAGAATGCCACCAACATGATAGTTAGAAAAAGTAAAACTGACAACGGTGGTGAATTCGTCAATGCAGCTCTCCATGCCTTTTACAATTCTAAGGGGATTCAACACCTGCATACCTTGCCTAACACTCCTCAACAGAATGGCAAGGCAGAGTGCACGAATCAGACTCTCCTTGAGCGGGCACGCAGCATGCTACACAGTGTTGGGCTACCCTCTCATTTGTGGGGTGAAGCCATCACCACTGCAGCTTATCTCACCAACCGTCTGCCAACTTCAAAGCTGTTAGGTCACTCCAAAACTCCATATGAAGGATGGGAAGGGCATCATCCGCATCTCAATCATCTACGCATCTTTGGGTGCACGGCACACAAATGGCTTCGTCCTGGTCTTCGCTCCAAATTGGAACCCCGTTCCAAACCCTGCATTCTTCTGGGCTATGAAGACCACTGTGATCTATACCGAGTCTGGAACCCCACTACCAAGACTGTGCTTTGTACCCGTCAACCAAATTTTGGTGAAGGTTCTTTCTCTCAAGCTCGGGATACATGCTCTGACACAACTCCGCACCTCATCTATCCGGAGACTGTTCCTGAGCCCTTGCAAAAGGTCCCAGTCGATGCCACAGAAGATGAACATGACGGCGTTCTTCCTCCCATCGTGCCCAACGAACATATTTCAGCTGTCCAAGCCTCTGTCATCCATCCTCCTGCCATTCCCATGCTGCGTCGCTCTCAAAAACAACGCAAACTGCTGTCACCCTTTCAGCTGAACTACCTTGCCACGGCTACTGACCAAGACGACAAAAACAACGTGGCTCTTGTCACCCAAGTTGTCGATCCCGTCAGCGTCAAGGACGCCATGCGGCGCCCTGATGCTGCAAAGTGGCAAGAAGCTGCACAAGCTGATTATGACCAGCTCATCAAGCAAGGAACATGGGATCGTGTACCCCTTCCAGCTAACACTCCCATTGTTACATGCAAGTGGGTCTTCCATACTAAGATTGACAGTGCAGGCAAGATTGATTCGCTAAAAAGGACACTTGGTCACTCCCGGCGTCAATCAGACCCTGGGAGTCAACTACAGTGATACCTTTGCTCCAGTCCCCAAGTACTCTTCCATCCGTGTGATCATGTCTTTGGCTGCAGCAAAAAAATGGCATTGACATCCAATGGATTTCAAGAGTGATTTTCTCAATGGTGATCTCAAGGAGGTTATCTACATGAAACAACCTGAGGGGTTTATTACCGACGGTCAAGCTGACCTCGTCTGTTGCCTCAAACTCTCTCTGTACGGCCTCAAGCAGGCCCCTTGCCAGTGGAACCTCAAAATCCACGAGTTCTTCATTCAACAAGGTCTAACCAGGCTGCACTCTGATCATTCCTTCTATTTCCTTGGTGGTGGTACTTCCTCGGCATCATCCTTTATGTAGATGACCTCATCCTCTTCGGACCAGCCCTCTCCAACATCACAATGCTCAAACAACAACTCTCTCGGCGTTTTGAGATGAGGGACATGGGCCAGATGCGGTACTACCTTGGCATCCAGATCACCCATGATGTCATGGCTCCCACAGTCTGCCTCACTCAAGCCACCTATGCTCAACGTGTTGCTGAGAATTTTGGACTCGGTGCGGCCAACCCCATCACTACTCCTCTTATTCTACAACATCGTCTCACCAAGCCCTCAACCGCCACTTATCTACTGCCTTCAATGGACACTAAAACCTTTCCGAGCATTGTTGGTTCTCTGATGTATGCTTCAGGTTCTACTCGCCCTGATCTCTCTTATGTCGTGGGCATTCTCAGTCAGGGTTGTCAAAATCCCACAGCTGTGCACCTCGTGGCCACCTATCGCAGTGTACGCTACGTGTGCTCCAGTGCCACTCTTGGCATTTGCTACTTGTCTGGTGCATATCTCCTTCCAGGTTTCTGCGACGCCGATCTTTCTGGCGATCAAACTACCAGTCGTTCCACCTTTGGATATGGTTTCATGCTCAACAGTGGGCCCGTCAGCTGGCGCTCAAAGAAACAGTCTGTGGTGGCCCTTTCGAGAACTGAGGCTGAATACATCGCTGAAAGTGAACCCACCCCCAAGGCCGTTTGGCTGCGCATGCTTCTCTCCGAGATTGGTTTTGATCAACTCGATGCCACAGCCATCTACTGTGACAATGAAGGTGTGAATGCCTTGAGTGAGGATCCTGTTCTTCACGACCGCACAAAAAAGTTTGCTGCCAAAATCACTACGTTCACGAAGCCATCGCTGATGGTGAAGTCTCCATGCTCTACATCCCCACCGCTGATCCAACAGCCGACATTTTCACCAAGGCTCTTTCAGCGGATTGCCATGCTGCCCTCTACGCTCGCCTGGATCTTGTTTCCCCAATCTCCGAGCCCTCTCTCTCCTTGTATTCTCCTTCTGTTCCCTCAAAATGAGGCGATGGAACAGATGGAGGCGGCTGTTGACAAAGCCACCGTACGGCTCCGCTTCCGTGCCTCCCAAATGAGGCGTTGGCACAGACTCGGGGCTCGTATGGCTGCTACGTCCCTCTCCCCTATTGCTCTGCTCTCTCTCCTGCTCCTCGCATGGTCTCCCGGGTTACCCCACATGAGGCGTTGGATCTGTTGGTTGTTCGAGGTGTTGTCGCCCTACCCCTGCTTGCTTCTGGTCACGTCTGCTTGCTTCTGCTCTCTTGTTCGCGCTTCTCCTTGTGCATCACCCCTTGAATTTGCGGCTCCATCCTCGCTTTGCGCCAACCTCCCGGTTGACTTCTTGACTCGTTGACTGCTTGCTTCCTTGTTCCTCGCCCCTCCCAGACGTCTTCGACATTTGTCCGCGGGCCTCCAGTCCTCTCTTCCATCGGCAGGTCCGTCTGTTTTCGTGCCCTTTACCCTGGCGGTCGGCTACACCCACACTGGCCACATTCGCTTTTCTGTGATTCACATAAGCGTGCTGCTGGCGTTCCATCATCACTCCCCAATGATAGGCTGCCGCTGTCAGCTTACCAACGGGGGCCGGACGTGGGGGGGACGCCCTCTGGGGCAGTTCAGGCAGGGGAGTATCGTTGTCACCTCGTATCTGCTGTAGCGTTTGGCCCAGGCATGGCCCGGATGGGTTCACAAAGTCCTTCGGTGCACCCCTGTTGCCATTTTGCTCTCGCTGCTCTTTTTTTTTTTAGGCTCGGCTTGCACGGGGGGGATGGCACTGGTGGCGTGCTTCTCCGTGCCTCGACACCTCCGACCTCTCATTGCTTGTGGGGGGCGTTCTGTTGTGCACCCACTGCTGGCGTAGATTGGGGCACAAGGGGGGGGAATGTTGGAATCTGGCCCAGTCTGTAACCAAACTCGTGCCAACCTGGCCTAGTTTTTGACGTATACTTCCAGTTCCCAAAAGTGGCATACTTGGTGTCGAGCCATCTAGCGACCGAGGGACGAGCGTCAGCTTCAGCCAACGTCACCGTCTGAAAATCGACAAACCACGGAGGATATCTAGAGTGCGATTTATCTCCTCCGTCGACTTACCGAGGGTGCTGGGCATTAGCCAACTTCGGATGCACAGCCGGGTGTTTATGGCTCTTGTATTTCCGTTGTTCTAGTCTCATTTGAGTCGCGTGTAGCGCTCACTTCAACTAGCCGTCACCTTAGGAAATTCAGTGCTTCATCTGTACTTCACCATTTTTGTAGTGCAGCATACTGTTGGATTCAGCAAGTGACGAGCCTTATATCTATGCAGTGTATGAGATCTGTTGACAAGTGTGTAAGACATACTACTCAATTGAAGTGTACGGCAGTTGCCTGCCGTGTGTATTACACAGAGTTTCATTGTACAAGTTCAATGTGGAGAATTTACTTGGGACACCTGAGATTCTAAGAGGCCTACATCCATTGTGGGTCGCTCGAGCAAAGGCAAATGTGATTTTCTTCCATCAACAGTGACAAAACTGATATGTTTCTCCTTTTCATTGGCTGATTGTGCATGTTCAGGAAATGTTGTCCAGTAATGATTTTTTGTTCATTCATTAGGCAAGTTCTCCAAACCATTATGTTGTGCAAATATTCGATTTGCAGTTGGAGAGGTTTGCAAAGTTTTACGGATTTGTAAATTTCAGTTGGCGGTTTTTCCTTCAAACACCATCAGTTTGTTTTCCAAACCAAGCTTCTGAACCATGTCATTCCTTTCAAAACTGTGAGAAGCTCCTCTCTCCAGTAGCACCGGTACCATTCTACGACTTCTACAATCCCTCGGTTGTACTCATAGCAGTATTACCGATTAGTCACCCTCGTACACCGTTTAAAACTCTACGATCTAAAAAACCCTCGTCTATGGTGATATGAGCAGCTCAGATGGGTGGTTGTTTGGCAAAGGTTTTTCGGACCGGAGATGAGCATCGTCTTCTACTCCTGTCGTTTGTTGTTTCCTGAATCCTCATTTATTCCCTGCAGATTTCCCCCTTTTTGGCTTGTTGGTACCATTTCCAACAGTTGCACAAGATGTGACCATGCCCAGCAGTCATTGATCACGTTGATCAATGGCATCAATCTCCGTCATGGACAAGGTTTCTGCTGACTGCGACTTCCCTCCGCCACAATTAGTAATGTGGCCTTGGGGTCGCCAGCCCTAGGATTCCTGCATTCGAGCGTTGTAGTTGGCGCTCTTGATGCAATTGGCTGCTACGATCATTTGCGGAAGGCCGTCTTCAATGCCAAAAATGGTGATTGCTCGCCAAACATCTTGCTTGAGGCTGTTGTAGTAGAAACAGAATTTGTCGGGGGAAAAGTTGTTGTTGTGATGATTTCAAGCAATCACAGCATGTACTCTGCCATGTTGGACTGCTGACACAGGCGTTGAAGTCTGTACCGTACGTAGGACTTCTCGTTTATCCTTCCAAAGCAGGCAACTGTAGCGTGCGCAAAGTCGTTCCAGGTTTCAGATGGCGTGAGGGAATTGTGCCACGTTGGATTTATCTAATCAAAAGGTAAAACACCTATGGTCGACAATGTGAGAGTGGTCGCATGAGCCGTTGATTTAGCTCCGCCGGTCTCCTGCTGCCATTGGATAGTCTTTAGATCGGGCCACCAACTTAAAGCCATGCCTCACAATAGCAAGGCCACAAGGTCAATTTTCTTTTTGTCATTTTTGACCCCAGTAGTGGTGAAGTACACCTCTAAACTCCTCAGCAACATCCTGGCTGTCGGTCTTTTTTCGTTTGCAGGATCAAACGGCTCAAGGAATGCAGGCCATATCCGGGGTTCACTCGAGATTTGAATATTCCTCTTAGTGAACAGTGCTTCTTGCGTACAGGAATTTTGAAGCTCCTCCATCACCGCATTGAGTTGTTGAAGAAGATGAGTGTTGAGGCTCTAGAGAACTAGTAAAAGTATTCCTTCATGTGAGCTTGCTGGCCAGTGCCTCCCATCATGCCAGATGTTGTCTCGGCAGGCAGCGATAGGGTTGGGTGATTCGCTGAGCATGAGGGGTCCATCACCGGGTTGGCCGTCCGGTTTGACGGTGCTGTGCCATTCACCACAAAAGTTGTCGCTGCTGCCTGGTTCATGTGAAGAGCATCGTTGTTTCCGTGCTGCTGATCCTCCATCGCTGGAATCTTCGCCGGTTACTACTGCTCTTCATGGGATGCACTTTCTCTGTTCATCGTTGTAATAAGGTCTGCAATCCTCTGTATGGTGGAGATGCACTAAATACTCTTGCAAGATTGTCGCCAGGTAGTTAATGCGTCCGTTGACCCTCTAACGCTGCTACACTCTGATACCAAGAGCAAAACGTAGGTGGCTCACAGGGATGAGGTGCAGAGCAGTATACGTTTTGAGGAATCGGGACAAATGGATAGCATATATTTACCCTTACTAACCGGACAATCGAGCGTCCGATTGGGTTGGGGTTTTAGTTTTTGCCCGTCTACGCAGAGGCCTGTGGTAGCGGGCCCCTGCGTTTACACTGCAACGTAATGCGTCCGCTCGTTACCCACTGAGGTTTCCTGTCGGTTTGGATAACTTGAATTAAGTGGTAAGTGTAATTCAATAACAACTGTCGAAAAATTTGAGCACATATATATAATGTCGAGAATCACAATGAGGCATATGCTGGGTCCTTAACGCTTGAGCTGAGCAAAGTCTGCGGGGTGGTGCTGTGAAGGGTTGCTTTGAGAGGCTCCACCGAGAAGTCGGGAGGCTTCAAGAATATTGACGCACAGTACTATAAAAGCCTAGCACCGTCGAGAAGTTGACCAGAATTTTCGAAGCATTTGTACGGTTGGTGACAGTTCTGTCGAACAATCTAGAAAGTGATCAAAATTTTCAGAACCTTCTGGAACGGAACACCAAAGGTCGGGGCAGGTGGCAAAACTGCCCTCGATATTTTTTACGTAAAAATCCTGAAGTCAAGGAGTGGTGGGCCATAATTTTAAGGACAAAAATACCCACTCGCAAAAACACAAAGGAATTGTGTGCATAAGGGGTGTAACAATTTTGCTAGAAAACTTGAGAAAAATCCACCAAAACATCAAGAATGCGGGGATGTGACCATATAGATCTGATACATCAAGTAACCACTCTTTAACAACGCTATATTCACCACTTTTTCACTTTAAAGATGAAGCACCCACAAGTCAAAGAAAAGCAACGAGATGTATAGGAAAATAATGCGTGAACACCATGCCAACGCTGCATAAAATGCAACATTGGTATGCTGATGTCATTATTTCATTCAAACAGTCACAATTCCCTCTTTTGAGGGGTTTGTGACTGTTCAAAGGATGGGCTTACATGTGGTTTGGGTGGGGGGTCTGAGACATCCCATGCATTGAAAGGGAACCTGTTGGGCCCCGCTATTGCCCGGACCAGCAGGTGCTCCTGCAAAATAAAAAAAACCCTCAATCATGAATGCAATTTGGGGTAGGGTTTGAACTTAGTTTGCACTGTAAGCATGGGAGGTATGCGTCACCCAAAAAACATATGCGAGTAATTTTGCACAGTCATGATCGGTATGGATAAAAAGGGGGGTGGGGTTAACACTTGATCATGATCTCAGGAGGGAGCGAGATTCATCATTAAGCAACGGTCTCATGACCCTCTTCACCATGCTTGATCAGCGATGCATGTCACTGATCGAGCATGGTGAGAAAGCTGGATACCTTGCTCTTTTTAGTAAAGTACTAGACATGGAAGACATAAAATTATTCTCGAGGATAGGGTCTGTTACGAACCTGACGTACATGAGACCCTAAAAATTGTGAGTGGTTATTTCTGTTCTTACATTCATGGCCCACCGCACGGCAACTTCTGGGTTTTGATGCCGTTCAGCCGAGGGAATTTTGGCCAACTGCACTGACCTCCAGTGTCCCATTCCCATTTCCGACGACTTTGACCGCTTTCCACGATGACCAACATAGCTTTCACGAACCATATCGATGTTTTGATATCATTTTGTTGACTTCACAATGACACTCAACTCGTATAAAGAAGCATTGATATATCCTCAAAGCCCCCCAACTTCTCGGCGGAGCTTCTCAAATCCACCACTCACATCGCGACCTTGCACGAACACTGATGAGCTGACTTATGCCTCATTCTTATTCTCAGCATTGAATATATGTGCTTGACACACCAGAAATTTTCCATCAAAGCACACTTACTGCTTAATGCAAATTATCCAATTGTCCCAAAACCCCGAATCGTCTTTTGTCCCGCACCTCATCCATGTGAACCACCTACATTCTGCTTGGCGTAACAATTGGTATCAGAGTGTAGCGGCACAAGAGGGGCAACAGGTGCATGAACTACCTAGCAACAACCTTGCACAAGTTCTCGACGCATCTCCACCATTCAGAAGACTACAGGCTTCACGACATCAATGGTGAACAGAGCGAGCGCACCTGGTGACGAGCAACAGTCCCTGGCGAGTACTCCGTTGATTGCGGATCAGCAACATGCAAGCAAGGACGCTCTCCAGGCAAACAAGGTGGCATCAATGACTTTTGCGGTCAATGGTGCACCATCGAAAAGCCTGATGGCCAATCCCTTGACAGATCCCTCAGGCTGGGCAATCCCTTCGTCCCCGCCGCAGCTCCTTGGATCGACACCTGGCACAATGGGAGGCACTGGCTGACAATGGCGAATCAACAAAGACCTGTACCAGAAATTATTGGGACTCGAGAACCTCGACAACTATCTAATTCAACAGCTCAACACAGGGATGGAGGAGCTTTGAGTTTCTTGTGTGCGCGAAAGAGTGCTGACTGAGAGAAATCTACAACTCCCGAGTGAACCCCAAATTCGACCGGCGCTCCCCAAGCCGTTCGATCCCGCAAATTCCACAAGACTGATGGTCAGGATGTGACTAACGAGTTTCGAGGTATACTTCACCACTGTTGAGTTCAACAATGGCAAAAAGAAATTTGACCTCAGGGCCTTGCTTTTGCGTGACATGCCTTTGAGTTGGTGTTCCGATCTGAAGACCATCCAATGCAGTTGGAGACTCGCGGAGCACCATCAACGGCTCTCGCGACCGCTCTGACATCGTCGACCGTAAGCGTAAGACCTCTTGAGCAGATCAATCTGATCTGGCACGACTCCCTCACGCCACCGGGAGCATGGAGCAACTTTACGTGCGCTACACTTGCCAGCTTTGGAAAGCTAAACAAGAAGACTAACGCATGGTACAGATTCCAATGTCTGCATCATCAGTACAGTGTGGCATGTTACACTCGACATTTCCACAAAATCATCACCGGCAGTGACCTTGCCCCCAAAAAACTTTGGCTCTATTAAAAAAACAGCCTCAAGCAAGATATTTGACGAGCAATTACCATTTTCAGCATCCAAAATGACCTTGCACGAATGATCGCAACAGTTGACTGCATCGACAGCACCGACTACAATGCTCAGATGCAGGAGTCTAATGTCCGGCAACTCCAAAGCCACAATCCTTTTTGTGGTAGAGGAACGCTGCAGGTGGTGGAAACCTCATCTCTGACGGATATCGACGTCATCAATCAACATGATCAATGTCTCTGCTAGACTTGCAGAAAACCAGGTTATATCTCACGTAACTGCCGACAGCAGACCAAAAAGGGGGCGAGGTCACAGAAAAGAGCGAGGAGTCAAGAAACAGCAGTGGACAGGAGTAGAAGGTGAGGCTCCTCTCTGGTCAGAAAAATCTGCGTAGACCGATCACCCATCCAAGCGGCTCAAACCACTACAGACGAGGGTTCTCAAGACTGCAAAGTTTGACGAGGGATACGAGGATGACCAACCGATGATACTACTATGATGCTAAACCAAGGGGTTCTAAAAGCCACAACATGGTATATGCACTACTAGAAAGAGGAGCTTCTCATAGTTTCTTTAGAAATGGCATGGTTCGGAAGCTAGGTTTGCATAAATAACCGGGATTTTTTTAAGGAAAGACCGTCGACGGACTACTGCAGATGCATCAACTTCACAAACCACTACGGCTACAAATTGGAGATCTACACAACATAACAATCTGGAGGACTTGCCTAATGAGGGACCACAAAATCATCCTCTGGCAAGATTTCCTATACCGGCACATTCCGCAGGTTGATCGGAGCAGCAAAGCAGTCTACATCAGCATTAATGGTAGAAAGTGATACCTGCCTCTGGTCGACTGACCCCCGTTGCAGGGACAGTTACGGGAAGCAGCAGAGGTGGAAGCAGTAGAGGAAGTTGTGACAGCCATAAAACGCCAACCGATATCTCTAGACTGTTAGCTACTGAGCTAACCACCTCTGGCAGAGAAGCCGCGAAACCAAAAAGCTCACAAAGGTTTTCAGGCCTTCTTCCTTTGTTGACATGTGTCATGCACCCCAAACTTAATCAGGCATACACTTCACCTTCAGGAGTACTAATGCCTTAGTATTACATCTCAAGAAGAGCTCAAGTCGTCAATACGCAAGAGAGCATCAAGCAAGGGTTGATTGATCAGCATGCAAGACAAGTCCTTTTATAGCTGTCTGTCCAGTCCTAGAACTCAAAAGCACATTCCTGGGAAGTGGCCTGAACCAGCCACGTCACCAATATACTTGCACTGTGGGCTTGACACATAAGCATCCTAGTGTCAAGGTGACAGACCAACCATGTAGCGTCCAAGAAGCTACGGACTTTCTTTCTTGGAAGCTTCCACAACAAACAAGATATGCATGGGGCCAGGATCGACCTCATGACCTCTCACTCGGCCAAATCAACAAAATGGCCAAGGTAACCACTCACCCACATGGTGTACTCACAGGTCATATCTCACAAGAGACAGAGCATAGTTGAGTCACACTACAACGGATCTAGGGGTCATACCTCCACAAGGGGCAGAGCATTCTTGATCCGTCCTACAACACTGAACAAGGGGCAAAAACATTCAACAAATCTCTCCCTTGCATCTTGCGTCAATGACCATCATCATTCTTCATCACCTGCGCTGACCATGCCGATACCTTGCCTGCCCGCCTGGTGGAGATCCTTGTCCAGTGGCTTTGTAAGCATGTCAGCCCGGTTGAGCTTGGTACCAACATACTCGAGCTCCACTGTCTGCTTGCAGACCAAGTCTCGAGCGTAGTGGTAGCGGATCTCGATGTGCTTTGTGTGCCTGGACAGGACAGGGTTCTTTGACATGTCAATGGCGCTCATGTTGTCAATCTTGATGACCGTCGCCGTTACCTGTGGTACCTTCATCTCAGAAAGCAAGCTTCGTAGCCACTGCATCTCTTTACACACCTCAGCCAAGGCGATGTACTCAGCTTAAGCTGTTGCCAAAGAGACACATTCCTGCTTGCGCCTTGCCCAACTGAATGCACCTCCATTCAACATACACACAAAGCCAGAGGTAGATTTTCTGTCATCGATATTCCCTCCCCAATCAGCATCAGTGTAGCACATGAGACGGAGTGATGCGGATCCAGCGATGCCTCCAAACTGGAGCCCCACGTGCCGTATCCCCTGAAGGTAGCGCATGATGCGCTTCACGGCCTGCCAGTGAAGTGGACCGGGATTGGCCACAAACCGGCTCACCTGCCCAACAGCATGGGCTATATCTGGTCGGGTGGCGACCATGGCATACATCAGACTGCCCACTGCAGACTGATATGGGATGCCCAGCATGTCAATTTTCTCCACTTCGTTGGATGGGGACATGGAGGTGGAGAGTTTGCACTCCGAGCTCATGGGTGTGCTGGCAGGTTTGCAATCTGCCATGTCGTATCGTTTGAGGATGGAGTCGATGTATTTTGTCTGGTTCAGGCTGATGGTACCTGCTACTCTGTCGTACTTGATTGCAATTCCAAGATAGAAGTCGAGAGGACCCATGTCCTTCATCTTGAATCTGCTACTCAGCTGCCCCTTGAGATCGTCTAGCAGCTGCGTCGAAGAGGAGCATAGAATCAGGTCAACAACGTACAAGGCGACCAACATAGTCCTTTTGTCACTCTCACACACGTACATGCTAGGGTCATTGTCGCAGTGCATGAAGGACTCCTTGGCCATGAACGTGTCCATCTCCTGGTACCAAAGTCTTGGCGCTTGTTTTAGTCCATAGAGTGTCTTCACCAATCTGCACACCTTGCCCTCAACCCCCTCCGGAACCTCCATCAATACCTCCTTGTCAAGTTTGCCGTAAAGGAAGGTTGTCTTGACATCCATCTGGTGGACCTCCATGTTCTCGGCAGCAGCAATGGGAGCATTGACCGGATGGAGGCAAACGTCACAACTGGGGCAAAGATCTCATCGTACTCTGCGCCAGGCCATTGGGAGAACCCCTTTGCTACCACCCGTGCTTTGTACTTGTCTATCTTGCCATCCTGTTTCCTTTTTACTTTCAGCACCCACTTGGACCCCACAACGTGAACCCCGGCAGGTCTGTCCACCAGCACCCAGGTCCCATTCTCTTCAATGGAGCTGAGTTCACTGCGAATTGCTTCGTCCCACTCTGCTTTGTCAGGCCGAGTGAGTGCCTCTACGACAGACATTGGCTCCTCTTGAACCAAGAATGAATAGTTGAAGCCTGTCCATTCACCCCTATCTGCGTCGTAATGCTGCCGAGGTACTTTGAGGCGTGAACTGCTCCTTGAACCTGCTGGCTGGTGCTGTTGATGTGGAGGCTGGAGATCTGGTTCGTCGTTGATGATAGGAGAGGCATCCTCCTCATGTTCCGGAGGATCGGATACGTCGGAATCAGAGTCTGATTCCTCCGAGTCATCTTCATGAGCTCCTCTCCCTGTTGTAGCACCTATCCCATGCCATTGTGCTGGTGCTTC
>SZWC01001393.1:112061-125880 GCA_023375785.1 Penium margaritaceum | reverse complement strand
GAGCCCAGTGTCCAGCCTTGCCACAGTTGTGGCAGTTTCCTTGGCGCTTTGCACCCCTTCCACTGTTGCTAGTGCTATTGTTTCCCTTGTACCCAGAGGATGAGGTATTGCGGAAGGTGCCGCTGCTCCGTGAGGCAAAGGCAGCCATGTTTGCTTCACTACTGCTACGACGCATGGCTTCATTCCGCACATACTCAGAGACGGTGGTGTAGGAAACTAGATCTTCAGTCCACCCTCCAGTCACCGTTATCATGGGGCCCCAACTTTCCGGCAGCGTCATCAGAAAAATCATGGCCTGCATGTCGGATTTCAGGTCCCACCCCATGCTGGTGGCTTGTTGCAAGAGCGTCTTAAACTTCTGCATAAAGGCGGAGACATCCTCCCCTTCACCAAGCCTCATGCTGATGAGGTTTTGTAGAATGAAGAGACGGTTGGCAAGTGAGGAGGACTGAAACACCTTGCCGAGTTTGGCGTATGCCGCGGCTGCCACTGTACAACCGCTGATGTGTGAAAGGGCTGAGGGTTGTATGGAGGACACAAGAATGGCGAGAGACTTTTTGTTGAGCTTGACCCATGCCACAAGGTCAGCACCCTCCTCCTTTGGTGCTGGGATAGTTCTGTCAAGATATCCTACCAGATCTCTGTCATCCATGATGATCTCAAACTGCCACTTCCAGAGTGCAAACCCCTCTCCATCAAACTTGAGGATGGGCGAATGATTCCCTGGTTCCCCTGTCCTTGCCATCCCTACAACTACAGCTGCTTCAGCTGCTGCACCTGTTGTTGATGCCGATGAACCAGTGTTTGAGGCCGCTGTAGGCTGTTGGTGAGAAGAGGAAGCTTCTTCCCCTGTTAACGTTGGCCGTTGCAAGCAAATGTAGGCTGATGTAGGCTGATGTTGGCTGATGTCAGCTCCCAAGGTAGAAAGGTGCAGATGTTTTGCATTCCCCTCCTGCTGATGTTTCCCTGCAATCAGAGAAGTTGGGTGAGAGCGAAGGCGCTCTCACTGCTTGTGACCTTAGCGGTTGCATGCGTGAATCTTCCCTAACCAGAGGAGTGGGCCCATAACCCTTTGTTAGCTACTGAGCTAACCACCTCTGGCAGAGAAGCCGCGAAACCGAAAAGCTCACAAAGGTTTTCAGGCCTTCTTCCTTTGTTGACATGTGTCATGCACCCTAAACTTAATCAGGCATACACTTCACCTTCAAGAGTACAAACGCCTTAGCATTACATCTCAAGAAGAGCTCAAGTCGTCAATATGCAAGAGAGCATCAAGCAAGGGTTGATTGATCAGCATGCAAGACAAGTCCTTTTATAGCTGTCTGTCCAGTCCTAGAACTCAAAAGCACATTCCTGGGAAGTGGCCTGAACCAGCCACGTCACCAATAGACTTGCACTGTGGGCTTGACACATGAGCATCCTAGTGTCAAGGTGACAGACCAACCATGTAGCGTCCAAGAAGCTACGGACTTTCTTTCTTGGAAGCTTCCACAGCAAACGAGATATGCATGGGGCCAGGATCGACCTCATGACCTCTCACTTGGCCAAATCAACAAAATGGCCAAGGTAACCACTCACCCACATGGTGTACTCACAGGTCATATCTCACAAGAGACAGAGCATAGTTGAGTCACACTATAACGGATCTAGGGGTCATACCTCCACAAGGGGCAGAGCATTCCTGATCCGTCCTACAACACTGAACAAGGGGCAAAAACATTCAACATAGATGTGGCAAAGCAGTATTTAAAACACAAAGCTCAAGCGTGGCTAGTCAACATGGAAGCAGGGGAAGAAAAAGAAATCGCAGCTGCCAAATCAACATGGACGACAACGATACCCGACAAGTTGGCAGCCATACCGAAAGATTTTGCACAGCTCATCGAGAATTTCAAAAGGGGTTATCTCCAACAAACTGTCCCAAGAATTTCCACTGCAATGCAACATCTACCATTAGATAGACCTGAAGCCAGACAAGAGACCAACGATGAAAGGAAACTATCGGAGAAGCGATCACGAGCTGACTGAACTCAAGAAGAAACTGGATGAGATGCTCAGACAGGGGTTCATTCGACCCTCCACGTTACCCTACGCATCACCGGTACTTTTTGTGAAAAAGAAAATATGAGAGATGTGGATGTGTGTGGACTACCGAGTGTTGAACAATATCACCATGAAGAACCGCTATCCCCTTCCGTAATCAGATGAACTTTTCAACCAAATCCGTGGGGCCCAAACGTTCAGCAAAATTGACCTATGTTGCGGCTATTATCAGATCTGTGTACCTGATAAGGATGTCGAGAACACAGCATTCCGTACTAGATACGGGCACTTCAAGTCCACGGTCATGTCTTTTTGACTCACAAATGCCCTCGCAATATTTATGACAGTGATGAGTAACATTTTGCACCCGCACCTTGACCACTTTGTTGTTGTGTATCTTGACAACATCCTGGTGTACAGTCGCACCCCTGAGGAGCACAATAAACATCTCCAAAACGTTTTTGAGGTTTTACAAAGGGAAACAATTTGGAAAAATCTTCAAGTGCGATTTCGGTCACTGTTCGATCGAGTTTTGGGGCCACATTATCAGCGGCTGACAGATTACCCTGGACCTGAAAAACGTGGAGCTGGTCGCTCATTGGCTAACGCCCAAAATTCTTTGAGACATCCAGGTATTTTTGGATTTCTACAACTACTTCCATTGATTCGTAATAGATTACACCCGTGTGTTAGTGCCTCTCTCTGATCTCACTCGGAAAAGCACTGAGTCGAATTATGGGTATAGCAAACTAGAAGCGTTTACTCTTTGAGAAACATTCTGACGTCGGCGCCAGCCTTACAATTAGCATACCCAACCATGGACTTCATCATGGCCACCGATGAATCCGATCGAGCCATCGGAGCTGTTCTCCAAGAAAACAGTGGTGGAGAACAATCGGTAACGTACATGTCAAGAAAACTACAAGGGCCAGAATTGAACTACGCGGTACAGGAAAAGTAAATTCTTGCAGTCGTGCATGCATTCAAGACATGGCCATACTATCTGAAATACCGGCGATGAATCGTCCACACCGGCCATCAGGCCTTGAAATATCTCAAGATCCAGCCAAATCTAAGCCATTGACAAACTCAATGGATGGAGTTCCTCGAGTGCAAATTCGACTACGATATCGAGTACCGGCCCGGAAAAATAAATCCGGTGGATGCTCTAAGTAGACGGCCAGATCTAATGGCTGAGATTAGCACGCTGCTCATCAAAGGAGACCAGTACCTCGCGAGGCTCTTCATGAAAGGTTACGAGGAGTTCGGTGGGTACGACAAGACCAAGTTTCTGTTCAACGACCCATACTGGCGGCGGTGATTTACTCGCCAGGTCCTCGTTCCTCCAAACGAGGAACTATGGAGAATGCTATTGGGAGAGTGCCACGATACCGGTCTAGGTGGTCACTTCAGTGAGGAAAGGATGCTCAAGAACCTGTTGAAGTACTGCTGGTGGGACAAGATGCAAATCGACGTGGCTGCCCTTTGCAAATCATGTGACACCTGCCAGAGACAAAAATCCCATCGCACAAGGCTACCTGGTCTACTTCAACCCCTACCCGTTCCTACGGAACCATGGGCCAACATCAGCATGGAAATTTGTGACAGTACTGCTTGCAACTCCCGAGGGGTATGACGCCATCCTCGTTGTAATGGACAGATTTTCCAAATTTTCACACTTCATCCCAAATGACGACCACCGTAACCGCCAAAGGAATAGTGAGGCTGTTTCAAAATGAGAATGTGCGACTGCACGGAGTACCCTGAACCATCATCAAGGACAGAGACGGTCGTTTCACCTGCCATTTTTGGCACGAACTGGTGACACGTTACGGCAGTCAAATCTAGCTATCTACGGCGTTTCATCCTCAGACCAACGGGCAAACCGAGAGAACCGAGCAAACGCTTGAACAACTTCTCCAAACTTTATACGAATTACACAGGATTAACTGTGCAGAAAAACTGCCGACCGCTGCACTCGCATGCAACTCCACCACTTCCACCGCAATTGGCAAAATATATTTCAAAGTGGTGTACAGCGAAATTCCCGCCACACCGGCTGGATTGTTGAGTCAAATTAACATTCCCTTGGTTGACATTCACCGTCGGGACTTCGCAAGAATCTGGGAGGAAACATGACAGACCCTTGCAAAGACACAAGCGGCTATGAAGCGGGCAAGTGACCTACATCACAGCAATGACGTGTTCAGCACTGGCAATTGTGTTTTCCTCTGAGGAGATGATTTTGCGAAGCTTAAAACCTGCTGGTTCGGAACATTTGCGATCGAGCGAATGCCAACCCCGGTCGTCGCTCAACTTCAGCTCCCTGACAATATGGCAATCCATCCTGTCTCCTCCATGAGAAAACTCAAGCCCTACTGGGACCCTAGTCATAAATTCCCCCGCAAAGACCTCGCACCTCCAGCTCTTGTACAAGTGGACGGGGACACGGAGTACGTAATTGAAAATATCCTTGGACATCAACGCCGTGTAAAACGACCGAGTATCTTGATGTTGTCCCCACCTTCCGGTGACTCCTCAGCTCATGTCCATGCTTGTAAACATCCCTGATGAGACAGCCACCTCAGACCAGTGGGGGAGCTGACGTTGTCTTGGGAGTGCCCGACTCCACGACTATGCACCGGTGACACTTGTGAGGAGCTGGGGCTCAAGCTTGACCGTTCTATGCTTTTTGGCAGTGAGACCAACTGGCCGGTTGCATGTTCTCCATTTATCAGACACTTCTTGGTGACTGAAATATGTTGTATGGGCATCTGTTCCGTGAGGTTTGCACCTTGCTCCGTTTGGTTCTGACAGTTCTTGATTCGGGTGCCTCAGCAAGGAGATATAGCCAAAACGTGGTATTTGACCGGTTTTTCCACTGTAGGAAAATGCAGTCCATCGGCACATCGCCGCCAGCCACTTATGACCTGGCTCACTCTTTTTCACTCTCTCTGCGTGACCTCTCACTGTTCCTTGCATGATCTGTGAGTCAGCCAACCAGATCTGTGCTGTCAGGCTAGTGAAAAGTTGAGTTAGGAAGCTTCCATGAATCTTCTCTTCATATCACAGTAGCAAGCCATAGCTTGTTGCGTCGTAGAGATGCAGAAGTCGTAGCAATCGTGAGAAACAGCCTAGTAGTAGCAGTAGCCCACATGAGCAGCGATAGGTCCTGGGAGGACCCACTACCCTGCGCCAGTGCCAGACGTAGGCTGCATTGGGGTGCATCAGTGCAGTAGTACACAAGCACACCAAGCGCAGCAGTAGTGTAGAAGTAGCGAATGAGCAACGCAGCAACGGCGCAGCGGCAGCACATCACAAGCGTGAATCCTCGCTAGCGCCTTCGACCATAATAACAGCAGCACCCGGAGCAGCATTGGCAGCAGCACCACTGGCAGCAGCCGCGGCAGCTGCCGAAGTGGCCTGAGGCCATTGCCGTTGAGCTCGGAGGCAGCAGCAGCAGGAGCAGCAGCAGCGGACTCAGCACCAGCAGGCGCACTTGACATGTCAGCCCTCGGAGGGCCGCAGAGGCTCTTGGCGTCGCTGCGTCTGCCACCACCCTCACTTCGTGAAAGGGAAATTTTCTCATTGGATCACCGTTTTGGAAATTTGAGGATGCGTTGGAAAACTCTCATCCAAAGCTCTCAAGCGCCACCTCTCTTAATTTGTTTCATGCTCTGTAGCCACCAGCAAAGACCGCAGTGCACGGCAAACTCGTTTTTCTGCTAAAATTCGGGCACAAAAGAGAAAAGAAACATTTGCCACTTTTTTAAAAACTTTTTTTCGACCAAAAATTCCACTAGCATGTTCAGCAAAGTCAGATACCTCTGTGTTCCAGATTTTTCTTGATTTGACAACCTTGATTTTTAGTGTCAATTTTTTTAAAATTTCAGTACTACGCTACGGTTCTGGCCATCAGCACCAGCAGCTCCACACAGCAGCAGCAGCTAGTAGCAGTAGCAGTAGCATGCAGAAGGAGCAGCTTGTACCTTGTAGCGATTGCAAAAATAGGAGGAGTAGCAACAGGAGGAGCAACAGCAGCATCGACATCATCGGCGGCAGTCGCTACAGCCTCAACACTAGCATCCGCTGCCCTTTCTCTTCTCTGATCTTCCCCTCCCTCTCGGGTTGGGCTCCCCCTGCTGGTCCGTTGGGTGGGTTGGGGGTTGGGACAGGTACCCGGAGCTCCCTCAAGACCCTCCCCTTTTTCATGCCCACTGGGGCGGGAGGAATGCAAACTGAACTTTTCCAACAGCTAGGGGGTCCACCCACGGCATTCCTAGTCTGGAATAGGCCTCGAAATTTTTTCCACGCCCACTAGGGCGGGGGAATTGCTGCCAGATTTTTTCTGGCAGCGTTAGACCTCCAGCAGCTGCAGTAGTAGCAGCAATAGCAGCGGCACACAGCAGCTGCTGCGACGGTTTTAGCAGCACCTGAGGGAGCAGAGTGCCACTGCCATCGAGTTCACCGATAGCAGAACCAGCAGCAGTAGTAGTGACACAGCAGCTCACTGCAATGATGGCAAGGCAGTAGGCTTGGCCAGTGCAGTGCGGTGTAACCACCGCAATAGAAACAAGCCAGGCGACTGGTCTCCCTTCCATGTCCTTCACCTCCCATCCTTTCAGCGACGTACTTTCCCGGAAATAGCAGCTTGCCGTGTGCTC
Organism: Penium margaritaceum; assembly: GCA_023375785.1. Taxonomy (NCBI): domain Eukaryota; kingdom Viridiplantae; phylum Streptophyta; class Zygnematophyceae; order Desmidiales; family Peniaceae; genus Penium; species Penium margaritaceum. The sequence continues at coordinate 119,173 of SZWC01001393.1, read as the reverse complement.
CTCTCCTGCCTACATCGCCCCTCCGTGGCATCCTCTCTCCTCCATGTCCACTCCTTCATCATCTGTACCTTCCGTTGACGGCGAGCGTCAGGTGGAGCAGTCTCTTCTCCAGCATTTTCACCTTTGTTATTAGGGACGTGAGAGTGTGAATTCCTTGGCCAGTGGTCTTGCATGTCAGACTGACATTGTTCTTTGTGCAAACCCCTCCGGTAATACCCATGGGTCGAGAATTGGCAGTGCTTTTTTCTTCCTCGTTGTCTTGCTATGTGTTCTTCGTCTCCTCCTTCCGTTGGTACTATTGCCACATGTGGCATCCTCCCTCCTGCTCGTACCTCCAATGAATTTTGGGTCCTTCAGGAGCCACCGACCACATGACGTCAGTCTGTTCCGCTTTCGTCTTGTTGGGTCCCGCCGGCTCCGTTCGCTTTGTGCGAACTGGGTCTGGCCAGTTGCTTCCCGTCTAGGGCGTTGGTGTTGTCCGTTTTGTTTATCCCAGCGGTGTGCTGTTTCTTCTATATGTGCCCTCCTTGGAGATCAGCCTGCTGTCGATGCCTTCCCTCGATGATCAGAACATGGATTTCTTAGCCAGTCAGGGTATTGGCACGGTCAGTCTTCACCCGTCTGGTTGCGACATTTTGCGGGGTGTCAAGTGTGACAAGCTTTACCATGTTCCTCTTCTTTCCCCTTCTGTTGGGTCCTCTCTCGTTCATTATGCATCCTCTCTCTTCCCTGATGCTTTTTAGCTCTTGCATCATCGTCTTGGCCATGTGCAGCCAGATGCCATTACCAGCATGATCAAGTTCCAACTGGCTGTTGGCCTCACCCTGTCCACTTTTCCTTTGCCCTTTCTCTCTGACTGTCTCAACTATGGCCAAGGAAAAATGCATCAGTCACCTTTTTCCTCTTCTAACTCCCAGTCCTCCAATTCCCTTGACCTCATCCATGCTGATGTGATGGGTCCTCTTCTCCACGAGTTCCTTGGGGGTGTTGGTTGGTTTGTTCTTTGTCTTACTGATGACTTCTGTCGGTTATGGTGGGTCTTCTCTCTTCTTCAGAAGAGCAATGTGTGTGCCTTCATTGTGTCCTGGCTGGTGCAAGCTGAACGTTTTTCAGTGTTTGCTGCATGTCTTTTGCAATGACCGGGGCGGTGAGTTCCTTGGCCCCACCGCTAGGTTCATGGAGTCCAAAGGGGTGTGTCTCGAGACATCGGCTCTCAGAGCGGAACAGTGCCAATGGAACTGCTTACGACTTGAGGCTTCCTAGAATGTGAAAGCTGAATGTGGATTTGGAATCTGCAGGAAATATTGTGCAAGATCGACCCAAAAGCAGGGTTGATCCATCAAGAATTGAGGAAGTTACGCCCTGCCAAAGGTTGGACCGGCCAAGGGGAAAACAGGTGACATGAATTCATCCCCAAGGACAAAGGCTTGACTCTCGGAAGACCGAACAAGGACGAAGCGTGCCTTGGGGCCCAGTGAGTCAATGAATCAAAGATCATTGAGGGCCAAAGGTGTTTCAGAATAGTGCCCCGATGTGTTACAAGAAAGGGTGCTTCAGGCGGCCGTCACCGCCGCTAATTGTTTTGCCAGTGGAAGATTGCTTTGGATCACAAAAATGGCCATATCTTGGTCATTCCTCCACGAAATGATACAATTCTTGGTGCTTTGGGAATCTGGAAAGATGAGATACGTGACAATAACACTCATCAGTGGACCATACGGAGCCGCACACGGCTCGGCGACCTCGGGTCGCCTATGATGTGTCACCATGTACATATAATCTTGTATGTGGACACTTGAATAACAAGTACAATTTACTCCCAATGTGCCACACATGTTCTCATGCTCCCCCTAGATAATCCTAGGCTTTTGCAAACCCAGGAAGGTATGTACTGGCCTTTCTTTGGTTGCTGTTGCTGCCGGTTGGTGCCTACAACATCCGGTTGAGGCTAGCACACCGCGCCCGGTTTATACTTGGTATAAGAGCCACCCTTGGCTCAGGGGCACAAACATCTACGCGGAAACCTCACCTGGTCAGCGTAGATGAGCATGCATCTTGTATCTTTGGTGGATCCATGTCCAAGTCGAACCACGTACTCCGTTGACAAGGCGGTAACCGGAGGACCCGTTGAAGAAGAAGTTGCATCGGACATAAAGATGAATTCATCCTGCACATTCTCCATGGCCGCGGCGTTTGACACCCAAGGCAAAGTAACAGCAGCCGTAGCATTGCGGAAGTTTCTCTCCAATATGTAGGCCAAGATGGAAATGTTGGAGAAGCAGAACGTGTACCTCAGTCAAGAGCTCGCGAAGCGTCCAGTGACAACATCAGTGGCAGTTGCCACAGTAAACGGAACAGTGGTGGGCGTCCCGAGCCCGCCCAAGCTAGAGCCATTCAATCCATCGAGAAAGGATGGGCTAGCTGCCCACGCTTGGATACTTGGGCTAGACTGTACCTCCCCGCCATCGGTATCAATGCCTCAAGGTACGAGGCGCGTCGTGACTATGCCATGACCTTGATGAGAGGGGGAATCGTTGGATTGGTGGGCCAATGTGATGCGGTCCAATCCACAAAACAATAGAGCAGCAATGGTCGCTGAAATTGAGGCCGCGACCAGAATCTCAACCCCATCAGCTCCAACCTGGAACAGTGGCGACCCTACCCTGAAGTGGCCGACCTCGTGGAAGGAATTCACGGAGTTTTCCATTGACCGCTTCATCGTGGGTGACATGAGGAACAACGCATGTGCCAAGCTGCATCGGCTTTGTGAAACTGGCGGTATCTTCAACTACACCTGCAGGTTTCATGAGATAGTTACCAACTACAGCTTTGACTTCCACAAATTGTACTTCCACTACAGAAACAGCCTCAACAACGATGTCCGCATTGTGACAATGGTACACGATCTCAATGGCGACCTGCCGAGGATGATTGCAGCAGCAGAATAGTATGACTCACACGTGCAACAGGCTCATACAAAAAGCCACAACTCTTTCAGAGGCGGCTGCAATAAGAGAGCCAAGAGCGACGACACGCCCATGGAGATCAAAGTGTTCCATAAGCGCAAGTGCTACAACTATGGCAAGCATGGCCACGTTGCATGTTATTGTCGGAGTCTAAAGAAGGGTAACGGCAAGGGTAAGTGGCAAGAGAAGGGGAAGCAAGCCACAAAGGAAGTAGTGAAAGCAATAATGGAGCCAGGAAACAAGGACAGCCGAGAGTAGATGGTGTTACTCCTGGCTCCACTCAGCCCAAACCGCCAGTTGACCGCTTGCCCTGTGGGCGGGCTGTCAATTGTGGCAATCAAGGGATTGCCTTACGGCAATCAAGGGAGTTTTTGTGGTCAAGGCACAGGATTTGGGGTATGAGGAGGAGCCCACACTTCTCTTGGAGGCATGAGTGACGGGGTCAAGTGGAAGGTGGGGAGTCTACTGGATTGTGGCATGCGCCACAATTTTGTGAGCATAGAATGTGCTCGGAAGTGGAGCCTTACGTTCACAAAGAGGAAGCAGACCGCTAACCAAGTAGACGGCACGGTTGAATTCGGATACATGGCCCATCCCCTCTCCACGCGTGGAGAATCTTTGCATAACAACCGTATACTGGGTGTACCCGATGAAGGATTGCAATGTGATCCTCGGTTGTGGCTTCCTTCACAATTACAACCCCACTGTCGATTGGGAGGCGTGCACCGTCTCAGTCAAGCTCGTAGACCAGGAGTATGCCCTGCCTACGTGGTCCGACGGAGAGGCCGCGAGAGGAGACTTGCGAGTAGAAAGCGTCGTAGCCGTCGACGCCTCTCAAGGAGGAATCAGCGTCTATGATGCTAAATTATGTGTAGCTCAAGTGCGTGATTTAGGAAAAGGAGCGGTTTTTTGTCGTTCGTACGAGATGTGGAGGACGATTTCAACAAACCAGAGGACATGGCACCTGTTGTGGCGTATGGGCCAAATTGTGAGCAGCCGGGGACCGAAGACAAGATTGACGTGGTGCTCGAGGACGTGTTTCCCGGCACCCTCCCGGTGGATCTGCCACCGAAGCAAGACATGGACCATCGCATCGACCTCAAACTTGGAGCACCCCCGTCTGTTGGTGCAACATACCTCATGAGTGACGCGCAGCTGCAAGAGCTCAAAAAGTAGCTGATCAATATGACGGAGGAGGGCTTCATCTAGCCATCCTCATATCCTTACGCTGCACTTGTCCTTTTTGTGCCAAAAAAGGACAGGGGAGATGCGTATGTGTGTGTACTACTAGGCGTTGAACGAGTTGACCATCAAGAATTGATATATGTTTCCACGAGCCAAGGAGCTCTTCGATCAGCTCCGTGTGACTCGCTTTTTCACAAAGACCGACCTCTAATCCAGCTACCACCAAATCCGCATCACAAAAGATGATGTGGAAAAGACAGCTTTCCGATCCCGCTATGGTCACTACGAGTTCCTTGTGATGCCTTCCGGTTTGACCAATGCGCCGGCCACCTTCACGGCAGTGATGAAAAAAATCTTAATGCTGTACTTGGATGTCTTTGTGGTGGTCTACATCGACAATATCTCGGTGTACAACAGGATGGTAGAGGAGCACGAGGACAATGTGAAGAAGGTCCTTAAGATTTAGAGGAAGGAGAAGTTTGTTGTAAAGATCACTAAGTGTGAGTTTGCGGTGGGAAAAGTTGAATTCCTTAGACACATAATTGGCAATGGGCAGATTGCCATGCACCCGTACAAGGTATCCACTGTGAAAGAGAGGCCGAAGTTACGTAGCGTGCATAATGTGCATGTTAACCTTGGCTTTTGCAGTTACGACCGCATGTTCATCCTTGGCTATGTGGGAGTGTCCAATCTCACTCACAAGGATCGCAAGTGGAGTTGGAAAGTTTGCAAACAAGAAGCTTTTGAGAATCCCAAAAGAGCTCTAACCTCCACACTGGCCTTGCACTTGGACGACAGTGGCCGTTATTTTGAAATGGCGAGGGATGCATCAGACCTGGCTATTGTTGGTATCCTTTTGCATGATTTTGACAATGGTTTGACAGTGCTACCTCAAGGCGCAAAAATGCACGGTCTATACCAACCACCATGCATTGAATTATTTCAAGACATAGCCAAATCTGAGTTGGTGGAAAGCGCGTTGGGTGAAATGCCTTGAGTCATATTTTGACTATGAGATCGTTTACCAACAGAGTTACATCAACACAGCCGACACACTCTTACGGCAACCGAACCTGATGATGCGGGTCACGACTCTCACCATCCGCGAGGATGCCTTCCTGTGGAAGTTTTTCACGGATGGATACAAGGTGCATGGGGACTATGAGTGATGGTCGCCCGGAGATTTTTCTTCGAGATGTTGTATTGGTGACAGCATGGCAACAACAACTGATAGTTACCTCTTTTCTGCCGCTTCAACAGCTAGTTTTGGAGGTGCTCCATGACAGTCACCCCATCGGTCACTTCTGTGATAACAAGGCATTGAAGATGGTGGCTTGCTTATTTTGTTGGCCCACCATGTCGTCGGAGGTGGCTGAATTCTGCCGGAGTTGTGACGTGTGTCAACGCCACAAGGCGTGCAAGATAAAGACCCCTGGTCCCCTCCAACTCTTGTCCATCCTTGAGTAGCCATGGAAAGACACCTCCATTGACTTCATCATGGACTTGCTCATCACAGCGGCAGTTCACAACACGGTGTTGGTGGTGGTGGATTGTGTTAGCAAGATGTCGTACTTCATTGCGACGGGTGATACGATGAGCACGGAAAGCAAGGCCTGTTTGTTCCTTGAGCATGTCGTACGCCTCCATGGCATGTCGCAGTCCATTATGAGCAACCATGACTCGCTCTTTACTAGCAAGTTGTGGGGAGAACTCATAGACCGGTACGGTAGTAAGGTGTAGTTGTCGGCCAGTTTTCATCCCCAAGTTGACGGAGAAACAAAGCAAACAAACCAGACACTATAGCAGCTCCTCCGTACACTGGGTGATCGAGACAAGACGGCATGAGACCAGCAGTTGCCGTTCGCTGAACTGGCATACAAATCTGCCACGTCCACCTCCACCGGCAAGGCGCCATTCGAGGTGTTGAATGGGACAGTTCCCGCCACACCCCTCAGCTAACATGTTGCAAGAAACCTGCCTGCAGTGGAGTCTACTACAAGTGAATTCAAGCAGATGTGGAAAGCAATGCAGCATGCATCGCTTTCCACATCATCCTTTCAGGTCGATGCGATGGTCCATGTCCCGCTTTGGTGGCAGACCTGCCAGGAGGGTGTCGGGGAACATGTCCTCAAACGCCGTACACACCTTCCGAAGCCCCTCGGGCACTACGCCAAACTTGCCTTGGGCCCCGGCTGCTCACGAGTCGCCTCATGTGCCACAGCAGGCGCCACGTCCCCTGGTTTGTCAAAATCGTCCTCCATGTCTCGCACGAATGCGAATGAGAAAAATCTTCTCCTTTTTCCGAGTTGCGCGCTTGAGCTGCACCAAGTTCAGCATAATCGGCACACATTCCTCCTTGCGAGGCACCGACTGCTGCAGCGCTCCCTCCCCGCAAGTCTCCTCCTCCGTGGCTGTTTAAGTAGTGAAGTATTGGTCACATAGAAAATACTGTGATGTTTGCAGGGCGTTTGTAGCAATCGCCCTAGTGAGGATTTCGGAGATCACAACTCCCGTTCTCGGCCAAACACGTGGCCAGCTGTGATGTATTAGGATTGCTAGGACATGCCAAGTCATCGTGATTGTGTGTGGCGGTCGGACGCAATGGTTAGAAATTGCTGTCCGGCCTCGCCAGTTCTCTGTTCTTTCTCAATCAACTTTTTCACTCCTCTCTCTATCTCCAACCCCTAGTACCTCCCTACTTCAACATGGCATCATCGCTAGGTTCTGCCTCCCGCTTCCGCTTCGCCCTTTCGTGTGGAACTTTCGCTTCCGCTGCCGGCGTGTCCGTTTCTCGTCTTTTGCTGTGGGCTCCCTCCTAGGTTCAGTGGCCGCCACCGCCGCCACCATCTTGCCCACGTTGGCGTGCAGCACGCGGAGCCCGTGGCGCACGGCTGCTGGCGAAGGCGCCCGCGTCGCCGTCGTTTCCACGCGGCGCCCCCGTTGGTGCGCGGCGCCCTCCTT
>SZWC01001393.1:75307-109470 GCA_023375785.1 Penium margaritaceum | reverse complement strand
CCTCCCACCTCTCTCTCTCTCTCTCTCTCTCTCTCACTCTTTCTCTATCTCTCTCTCCCCCCCTCATTTTTACCTCCCCCTTCCCGTATCATCCTCCTTGTCCTCGGCGTCAGCATCCCCCTCACCATCCTCATCATCATCATCATCCTCGCCATCCTCGTCATCGACACCTTCATCGACCTTATCATCGGCTTCGTCCTCGTCCTCACCGTCGTCCTTTTCATCGTCTCCAAGACTGTCATCGTCATCTCCAAAGACGTTCCTTTTTTTTTCTCCTCGTTGTTGTTTATTGTTCATACTATTCCAGTTGACAGGCGATGAGACCCATTGTTGGGAGTCGCGTAGCTTGTAGTTGTACCAACTAGGACCAGCCCTCCCCTCCCCTTCTCTCCCTTCCCTTCCTCTCCTTCGATCTCTCTCTCTCTCTCTCTCTCTCTCTCTCTCTCTCTCTCTTCCCCTTCCTCTCTCTTGCCCTCCGTGTTCTTCCCCTCACTCTCCTCTTCCCTCCTTTCTACCATGACATCCTCCTTTGCTTACAATCTTCCTTCCCTCCTCCCCCTGCCTGTTCTACCTGTCCCTACTCCATCCTCTTCCCCTCACCTTGCAGCCCTTCCCTTTTCTCCCTCCTTGCCGACTGCCCTCCTCTCTGCCTCGTACTTCATCCCGCCACCTCTCCCTCCTTGTCCTCACGGCCCGCGTCTATCTACACCCCCTTCTCCTCATCTCCTCAACTGCTTCTACTGTGCCTCCTTGACACACGTCTGGAAACAATGTCCGTGTCGCCCTCCCCTGTGGGTCCCTCGTGGTCTTCGTGATGTGTCCCCTGTGTCGTTGTCCCCTCGCAGTATTCTCCCTCGCCTCCCTGCTCTCGCAGCACAGGTTGCTAGCCTAGCAACCCTTCATGCATCGTCATGTCCTCCGTCCCTCCTCTCAGCAGTGAATTTCCTAACCGATGTCGTCCGACTTACGTCCTCTCCTCCTCGTGCCTGCACTATCTCGCCCGACGTTGCCCACCAGATTCTCAGTACCCTCGCTGTCATCCCATCCATCCCACCCCAGTCATCTCTTCATTGCCCACCCTCTCCTAACCTCTTCCTCCCCATCTCATCCTCCTCCACGGATGTCGCCTCTCCTCTTCTCTTACCCTCCTCCCCTCTTGCCCCCTCCTCTCCCATCCCCATCCTCCACCCCCCCCACACTCCTCAGCCCTCTCCTTCATGCTCATCCTCCCCTATCCCCTCCACCACCCCCTCTTCATCCCCCTCACCAAACACCACCTTCACCCCCACTCTTTCCCCTCTTGCCCTTTGTAGACCTGAAACTTGCCCCCAATTCTCGCCTCTCCTCACCCCACCCTCCTCTCCTTTGCTCTCTTCTCCACCCTCTTCTCCACATCCAACAGACCTGCCACCCCTTCCACCCTCTCCACTCTCTTCTCTCCCACCCCTCCCCACTCTCTCCTCCTCCTGCTCACTCGTGCTGTCCGCTCGTGCCCGAAAACGAGCCCGCCAACTCCGTCATCGTCAGTCCCGTGTTCCATTGCCACCATCTCCTCATTGCCTCCAACGACCCACCTTCTGCCTCCATCTTCTCTTGACTCATCTATTCCTCCGCCCGTCTTGACGGATCTTCATCATCGCTGGATCAATCTTGTCGGACATTTCCCTCCCCTAACCACCACCTATGGCCTTACAGAATCCTCAATTTCCACCCTCTCCATTGAGGCCCTTCATGTCGCGATCGCTGACACCTCTGAGTGGCTCCATTCCACCATTACGCTCCAAGTTCCATAAAACGTGTTTGAGAGGGAGCCTCGTCTATACCTCATGCTCAGAAACTTGCAGCGCCCAGACCCATCCTTGTGTTAGATGCCAATCGTCTTCCAGTGCGTAGTTAGTTGCTCCTGTTATCATGTCAAAACATAGAAGAAACTCATAGACTCAGCGAGACCTATCAGTGTGTGAGAGCTGGTTCCGTTCCCAACCAAGGTTTCTAGAATGGTGAGACCCAACATTTCGTGGGAGCCATGATTTTTTGTTGCCTTGCTTTTGCTATCGTGTTAAAGTAGTGAAGTATTGGTCACATAGAAAATACTGTGATGTTTGCAGGGCGTTTGTAGCAATCGCCCTAGTGAGGATTTCGGAGATCACAACTCCCGTTCTCGGCCAAACACATGGCCAGCTGTGATGTATTAGGATTGCAAGGACATGCCAAGTCATCGTGATTGTGTGTGGCGGTCGGACGCAATGGTTATAAATTGCTGTCCGGCCTCGCCAGTTCTCTGTTCTTTCTCAATCAAATTTTTCACTCCTCTCTCTATCTCCAACCCCTAGTACCTCCCTACTTCAACAGTGGCCTCTTCCTTGGACCACGTACGCAGGAAATACTTCTTGTCTCCGANGGCACCGACTGCTGCAGCGCTCCCTCCCCGCAAGTCTCCTCCTCCGTGGCTGTTTAAGTAGTGAAGTATTGGTCACATAGAAAATACTGTGATGTTTGCAGGGCGTTTGTAGCAATCGCCCTAGTGAGGATTTCGGAGATCACAACTCCCGTTCTCGGCCAAACACATGGCCAGCTGTGATGTATTAGGATTGCAAGGACATGCCAAGTCATCGTGATTGTGTGTGGCGGTCGGACGCAATGGTTATAAATTGCTGTCCGGCCTCGCCAGTTCTCTGTTCTTTCTCAATCAAATTTTTCACTCCTCTCTCTATCTCCAACCCCTAGTACCTCCCTACTTCAACAGTGGCCTCTTCCTTGGACCACGTACGCAGGAAATACTTCTTGTCTCCGAGCTTGACTGAGACGGTGCGTGCCTCCCAATTGACGATGGGGTTGTACTTGTGGAGGAAGTTACGACCAAGGATCAGATCGTAATCCTTCATCGGTCACACTTGGTATACAGTTGTTATGCAAAGCTTCCCCACGCGAATGCAGAGGGGACGGGCCAGGTACCACACTTCAATCATTCCGTCCACTTGGTTAGAGGTCCGCTTCTTGCTCATAAGCACAAGGCCCCATTTCCAAGTACACTCCACGCCCACAAAACTGTGGCTAGCAACACAATCCAGTAGACTCCCCAACTTCCCCTTGACGCCTTTCACTCATGCCTCCAAGAGAAGTGCGGGCTGCTCCTCCTCATAGCTCGAATCCCATGCCCTGACCTTAGAAACCTCCTTAATTGCCGCAAGGCGTTTGGGTGGGCGGTCAACTAGGATTTGGGTTGAGAGGAGCCAGGAATAACTCCATATACTCCTGGCTCTCCTCATTTCCCAAATCCTTTGCTGCTTTATCTGCTTCCTTTGTGGCTTGCCTCCCCTTCCCTTGTCACTTACCCTTGCCATCGCCCTTCTTAGGATGCCAGCAGTCACGCGCAATGTGACCACGCTTGCCACATTTTTAACACTTGCATTGTTGCAATGCACCAATCTCCATGGGTGTTTCGTCGCTCTCGGCCCACTTGCCGTAACCACCACTGCAAGAGTTGTGGCTGTTGGTATGAGCCTGGTGCATGCGCAAGTCACACTGCTCTACTGCTGTGATCATCCTCGGCAGGTCGTTATTGAGTTCGAGCATCACCGTCACATCGCAGGCGTCATCCTTGAGGCCGTTGCTGTAGTTGAAGCACAATTCTTGGGAGCCAAAGCCACAGTTGGCGTCGATCTCATGAAACCTGCGAGTGTGGTCGGCGACGCCGCCAGTTTGGCAAAGCCGACACAGCTTGGCGCGCTTGATGATCAATTCCATGAAATTCTTGCACGAAGTAGGCCACTTCATGGTAGGGTCGCCACTGCTGCAGGTTGGAGCCGATGTCGTTGAGAGTCCGGTTGCGGCCACAATGCCGGAAACCATTGTTGCTCCACTGCCATGTGGATTGGACTGCATCACATCGGCCCACCAATCCAATGATGCCCCTCTCAACAAGGTCACGACATAGTCTCGGCGTGCCTCGTACCTTGGAGCATCCACACTGATGGCAATAAAGTACAGCTCTTGTCCGAGTATTCAAGCATGTGGAGCTATCCCATCCTTCCTTGATAGGTCAAACGGCTCCGTATTGGGCGGGCTCGGGACGCCCACCGAAGTTCCATTTGCAGTGGCAACTGCCACTGGTGTTGTCACTGGATGCTTCGCGAGCTTCCAGTGACAAAGTAACTGCGATCAGTGTACTGGATGCCATCTTCGGCATTGAAAATGACATACCACGGAAGATCGTAGTAGCACAAAGCATCCACAGCGCCAACTACAACACTCGGATCCAGGAATCCTATGGCTGGCGACCTCCCAACCACAATTATCATAGGAAAAGCAAAATCCAGTCGGGACATTCCTCGACTCCGATGGAATCATACGTCGTCAACCAGAGAGATACACGCACCTGCTACAACTGCGGAAACGTTGGGCATATTGATCCAAACTGCTAAAGCAAGAAGTAGGCTGGAAAGGGGAGGAAGTTGTAGAAAAGATGAGTCAGAAAACGTTGAAGGGGAGGAGTGAAAGGGGAGACTCTTGTCTGTGAGGAGCGATTTGCACAAAATGATCACCTATCTGGACGATTAACCACACCGCAGAGGATGTTTTAGACCACAAAGTTGGACGAGGGGTACAGGGAAGACCAACCAGCGATACTGCTAAAAGTGCAACCCCGAGGTCGCAAGCGACGTAGAACGGTACCATCACTATTGGATGGAGGAGCTTCTCACAGTTTTGTAAGCAACGACATGGTTCGCAAACTGGGTCTGCAGAATAAACCAGGGGAGTTTGAAGGAAAAAACATCAACGGGAGATTAAAAATACAGAGACTTTAAGAACGGCTATGATTACAAGCGGGAGATTTACGAGATTTAACGTTCTGGAGGTCATGTCCAATGAGTGACCACAAAATCATTCTAGGACAAGATTTCCTATACCGGCACAATTTGCCGGTTGACTGGAACAATGTTGACAATCTACGTGGACATAACGACGCCAAGCGACAACTTCAGCGTGTGGAGCGGAAGAAAACAGTCAAAGCAGTAGAGGTAGAAGCAGCAGAGGAAGTCAAGGTAACCAAGAAGTGACAACCTACGCTGCTGATAGTGCACAACTTGGCCAAACATCACATCTAATGAGGAGCTCATGCGTGGCCCGTACATCTTGTGCCAATGGAGGAAGTGGAAGTGGAAGCAGTTGACTCATCAACCTCATCGGCCTCATCGGCATCAACATCGTTTGGTACCCAAAGATGGTACCCAAAGAGTTCGCACCTCTCATTCAAGAGTTTGTGGATGTCTTCTCCAACGAACTCCAAAAAACCCTACCACCTCAATGCAACATCATCCATTTCATCGAGCTCAAACTGGACAGCCGACCCACGGTTTAAGGGGCCTATCAGATGAGGGATCACGAGTTGACTAAGCTGAAAGAGCAACTCGCGGAGATGCTCGGTCAAGGATTCATCTGCCCACTTACGTCACCATACGCCGCACCAGTATTGTTCCTGAAAAAAAAAAACAGGTGGAATGTGAATGTGCGTGGACTACCGGGCTTTGAACTTTACAACAATAACGAACCACTACCCTTTCCCTCAAGCTGATCAAATTTTTGACCAACTCTGAGGGGCTCAAAGTTTCACCAAATCAATTTATGCAGCGGTTATCTCCATATCCGTGTGGCAGACGCCGACATTGAGAAGACGGCATTCCAAACATGCTACGGGCATTTTCATTTCACGGTCATGCCGTTACGACTCACGAATTCTTTAGCAACGTTCACGGGGGCGATGAACAACATAGTCCACCCATGCCTTGACGATTTTGTAGTAGTGTACCTCGACGACATTTTGGTGGACAGCCACATCCTAGAGGAGCACGATGGACATCTCCAAAATATTCTCAATGTTTTACAAAGAGAGAAATGTCCCAGAAAACTCTCAAAGTGCGACTTTGTTTGTTTTTTGATTGAGTTTTTGGGTCACGTGATCAACGGCGGACTGATCACCATGGATCCGGAAAAAGTGGCAGTAGTTGCTGATTAGCCGACGCCGACCAACGTCCCACACATCCAATTTTTTCTTGGCTTCTGCAATTACTACCGGTGTTTGGTACGAGATTATTCCCGAGTGTAAGCGCCTCTCTCTGATCTCACTCAAAAAGAAAACGAGTGGCGGTGGAGAGACAGCGAGCAAGAAGCGTTCACCGCTTTGCATAACGCTCTGACCTCGGCGCCAGCCCTACAATTAGCCAATCCAACGGTCAACTATGTCACGGCTACAGACCCATCTGATCGAGCCATTGATGCAGTCCTCTTGTAAGATCATGGCAACAAAGAGCAAACGGTCGCATACATGTTGCAAAACCTCCAAGGACTGGAACTCAACTACGGCGTACACGAGAAGGAGATGCTGGCAGTAGTACATGTATTTAAGACATAGTGGTGCTACGTTGAATGCCGCCGATGCATCATACGCACCGACCACCATGTGCTGAAATATTTGAAGATGCAGCCAAACCTCATTCGACGTCAAACCGGATGGATGCAGTTCCTTGAATCCGGGTTGGACTATGATATCGAGTACTGGGCAAGCAAAACCAACCCAGCACACGCGCTCAGCTGCCGACCAGACCTGATGGCTGAGGCAGCAATGCTACAGCTGTAGCAAGATCCGTACCTTAAGAAATTTTTCACACGAGGCTACGACCAGCATGGCAGATACGACAAGGCAAAGTTTTGGTACGACGCACCCTGTTGGTGACGACGATGTGGTCATTTTCCCGAACAATGAACTTCTCCGCATGTTGCTCAAAAAATACAAAGACATCAGTCTAGGTGGACATTGTGGAGAAGAAAAGACACGAGGAGGCTGGAGAAATTCTACTGGTGGGACAAGATGCAAATTCATATGGCCAACTTTTGCAAATCCTGCGACACGTGTCAGTGACAGAAATCCCGCTACACGAGGCCACCCAGATTTCTGTAGCTGGTCCCCGTTCCAACGAAACCATGGTCACGGGATTACCAGTCACACCCAAGGGACATGATGCAATCCTCGTGGTTGTCGAATTTTTTTCCAAATAATCTCACTTTATTCTGACAACGACCACCATCACCATCCAAGGAACAACACGGCTCTTTCTAAAAAACATCGTATGGATACACGGTGTGTGGAGAACTATCACAAGAGACAGGGACGGTCAATTTACCAGCCATTTCTGGCGCGAACGGATGACTCTCTACGGTAGTCAGATCCAGCTTTCAAAGGTGTTCCACCCTCAAATCAACGGCCAAACCGAGCGGACTAATCAGATGCTTGAAAAACTTCTCCAAACATTATGCAAGCGTCACGAGATGGATTGAGCACAAAAACTCCCGACCGCGGAGATTGCACACAACTTGGTGATCTCCACTGTAATGGGTAAAACTCCATTTGAAGTGGTGTATGGCAAACCTCCCACCACACCAGCCGGACTCCACAGCCAGAGTAACATTCCTGCAGTTGATGTTCAACATCGTGAATTCTCCATTATTTGAGATGAAACACAGCACACACACTCGCAAAGACACAATCAGCAATGAAACGAGCAGCTGATCAACATTGCAGCGGCAATGTGTTCGTCGTAGGCGACAAAGTTCCCCTCAGTTCGGTGAACATCAAACTCTGTAGAGCCGATCGTTCGAAGGTCAAAACCCAATGGTTTGGCCCGTTTGAGATCGAGTGCATGCAAACTAGCGTGGTTGCATGAATCAAACTTCCGGAAACTATGCAAGTTCACACGGTGCTCCATATCAGCAGACTCAAGCAATATCGAGTCCCAGGACAGAACTTCCCGGACAGGGGTGTGGCTCCCCCTCCACCTTAGAAGTGAACGAGGACACATAATATGTAATCGAGGACATCCTTGGCCATCAACGATGTGGAAAAAACACAGAATGCCTTGTCAAGTGGCATGGCTATTACGCTGCGCATGATAGCAAGAAACCCTATGACAACCTCCATGATGTCGATCATCTAATTGACGGATAATTCCGCCGTTATTGGGCCACATCTGTATACGCGCCGGGGCTTCAAGGCTAAAAAGGAGGGAAGTGGTACGCATCAGACATACACGAGTCCCTAATATTTCTGAGTGGACATTTCTATCATTACACAAATAGCCCACTGCTCGTCGAGACCTCAGTTTTAACCCCAACGATCAAGGACAATTCGGCCAACTGCCCTCGCCCTCTGGCAAACCTTCTCGTACTTTCTGACAAACTCAACCACTTTCAAGAATCAACGACAAAAATGTCAAGACCTTTCGATCTACTTCTTGTCTCATTGAGAAATATCAATATTTCGAAAGATGCTTCTTGCATATCCACCGACGATCTTTGAAACCCCCCCATTCCTTGTAGGAACTTCTCGATCTGGCCACTCACGATACAACTCCACACACGTCGCTCGCCGATTGACCTAGCAACCCCGACTACATCTCATTTGTAACTCAACACTTGTATATATGTGTTCAATCATTTTGAAATTTTTCATCAAAGTACACTTACCACTAATTATAAATTGCTCAAATGCCCGAAATTCTCAAACCGTGTTCTGCCTCGCAACTTCTACCTGTTCACCAACTACGCTCTGATCAGCATAACACCCCCCTCCCACCTCCTCCCACCCCTGAATGCTCTTGGGGCCCTCCATCGCGACGGCCATGATGGAGGGCCGCGATGGAGGCTCGCATGTCCAATTTCACCATGCTTGAGCATTTACATGCATCCCTGTTTGAGCATGGTGACAATGGGTGGGCGAATGAGGCCTTTTGTTGCCGGACAGGGGTACATGGGGCTTATTGTTTTGGCTGAGGGGCAAATGGGACTTATTATTCTGATGGAGGGGCAAATGGGGCCTATTGATCCGATGGAGGGGTATATGAAGGTCACAGGTGACAAAACAGGGGGGAATCGGCATTTTCACCATATTCTCAGTTTTCATGAATTTATCTGGCAGTAAATCCGGCAGTAATTGAGACACCATTAGCATGTCCAAAGTGCAGCATCGCATGCAATTTCCCACACACCAAACATGTAGATTCCCATAGTTGTTTCCATCGGATCAGAAGCTAAAATGCTGCAATATCATTATTGATTGAGAAGCGGAATGCCCATGTTCACCATGAACACATGCCGAAAAATCCCAACCCCCAACAAAATCCCAACGCCCGTGGACAAGCTCAAAAGTATGCTGAACAATCGATCCACGATTTTTGGAAATGTTGGTGATTTTTGGATTGCTATTGCCGTCAATTTTTGCCCACTTTTGCCGTCGCCCTTCGGTGACGCTCGCAGGCGGACACTGAACCTATTGCTATGGGCATTCATGGATGCCATTGACATGACTGAACCCAGGGTTCAAAGTCCATTATTGCATCCAAACCACGCATGCCTGGATGCAAAACAAAGAATGAGAAGTTAATTCTCAAATTTGACAAACAAACATCAGATCTCAGTGCAAGCGAATAGGAAGGTAAAAAGCAAGTTCCGATTACTTTTGAAATCGCCGTTATCGGAGATTTCCAGCATTTTCCAGCATTTACCAGCCAAATCCATGGTATTACACAAAGAAATTGATTTTTGGGCAGTTCGACCTGAGGGCCCTGTTTAGTAATGCGACTCAACAAGGCGGCCCTTTTCGCTTGTCAACTCTGGAGCCCTGACGGAAAATCTCATGAATTGTTGGCCCATGCTGGCCAATCTGAGTGACAATAGGGCCCTTTCGCTACATCTTGATTATTAGAATCGCTATCCAGCCAAGTCATTGGGATATAGAACCTCAACCTGCGCGAGGACTCCCACACTTCGCTTGTTTGCCGGGTTCTCCCATGGAAGGATCCGTGCAACGACTCTGTGAGCAGCTGTAGTCGCTGAAACAACGTTTGATTCTCAAACTCATCGTTTGCTTTGGTTTGTGATGGATAATCTCATGCACCATTTGTAGCACGACGACTGCATAGGATGGAAACGACCAAACCGCCAAAGCGCATAGTGGACAGGCTCTTTGGAATGGCGGGGAACCATGGAACAGCAGATGAACCGGCCACATCAAGACGCGAGGCTCTCTGCCGGGCTCTCGCATTCGCCGCCACCCAAATGCAGGCTTTTGGGCTAATGGATGTGGCAATGCGGGCCGTACCGTCAATGCATCGGGTTAACCCGGACTCTCGCATCAATTTAGCCTTGATTTATGACTCCATAGCCGACTGGAGGAAAAAACACCATCTACAGTTTCCGTTGTGTAGAGTGAAGAGATCCTTGAGGGCGAAATAGCCAGCATATCCACGCGCCCCAAGGGTTGACCCTGTTACACCGAGCGGGACATAGGTAGTTCACAGGGATGAGGTACGGGACAAAAAATGATTTGGGGTTTTGGGACAATTAGATACTTTACATTAAGTAGTAATTGTACTTCGATGACAAGCCGGGTGTGCCCAGCACATATAAACAATGCGGAGAATGAGAGTGAGGCATGATGCGGGTCATCGGTGTTCGAGCCGAGAGACGCTTGCGAGGTCGTACCATGAGTGGTCGATTTGAGAAGCTCCGTCGAGAAGTCAGGGAGCTTCGAGAATATCTCAAATCTTCTTTATAAAAGTCAAGAGTCATCAAGAATTTGACCAAACGATATTGAAACATCGACATGGTTTGTGAATATTCTGTCAACCATTCTGAAAAATGATCGATGTTGTCAGAAATTTCTAGAACGGGACACCGGAGGTCGGAGAAGTTGGCCAAAATGCCCTCGGTCAAATGGTGTAAAAATCCGGAAGTCTCCGCGTGGTGGGCCATGAATGTAAGAACAGAAATGCCCACTCGCCAGTTTTAGGGATTCGTGTACGTCAGGGTTGTAACACTCCCCCCCCCCCCCCCCCCCCCCCCCCCCCTTTTAGCTGCGACATCCCGGCGTGCCAGTAGACATAGGCCAGCGATGGCAAAAGTGGCCATCGATCAGATGATCCACGTCCCGGAGGTTGTCGTAGGGCTCTCAGCTGTTGTGCGCAATGTCGTAGCCATGTCACTTGACCAAATATGAGAGGATCCCCAGAAGCTTTTGAGCTCACCTGTTCACAAGCCTGACAGCACAAATCTGGCTACCTGACTCACAGGTCATGCGTGCCGGGCGAAGTCCCACGGAACGTGCAGCCACAAGAAACCTCGTCGGCACGTTGCACATCCGTACCTACCCAAATGACCTCGATCTCGCGTTTCTGCACAAGTGCGTGCACATAGTGATGCTCAACACCAATGTGCTTCGTTCAAGCATGAAACACACCTGTGTTGTCGGCAACGGCGATTGCGCTCAAATTGCCGCAACGTGGCATAACAGGGGGTCGGGGCTGACGTAACGCATGCAACTGGCGCACCAGCCACACGCTCTCAGCGGCCCCAGCACGGAGTGCCACATACTCAGCCTCCGCTGTGCTACAAGCAATGCAACCTTGCTTTCCACTCCACAAGGACATAGCCGTGCAGCTGATCAAGAAGATAAAGCCTGTCTGGCTCTTACCGCTTGGACTCCAAGCCAAGTCACTGTCGATGTAACAGTCAAGCACCACAGAGGGATGCCTACAGTAGCACAAACCGATGCGCTCGGTGTACATGACATACCTCACACATTGGACAGTAGCTTCCAAACATCGCACATGTGGTGTCTAGGGGATCTGTGCAAGCAGGTTGACAGTGAAGGAAATGTGATGTCCCGTCATCGTGGCTAGGTACATGAGCGAACCGATGACTCACAGGTACAGAGTTACGTCAACAAGCTTCCCCAGCTCAGCTGGGTCGTCAACCTTTAAGGCAGCCTGCCTATCATGCATGAGGGGTGTGGATGCAGTGCGGATAGGAGTGAGAAAATCAGAAACATTCTCCCCAAAGGTGAGAACGTACCGCTCCTGATGCACGAGGAGCATCTGACACGTGTAATCACGCACGATCTGCATGCCTAGACACACTGGAGGAAGTGGAAGTGGTGGCTGGGACTGCCACTTAGTCATGACCAGCCAAGTGCGCACGGTAGGAACCAGCACGAGGAAGCCACGACGATGACAGGTCATGTGATGGGTGGCACCTATATCAATGATCCAGATGGCATCTGTCACACGCTCATCACTGTGACGTAACAGTGAGCAACAGTGTAGGTGATGGAAGGAGGCTGCTCCGAAGAGGGTTGTGATGTCGACAGAAGAGTAAAAGCATGAGAATGAGACTCATGAAGCCACAACAGGTTATTTGCACTTGTGCATGACTTGACACAACGATCGAGATGACGGAGCAGGGCTTCATCTGCCCATCCTTGTCTCCTTATGCTACACCTGTCCTGTTTGTGCAGAAAAATACGGGGAGATGCGCATGTGCGTGGACTACCGGGCTTTGAACGAGTTGACCATCAAGAACCGGTATCCGCTTCCACGAGCCGAGGAGCTCTTCGATCAGCTCTGTGCACCTCGCTTCTTCACAAAGATCAACCTCTGTTCCGGCTACCACCAGATCTGTATCTTAGTAGATGATGTGGAAAGACGGCCTTCCGTACCCACTATGGTCATTACGAGTTCCTCGTGATGCCTTTTGGGTTGACCAATGCGCCGGCCACCTTCATGGTGGCGATGAACAACTTCTTCAGGGCGTACTTGGATGACTTTGTGGTCGTTTACCCTGACGACATCTTGGTGTATAGTAGGACTGCAGAGGAGCAGGAAGAGCATATGAAGAAGGTCCTCGAGATTTTGAGGAAGGAGAAATTTTTTGCAAAGCTCTCTAAGTGTGAGTTCGCGGTGGGTAAGGTTAAATTCCTTAGACACATCATTGGTGATGGAAATATTTCCATGGACCCACGCAAGGTGTCGGCTATGGAAGAGTGGCCGAAGTTGCATAATGTGCATGATGTGCAAGTGTTCCTTGGTTTTTGCAATTACTACCGCACGTTCATCCTTGGCTATGCTTGATTGTCAGTGCCACTCTCCAATCTCACTCACAAGGATCGCGAGTGGAGATGGGGGGTTAGCAAACAAGAATCCTTCAAGAACCTCAAAAGGGCTCTGACCTCTGCGCTGGCCTTGCACTTGGCCGACAGCGACTTTGATTTTGAAATGGAAATGGATGCATCGGACCTGGCCATTAGTAGGATCCTTTTGCAGGACTTTGGCAACAGGTCGCAGCCGGTCACCTACTACTCGCACAAGTTGCACGAGGCAAAGTTGAACTACACCACCCATGAAAAAGAGATGCTCACCGTGGTTTTAGCCTTCAAGAACTGGCAGCGCTATCTCAAGGCGCGGAAACGCATGGTCTACACCAACCACCACGCTTTGAATTACTTCAAGACGCATCCGAACCTGAGCCGGCGGCAAGCACATTGGGTGAAGTACCTTGAGTCGCACTTCGATTACGAGATCGCGTACCGGCCAGGTCGCATCAACCCAGCCGACGCACTCACACGGCGACCGGACCTGATGATGCAAGTCGCGTCTCTCACCATCCACGAGGATGCTTTCTTTGTAAAGCTCTTAACGGATGGATACGAGGCACATGGGGAGTAAGACGCTCAGAGATTTTTCTTCGAGGTGCCACATTGGCGATAGTGCGGCATGCAGCAGGTGGTGGTTCCCGCGGTATCGGCGCTTTGGTAGCTGATTTTGGAGGAGTTCCATGACAGTGGCCCAAGCGGCCACTTCTCCGCCAACAAGACATTGAAGACGGTGGCTCGCTTCTTTTGGTGGCCCACCATGTTGTCAGAGGTGGCTGAATTCTGCCAAAGTTGTGACGTATGCCAATGCCACAAGGCACGGAGGACAAAGACCCCCAGTCTCCTCGAACCCTTGCTCATCCCCCAGCAGCCGTGGCAAGATATCTCCATGGACTTCATCACGGGCTTGCCCAAGACATTGGTAGGTCCCAATGCGGTGTTGGTGGTGGTGGATCGCTTCAGCAAGATGTCGCACTTCATTGTTACGCGTGATATGGTGAGCACGGAAGGCACGGCTCGGCTGTTCCTCGAGCACGTGGTGCATCTCCATGGCATGCTGCGGTCCATTGTGAGTGACCACAATCCACGCTTCACGAGTAAGTTCTGGAAAGAACTCATGGAGTGGTACGGTATCAAGGTGCAGCTGTCAACCAGCTTTCATTCCCAAACTGATGTACAGACAGAGCGGACGAACCAGATGCTGGAGCAGCTCCTCTGTACAGTTGGTGATCTGGACGAGACGGCATGGGACCAGCGGTTGCCGGTCGCTGAACTGGCGTACATCTCCGCCTCATCCGCCTCCACCGGCAAGGTGCCATTTGAGGTGGTGAACGGGACAGTGCCCGCCACGCCCCTCAGTTTACATGTCGCGAGCAACCTGTCCGTGGTGGATTCTACCGCCCTTGACTTCAAGCAGATTTGGGCAGCGACGCGGCATGCATTGGCGAAGGCACAAGTGCAGCAAAAAGTACAAGCGGATTGCCGACGTGTCGACGCCACGCTCAAAATCGGTGACTGTGTGCTTCTCCACAGCGCGCACGTCAAGCTTTGAGGGGTCCAATCCGACAAGTTGAAACCCTGGTGGCTTGGTCTGTTTGAAGTGCTCGAAATATGGACACCCGTGGTAGCACAGTTGGCTCTTTTGCCTTCAATGCCAGTCCACGACGTGTTCCACATCTCCAAGCTCAAGCTCTACCACGATCTGGCCGAGCATTTTCCAGGCCACAGCTCTCAGCCTCCCCCTCTGGTGGTCATTGAGGACGAGCAAGAGTGTGAGGTGGAGGGCTATCCTTGACCACCGTCGCCGTGGCCGTGGATGGGAGTACCTCGTCAAGAGGAAGGGCTACAACGCAGCCAACGACTCATGGGAGCCTGCCCACAACTTCAACATTGGCGGAGTGAATACCATCCTCCGGGAGTATCAAGAGCAAACCGGGATGGCTCGCTCCTAAAGGTACTGTAAGCCGGACAGTGCCAATGGTACTGATTTTGGCTTCAGGATTCCTTGCATAGGAAATATGACTGTGGATATGGAATCTACAGGAAAACCGTCCAAGATCGACCCAAGAACGGGTTCGATCCATCAAGAATTGAGAAAGTGACGCCCGGCCAAAGGTTGGACCGGCCAAGGGGAAAACAGGTGACGGGAATTCATCCCCAAGGACCAAGGCTCGACCCTCGGAAGACCGAACAAGGCCGAAGCGCGCCTTGGGGCCCAGATAGTCAATGATTCAATGATCATTGAGGGCCAAGGGCGCTTTGGAATGGCGCCCCGGTGTGTTATTATCAGAAAGGGCGCTCCAGGCGGCCGTCACCGCCGCTAGTGGTGCTGCCAGCGGCAGATTGTCGTCGTTCACGGAAACGACCATATCTCGGCCGTTCCTCCACGGAATGGTGCGATTCTTGGTGCTTTGGAAATCCAGGAAAACGAGCTACGTGATGCTGAGGCAATAATGCTCATCCCCGGCCTTTACGGAACCATCCAGGGCTCGGCGACCCCGGGTCGCCTAGGATGTGTCATCATGTACATATAGTCTCGAAAGTTGACACTTGAGAAACAAGTTACAGTTTACTCCCACTGTGTCACACGTGTTCCCGTGCCCCCCCAAGATGATCCTACAATTCCACAAACCCGGGAAGGTGTACACCGGCCTCCCCTTGGTCGATGGTGCTGCCGGTTTGTGCCTACACCATCTGGTTGAGGCCAGAATACCGCGCCCGGTTTACAAAATGGTTGTTGATCCCTTCGAGCACGGAGATACGGTTTGCAACTTCCTCGTTGATCCGCACATATCAATCGGTGCCACCTTTCGTGCCTACTACAGTCGTCGAGGCTGTCAGTAGAGGCGGCCATTTTACCGCCATCGTATTTGTGACCAGGTTGGTCCTCGGGGCTGTAAGGGTTCATCCAACTGCAAAATTGACTACCGTGCGAGTGTTTTCTGCCCCTTCAGGATTCGTGTGCATAGGCATGTTCTACACCTCCATTGTGGAAGTCATTGCTAAGGACCCGTTGCTGGTTGTCAGATGCACTCGTTCACTTCACCTCGTAGTCGCGAAGTCTGCAAAGTCTTGACGTGCAAGATGCGCTAACGGCTTGTGCGAGGTAGTCCTCCAGATGGGTGAAGTAGTCAGATGTCTTTCCAGCACCGTTGTGCTCTGACACCAAGTGTTATGCCAAACGGAGCATAGATGGTGAATTGGTAGGAGCTTTGAGGAAGAACACGGTTTGAGGATTTAAGACACTTGAACAATTTACAACTAGCGGTAAGTGTATTTTGAAGACAAGTGTGGAAATGATCAAAGACATATTACAAGTGTCGAGTTACAAATGAGACATATTCGGGGTCGTTGGGTCGATCATCCAGCAACGCATTTGGAGTTGCTTCGTGAGTGGTTGGATGGAGAAGCTTTGCCGAGGAATTGGTGGGCTTCAAAGATCCACGGCAAAGATGCGAGATGCATCTTCACAGATCTTGATATTTCTCCACGTGTTGAGAAGTCGACCGCAAGGTTGTAACACGTCTATCGTTGATTCATGAAAGTGGTTGAAGTTGTCCGAAATTGCGAGAAGGTTCGCCAGAAAGCGAGGGCAATTAGCCGAATTGCCGCCGAACTTCAGGGTGGAAATTGAGGCCTCGACGCACGGTGGGTTATTTACGTAATGACAGAAATGCGGACTCAGAATGATTAGGTACTCGTGCATATCTGGTACATAAGCAGGGAGGGGGGCTTGGGATTCCCGTGACGAAAATGCCGGTCGATACTTCGTCAACCGTCGGCATTCCCCTCCCCCTCCTTGTAGCACGCCAGCCCACCCACCAGCCCGCTGATTGAGGCCCTCGCGATTGAGGGCTATGATCGAGTGGGTGGCAAGAGGCCTGCGGGGGCAAGGGGTGGGTGGGGGTCTTCGAGCACCGGTGATTCCGGTGGACGCCTGTCTGTCGGAATCCCTGGCACTTGAATAATGGGGAGTTCAAAATTCACCACTTGTACTTTTTCTCATTTCTTTTGCCATTTAAACCATGTTTGACATACAAAGAACACACAAACCCACCCCCCAATTACACATAGGATTTAAGGGTTTTATTTTTTGTGGGCACCTGCTGGGCCCCGCGGCAGCGGGACCAACAAGATCCCTTTCAATGCATGGGGAGTCTTGGATCCCCCATGCAAACTCCATGCAAACCACTTCCAAAAAATGATAAATCCCTTTGAAAATGATTTTGTGATGTTTGGGCAAAAAACAGTGATGTCAGCATGTCGACGCCGCATCCATGTGACATCGACATGCTGTCTTTGGACAAACGATAGGGGTATGTCATTTATTTTCTTCGCCTGGAAACTCACGTCCATGTAGAAAGGGCAAATCAGGCTTATTGTTGCTAGGAAAGGGTGAATCATGTTTATTATGTCGTAGTAATGGCGAATGAGGCTTATTGTTCCGAGGTGGGGGGAAATCAGGCTTATTTTCCAAAATGAGCAGTATGTGGTCATTCCGCCCTACAGAATAAGAATGAAAAATGAGTGCATGAATTTTGCCGAACGACTACCCCAAGGTAAAAAGCCACCTGCACCACGGAAACAGCAGCCCAACGTCTGATTCCAGCGTTTACCAGTCACACCTTACACCTACTCATTGCCCCTCTAAGAGAAGTTTGCATTTTTCTGCAAATGAACCACTTGTTTGCATCGGCCGCCACCGTTGTCGTGATTCGGTGGTCAGGCCGGGGTCATAGGCCATCACTGATGGGTTTGGATTTTCCAGGAAGAAAAATGTCTGATGGCCGACTGATAGCATCTGTTCCAGCGCAAAGGTTCCTCTCTCGTACCGCCCTCGTAGTTGGCTCCAAAAATTCCTCACATTTGCATTATCGTTGTCACTACTGTAACTGGTCGCAGAACCGGACACGATTGATGGCGTATGACCGCGATGGGTGATGGACTTGTGCAGCTACCGAACCCTAATGTGACCGAGTGTCGCACCTGGGCCGTCAGTGCTCGTTACTGCCCATCAGCTCCCATCAACCGAAAGGGTTGATGGGCAGCTGATAGGCTCACGAAGACATCACGCAAAACTGGAAATATTTTGTTAAACTACCCAGCTCTCGGATGAGATAACACCTACCTGTTTTGCAGAGCAGTAAATCTCACGTTACCTAATAACCCCTTTTATATAAAAAAAATAAATGTACTACTAGCGAAGGATGTGAAATATTTATGCATCAGCAATGGCTGATGTGGTGACCGTGATGGCTGGCAAATCGTCCTACATAAATTGTATGATTAAAATTGACCGTTCCCGTGCGTTGTTTTAAACACCATCTGATGGCCTGTGACTCCGGCCTCAATATCAAGGTGTGTTCTCTTCGAGTCGCATGGGCACGCGATCGTCGCTAACCGACGACATTTATATAGATTTTGATTCTAGGGTTTGACATGTTTCCCGCTCGATTTGTAATTTTTGGTTGATTTTTGGAAGACAGTACGTATTCAAAACTGAAGGATCAGAGTCCCTCGCAGTTTCGAACACATTCCCCATCTTCCAAAATTGTAGTTTTTATGGGTTTTGTTGTCCAAACATTACGTCGATACATCCTGATTTTAGGGACAAGAATCAATTGCCATTCGCATTGATGCGCGATTCAACGACCCAGTATGCACGATGTTTCGGAATTGGTTGAAATGTGGAACTATCCTATTCAACGTTTTGGTGGGTGTAACGGGTCGAGTCTCCAGATCTTGCTCTAAAGTCGTCGTTGGAGTTCGCAAAATGGCATTCTCAGTCCATGTCAGGGGTTTACCCCCTTTGTAGGACTGAGGGGCAATCGTCATCAACAACCCAGAGCAGGGAGACTCGAATATTTTGAGTCTTCGGAGGCTCATTTCCGTTTTTAGCCTTACGCCTAGTTTCGGGACCCAAACCAGGGATTTTTACCTCGAACTCGTGTGTTCGCATGATTTTTCCAGTTTTGAAACTCGTAGTTATCCTAAACAAACTTGAATTTTGTTTTTGATGCATCAACACAACATTGTCGCGTGCGAGGCACAATCATCGATTTCGCTTGGACTCCTCTCGTGCACTCCCCTCGCTCCTCGCTCTCACCCTCGCTCCCCGTTATCCCTCTTCCTCTCTTGCTCACTTGCAAGGAGGGCGAGGGGGGACAAGGGCATGAGGCCATGAGGCCTCACCCTCGAGGCCCTCGTGGCCCTTGTGGCCCCTCAGCCACCGATGAGGCTGAGGTCACGATCAGCGACTGGTGGCTGGCCGGCTGGTGGCCAGCCGGTCACTTGGCCGGCCGCCGGCCATCCAGCCGGCCGGCAGCCAGCTGGCCGGCGGCCTGCAAAGTGCTGGCCTTCGGCCAGCCCTCACTGAAGCGAGGGGTGGTCCGCAACCACCCCTTGCTTCAACGAGGAGGGAGAGCCGAACCGGCCCCCCCGCTACATTCCTCCCCACTTATTATGAACCGTCTTGGTTCATGAGCAACAAGCAGGATTATCAGTTAGTGAGTCATGAACATTGTGAAAGAAAATTAATAATTTCAATCACCAGCTAAACATGAACACATGCCTGGCACTTGGACCTAAGGTACATCTTATCGGTAAGCACGGCTAGCGACCTCCCCCTTTTAGGCTGGAGCGTCCGCAAGACAACCATGTTGGGCGTTCCAAACCTCCTATGGTTGCATTCCATGAATGCCGTCCTACAGGAATGTTGTTCAATTTTTCCGCATTTAGGTGGTGTCCCCTGACACACGTCCGTTAGTGCGAGCTGCCAGCTTGCTCCAATACTTGTTGACCACCCCTGTGGGCAACCGAGATTTGGGCTCCCATGAGTTATGTTCAGGTCCACACCCGGCCCAATGAACAAGGTATTCCCTAACAGCCCACGACCGGAGAGTACGCTCTTGGTGCTAAAGTAGGCGAAGAACCTCGTATTAGCCATCGGCAGCAAGAACTTCCAGTGGTGGCTAAATGGTTCCCTCTGCCGTGTATGGAACCAACAGGTTCACATGAAACACGCCATGTATCTTCATAATTGGCAGAAGAAGCAATCGCTATGCCACTGGTCCGATGCATGCGACGATGGGAAACGGCTAAATCCACTTCGGTAGACATTTTCGTGCCCCTGGCGACTTCAGCCGAAGATTCCTAGTGCTAAGCAGCACTTGTTCACCAATGTCAAACGAGACCTAAAGACGACTTTTGTCGGCATATACCTTTTGTCGTTGCCAAGCAGCTTGAAGGCGACCCTTCGCCCCCTGCAACAAGCATTCTATGCGCTCGGCAAAGGCTTGAGCAAAAGGAACCTGTCCTCCTGTACTCCTGTTCTTCACCAATGAAGAGGGTACCACAGGATGCCAATCACTATTCAACACAAACGGCGTAAACTGTGTAGACTCGTTCACCAAGCTATTCACAGCAAACTCTATCGGTGCTAGGAATTCATCCCAGTCATTCATGGCAGGGTCCACTGCATGCGGAGCATTTGTTCCAGAGTACGGTTCATGCACTCTGTTTGTCCGTTAGTTTGATGATGAAATGCTTTCGATATCAACGACTTGCTGCCAAAATACTCATGCATCCTTTGCCAGGACTCAAGAGCAAATTTTCCATCTCGATCGGAGATAATGCGCAACGGCAAGCCGTGGTACTTTAAGACACCCTCAAAGAAGAGACGAGCGGTCTCCTCTACGTTCACATCAGTGGTTGTAAGAATGAAGTGTGTCATCTTTTTCAAACGATCCACAGCCACTAGTATTGCATCGTGACCACGGGCCATATCGGAAAGACCAGTAATGAAGTCCATGTTAACGCACTCCCATGGAGTCCCAGGAATGGGAAGCTGTTGCGGAATTCGAGCAGGCTTCTTGTTACTAGCCATACTCCGAAGACATGGGCCACATGTCAAGCAATACTTACGGACATTGACACTCTATCCACGCCACCAGTAGTGGTCCGAGAGTGCCTGTCCGGTTTTTCAAGGTCCCACATGACGTTCGACCGGCGGGCTGTGGACCTGGGAGATGGTCTTTGTTTGAAGGTCTCCCGAATTTGGCACAACAACTTGTTCTTTGTGCCGGAAGATTCCTGCGGCCTCCAGCAATCCATACTTGTCCAGATTTTGAGTCTTGAGACCAAGAATCCATACACTATCCCATCCAAATCCTGTTCAAAAAACTGATGTAATGGATAATCTCTTGTGGTGGTTGTTGCAGAGGTGTAGAGGGATCTAGGGTTTGTATTCTTGCCGATGCAATGGCCATAAAATACCCACCAACCTTGGTGGTTGCTTTCATTTTTAGAGACTGTTCGCTTAGTGGATTGGCCACATTGATGCGTCCAGGCCGATATTCCCATGTGAACGAGAATCGGCTCATGTATTCGTTCCAACGCGCCTGTCGTCTTGACAGATTTGATTGCGTTTGGAAAAACACCAATGGGATATGGTCGGTCACGACCGTCACACCCCCTTCAGCACCCTCGAGATAGCAATGCCACATCTTGAAAGCATGTACTACCGCAAGGAGCTCTTGATCCCCAGTCGTATACCATGTTTCCGCGAGGATGAGCTTCCGGCTCTCATATGCAACTAGGTGACTGTTCTGCATGAGGACGGCTCTGAGTCCTACTACCGACGCATCACATCGAACCTCCTACGATTGCGATGGATCCAGAATTGCTAGGATGGACGCTGTGGATAGAAGCTCTTTGACTTTGAAAAAAGCATTCTCGCAATCAGATGTTCATTCCTTGTGAACGTATATTTGCATGAGCCTGGTTAGTGGTGCTACCAGGGTCGAATACCTTTGCATAAAACGCCAAAATTAGTTTGCCTTTCTGCTGGACTAAGTCGATACATGGGTCTGAATGGAGGAGTCTCCTCCGGTTGCAGCGGAATCGTGTGGCCCATGTGTCTTTCTGGTGGAAGTCCAGTCGGTGGGTCTTGGAATACATCCGAGAACTCCTCCAATAGAGATTTGATCTCTTGTGGCGTGTCTTCCTTCACGTCGTCCTCCACTTTCTACAGCTGAGCCAAGAAGTATGGACAACCTTGTCAAATACGTCTCTTGACTTGCTTCGCAAACAAACTGGCATGGACTTTGAGTCAGGTCGGTGATAATTCTGTACTTGGAATCAATGTAAAGTGATGCAGTCCTTTTCAGAGGATCGGACGCTTTGATTAAAAGCACATTAGAGCCTTGTTTTCACGGAGCCATGGATTGCCTAGCACCACGTCAAACGGGTCAAGAAGGTTGAGTACCTAAAATGTGACACTCATTGTGTGCCCTTGAATACAAATTTTTGCTTTACAAGTACTGATCATGGGTACCATACGGTTGTCACCGACGACAACAGCGCCATAAGATGGCTCGTACTTCAGGCCAACCTGCTAGGTAAAGCCAAGGCTAACAAATGAGTCATCTTCTCCCGTGTCAGCAAGTACGTTCACGGGAGCACGAACTAGGTGTCCTTTGAACTGCATCGTCATGTTGCCTCCACTCTTTCTAATGAACAGGCTCGACGATGGCAAGCCGAGTTTGTGATAAACACGGAATCTAGACGGTGGACGCCGCAGCTCCCATGATTCACCTACTCAAGTCCACATCTTGTGGGCACGTGTGAATTTGGCTAGCACCTTCCAGTCTTTAAATTTCACTGGGTCAAAATCGTGGACTAAAGATATCGCGAATGTGATTGAACTCATCGCTTTGAGTGTGTTTGCTTTAACCACTATGTTACACAATTCTTGCACAGTGGTCAGTGTCACCACCACTATGCAGGTTAGGTCATGCATCTCGTCCGGTGATGCAAGATTTAGTGGGAAATGTCGATCAGCATGTGTAGAATGAGGTGCAATGAGAGGGGAGAAAATAGCAGAAAAATTTGAACTCATCAAAAAATCAATTTTTTTAACATCCTTGTCTGAAAACATGAACCTTCACTCGTGATCCACTTTTATCCCTGAGTGGTCCCCACTAACGTCACTGCGGGATGGGGAAAACCCGCCCCACGTTATTGTCCGTTACCACGGCCGGGCCCATTGCCATGACCGTGACCCTATCCACGGCTCTGACCGCGGCCTCCTGCTGCACCCTCCCCACGAGGTGCTGCTGCTGCGGCTAACGCCGCAGGCTCTTATCCACCACCAACAGCCTCAGGGCACTAAGCCCGAAAGTAACCAGGCTGTATACAGTTGTGGCAGAGTCCATCGCGGAATGCTGTATTACGACGCTCATGCGCCGCCTGCAAATTGTCATTGTCGCGGCTATGCTTGTGGTTTGGGGTCTTGTACCCACCAGTCTTCTTGATTGGAGGGTTTGCATGCTGCTTGGCCTTGGCCCCGTCCCGCTGTCGGACTGCTCCTCAAGCCCCCATAGCATCCATGCGCATGTCGCGGCCTTGCTCTGCACACGCGTTCAGCTGTGCGTCCGAGTAGTGCTTCGGGTTTGCCGAATACACCTCACTCATGTAGTCCCGCAACGTCCTCGAGCTTGTCCAAGCCTGGCCGGTTGTCGTTGTGGTGGTCTTGTCCTTCAGCTTCTCACTGGCAAGACCATCACGCAAGCACTCCAAGAGCATGCACTCTGGGTACTTGAAGGTCTGAGTTCCATTGCCCTTGGTGAAGCTTTCAGCTTCTTCCACAAGTGCGGTGAACTCGCTCACGTAGGCTTCAAGTGAGCCACCCAGCTGCCTGAAGTCCTTGATTTTATGGAAGGCACGCTACGCCTCCTCACGCTGGGTGCACTTCTTACGCATAATCGCGCAGAAGGTCTCCCACGGCATGGGCTGCCACTCGAGGTGCGGCTGCTGCGCAGTCCACTCCTTGACCACATACTTGAAGAGCTTGTTTTCAAGACGCATCATGGCAAGGTTGTCCCACAGGCTGAGTGGAGCCTTGTGGACACGTAAAAAGTGCTCCATGAGATTCAACCCGTCAGTCAGCTTCACGCCCTTCCCGAAGATCTCCACAATGTGGAGGGAAGACGTGTTCATGACTGGCCCCAAATTCGTTGAGGAAGGCAAGTCTTCGTTGCCATCAGCAATGGCATGAGCAGCTACGACGCGCTGATCTTGTTACTGCATCCGCACCTGGGTCATGCTCTGTAACGCCTTGCGGAGGTCATTGCATCAGCGGCTTGCCTCATGGACAGCCAGGCGCTACAGATGGCGATCACAATCAAGGTCCGTGATGCTCTGCCCAACGTGGGCCAGCAGGTTAGCAAATGCAAACTTGAGCTATGATGTCGTCAAAGCATCGGTGATAGCCTCAAGGGCCTCGTGTTGTCCGTGTACCTTTATCCACTATAGGACGGTGCGGTTCGCATACACACCTCCAAGGAATCCTACCTTCTGGAAGAGGTTGTCGTCAGTGACGAAGCTCAAGTGGGTGTTGGTCTGTCCCATCACGGCCACGTCGTAGGAAGGGGGGTCCGCCTCCATTCCTCCGAGTGGTACCGCACCTCCACCGTCGGTGGTGATCTTGAGTCAGGCCGCCGCCTCGATAGCCAGCTCAGCTAGCCTCTGGCGATCATCGCATGGTTGCTTTCGCCACCTTTACTGCTCTTGGCGGCCTTACTGCTGTCGGTAGCTTCAGGCAATGCGGCGGGCGCCTTGCCCTTCTTGAGCGATCGGCTCGCATTCACCACACGATGATGGTGATGGTCACGATCCTCATCGCCTTCGCCATCGTTGGCGTCGTGCTCTTTGTCAGGGTCCACGCCCAGGTGGTCCTCCTCGAGGGCCTCGTCCGTCGCGTGGGGGTTGCCCACATGTGCGTCGATGTGCTCGTCGAGTAATTTTTTGGCTTCTGCACGCTTCTCGGTGTCGCCAAGGTTTGCGCCGATTTCCTTTGGCGGCACGGTTGTCTTTGGTTTGGCAACCGTGCTTGCGGCAGTGGCTTCCAAAACTTGGAGTCCGCCGAGGTCGTGTGGTGAGGCCATCGCCGCCTTGTCCTTGTTGGTCTTGGATGGTCCGGCACTTGCTATCTCGTTGCTCTTGCAACTAGCACGTGAAAATCGGTGTGAGTATCACCCCACAACTCTGAGGAGGAATTGTCCCCTAAAATCTCGCTCTCACGATCAGTGAGGCAATTATCAATTTAATTTCTATTTTCCTAGGCCGCCACTTTGGCACAAGGGCGTGGATTTTGAAACTAGTCTTCCTAAGTCATGACTCACGGCGATTGGCAAAGGCTAGTACCTAGGAAAAAAGAAAAATACAAGATAGGGTAATGACAAGGGACGTGAGTGTCGCTCACAAAACAAGAGCAAAGACTGCAAAGAGGAATTCTAAAAATTCCTAGTAACTCTTCCACTATTCCTTCTACCTCCTTGTCTTCTTGTGTTCTTGTCTTCCTTGGCCTTCTCTTCACACTCCTTGACGCCTCTCACACTCTTGGGCGGTGTCTCCCTTGAGCCGGCAGCGTTGGAGTGCGGTCAGAAACCTTCAAGGTGACACCCTCCTTTTTAGGGTGCTCTCAGGTCGTGAGATTCCCTGATCTTAGGAAAGGGGGTTGTACCAATTTTTGGATGAGAGAGGGAAGAAGGAGTCTTTTACATGGAGAAGATTTAGTGGTTTTGGGGTGGGGACTCCCCATCTCATGCCATAAAAATCCTCCTAGTCTCCTAGAAGTAAGGAGAGGCTGGAAAGAAGAGGCTCCCCCAAGTAGAGCCTTTTTCCAGCTCTCCAACGCACTTTACGGTACTTCAATCCGTGAAGTCTAGATGTCGTAGTCCCTTCTGGCGTTCCTGCTGTTGCTTGTAGCTGCCGACGACGTTTTATATACGATGTAGCCACCGTTTCTGTGGAACCCTTAGTCGCACGGGTCGTCTGGCTCTAAGAACCACTATAACGGGTCGAGTCTCCAGCTCCTGCTCTGAAGTCGTCGTCGGAGTTTGCAAAATGGCGTTCTCAGTCTGCATCAGGGATTTACCCCCTTCGCAAGGTTGAGGAGCAATCGTCATCAACGACCGAGAATAGGGAGACTCGAATATTTCGAGTCTCCGGATGCCCGTTTATGTTTCTAGCCTTACCCCTGTTTTTGGGACCCAAACGAGGGATTTTTACCTCAAACTCGTGCATTCGCATGAGTTTTCCGGTTTCAAAACTTGTAGTTCGTCCTGAACAAAATCAAGTTTCGTTTTTGATGCCTTGGCACGAAATCGTCGTGTGCTAGGCATGATCTGCGATTTCACGCCGACTCCTCTCGTGCACTCCCCTCGCTCCTCGCTCTCACCCTTGCTCCCCCTATCGTTCATCCTCGCTTGCTCGCTTGCAAGGAGGGCGAGGGGGGGCGAGGGCACGAGGCCACGAGGCCTCGCTCTCGAGGCCCTCGTGGCCCCTCAGCCACCGATCGGCCTGAGGCGGCGATCGGCGGCTGGTGGCTGGCCGGCTGGTGGCCTTCTGGTCACTTGGCTGGCCGCTGGCCGTCCAGCTGGCCGGCGGCCAGCGAAGTGCTGGCCGTCGGCCAGCCCTCGTTGACGCGAGGGGTGGTGCGCAACCACCCCTCGCTTCAGCGAGGAGGGAGGGCCGAACCGGCCCTCCCGCTACAGTGAGGTTCCTACCGTTGATTTAGTTTGAATTCAAGTAAAACTGAGCTTCGATAGAAGTTCTATCATTAGCGTCCTCATTCTGGCAACTTCTCTCGATTCTAGCATTTTATACAAATAGGATTTTTCCCGGACGTTGGGAGACATGCTACATAGGTGCAATTGGCCTTAGAATCATGAAGAATCAGCGGAAGGGGAATGATGCGAACTTTGATTATAGAAGACAAAAAGGCGCACTTGTAAACAGTAGCGACCGCTCGCCAAGCAGATCGCCAAGCCGCATCCCGCGTCGAGTACTAGAATTAAAGTCAAAATCATTGTTGCCGGTTCTATGCCTATGCGTTAGGCCCGCATATGGACATGATTTGCGGCCCAGCTGGGCAAGCCTACGTGATCGTGGACAACGACAGCTTAGCTTAGACGTGTTGGAATCCCTTCAGTCTCCCTTGTTCGCGCATCCGCCTGTTTCACCTAGAGCAAACCGGATGACCCGTCAGGCCATGGCATGGGTGTGCAATCGCGACAATCCATGCGACTCCAAGAGAACCCACCCTTATTGGTAGCATTGGTCACTCCAAGGGGGTGAAGCGACACTGTGATTTTGCTGTTGATTCTAGGGTTTTATCGATTTTGCACCTAAGTTATGATTCTTTTGTGATTGTGTCATCGAGACGGAACCGGTTCATATGAGCAGGACCTGGCTGCCGTGTCCACGATTTTCGTGGGTGTACCCCTTCCGACATCGGCGGCTGAACTTCCTGATTTTGCGGACACGAATCCTACTCGGATGGACCATCCCCCCGTTGCGCACTTCCCGAATAGAGCGACGTCAAGCGGCACGCGTGATTTCGAACAATTTCGATCCGGTTTGTAAATTTTCCTCGACCTTAGATGGTAGATTTGATCAAGTGAATCCGTTTTTAACTAATTTTAACATGAATGTCTTCATAGTGGGTCTTAGCTTTGATTATTCGCTTCGCCGGACTTAAAATGTTTCCCAAATGTTGGGAACCCCGCTACATAGGATTTCACGATGATAAAATCATGATGAATTTGCGGGAACCCATTGATTTCCAATGTGATTCTGCAACGGCGATTATGCGCACTCAAAAGAATTTGCCAGGGCTCGCAGAACCCGCCGTCGCGCCGCCTCCCATTAACCGGCCCGGCGGGATCATAGAATCAATATTAAAATCATAGAGCCGGTCACGACCAGAGGTAAAAAAAAAACAAGACGCAGGTGTTGCACGCAAAGCGTGCATAGGGTTACATAGTATCTGAGCAAAAGTATTCATATTAGTATCCCTTAAGAGGCTAAATAATATCCCACAATCCGGAGCACATACCTTACTGATTATTTAATTCGATTTTTGCCATTTTAGTAATTTAAAGATTGTTAAATTCGTTGAGAATTTTTTTTGGTACAATTATATTAGTGATTCTTTGAAATTCATCGAAACGGAAATGCCGATCCTTAAATTCGACGATTATCTGTGCTCACCTCTACCTACAGGACTTCGATTCTACATTTCAAACTTTAAAAATCATGTGCGCCCCGTTCGGTGCGCTTAGGTCGTCTACGTCCGACGGACACGATAGACCCTCGCCTTGTTTTGGGCCAAACGGGACTGACACGGGTGATCCAATGGTCTGGATCATCCATGTCAGTGATGTTCAGATGCTTTCGGCTAAGCTTCAGCACGCAGAATGCCTTTTTTGTGTGAGATTCCACCTTTCCAAAATGCCGCGACATGTCCGCGGACCTTGTGGGAATAGAAAGGAAAAAAAAAATTTAAATATGATGAAAGCCTTGGTCCCGACCCCGGTTCGAACATTTTTTTCTCATCATTCAATGCCTTTTTAAATTCTTCAAGAATTGTACAAATATTTTGGTGAGTGGAATCAATTCGTCGAAAAATCAAATTCGTTCAAAATCGACGACTCCAAAACAGGTAAAATCGAATTTAATAATCAATAGGGCAATGGAAGGTTTTCCATGAGACTTTGCCTCGTCCGTGGAAGCCAAAACTGGTTGTAAATGGACTGCCAATTTGTCACCTGCATCTGTTCAAACTATTTTTTTTTCGTTCGCCCATGTGTGCTCTTGAACATTGCGTATGGTTTGTGCAAAATTTTCTTAAATTAATTCAGGCTATGCTGGACTTATTCCAACTTGTGTGGATGCAAAATCTAAAAAAACAAAGGCAAAAATTGAACGAATGCGCTTGATGATTGTAACGGACGTGATCCGTTTTGCGACTAACTGTAGAACCAAAACGCAGGCCCTCAGAATAGTCAGTCCAAGGAGAGCCGAGTGACTGGCCGCCTCAGCCATTTTGGCTGAGACGCGTCTCGGCGAAACGGACATGATCGTCATAGGGCATCTTTGCAAACATGCAATCTAAAAATCCTATCGTTCCATGTGGCACGGCCACGTGGAAACAGGACCCTGGCGACCAACTAGAGTGGAGGAGGAGTGACGCGATGGATTTTCCATCGCGGCACTCCTTTCTCCTCAAAATCCGGCCACGGGCTATTTTCCGGGCTAGAGTCGATCTCGACTCTAGCCCATATCTTTTTCCGGGATTTGGCTCCTCGAAACCTGAGCCTCGAGTACCCGAAGTACCCAATAATTATTTAACGACCATTTTTAACCGTAAAATGGTCCGTACGCTACATTCCTCCCCCTTTGTTTCGAACCGTCCCGGTTCGTCTTTTCTCATGGAGGTTTGATCATCGCATACTTCAGGATGTAAATAAAACAGCAAGAAATTCAAACAAGATAACATATGTGAACTCTTGTCATCCGCAACACGGTTGCATCACGTTCACGCACAATCAACCACATACCAGTCGTTTTTGGGAGTCTGATCATTCGCGTACAACATCCACTGTTGATCGCGTGATCCTTGGCTCTTACCAAGATGAGACACGTACGATCTTTTTACGTTCTTCACAAGTGTTGGTGAGTCTTCACCGAAGACTCATCACACTTGTGTATCAGTGGCATAGTCGATGCCTTTTGGGACGTACATTGTCAACAATTTCCTGCCAGTTTGGAAGAGGGTCCATAGGATGAATTTCCCCACATTTCGTGTGGTACGTGTTCAGCAAGCAGTTATGGTGACGCCTCCTCCCCCTTTGCAAGGAGCGTCCCTGCGACCAATTAATCGGGCGTCCCCGCGAAAACTGTCGAGGTCCACATAACACTTTCCATGTCGTTCGGACATGTTCTCTTCCAAGGGGTTGTTGCCAAGGTGGTACCTCCCCGCAACATTATCAATACATGCAATCCAAGATGATATCGATCCTTTCTGATTGTAACCACGTGTTCATGACCATGCGTAGGTCTACTAGACCTCTTTCAACACCTGTGGGTTGGTTGGATGAACTCAACCAAGCTCCACTAAGCCCATGCGACTCGCATGCTAGCTTCTACTTAGGGTTGGGAGGCACCAAGGTCCTAAGACATGGTTGCTGAGCACACCTGTTTTTTCGTTCAAAGATTGCACTCATCTTTGAACGAGGCGGCATTGGTCGTCTGGCATGCGCAAACTGCCGTCAATGTCCATCACTAGACACGACAATGCTCCGACCTAGATGATCTTGGTCTCAACCATCATCCCCTCATTTCTGTCTGAAATGGGTACCGTAGGCTGCCGCTCACATCCCTGTCAAAAGCACACTGCTTTTGAACTAGGTTAGCTGAGATGACCGATCTCAACGACCCTGGACTCTATCCACGAACAAAGTATTCATCATATGGTATTCACCAAACGGGTGTACCATGATCGTAATCATTGCAGTACAAGTGGGAAAAACACCTTTCGGGTGTCAATTCCATGTGGTTGTGATTGAACACTTCCGAATCACATCCAGTGATCCTGGAACAACTAGTTCCTAAATCTTTTATGCTTGTGTCATCACGTCCAAAGGTTCCATTTGGGATCCCGTCGCAGTTTGTTTTTGCCAAGTCACAATAAAACATGTTGTTCAATGTCTTCTGTTCTGTACATTCGGTACTTCCACTCAACGGAGTGTTTTTCATATGCCTCACCCAAGGCACTTGTAGAGAAGATCGCCCTCATCGAAGAAATCCGACAAAAAACCAGCGTTGTGGATACCACCGCAGCGACATCCAAAATATATTGTACTTAACTTTGGCAATGTACTTCAATTGAACCATCTCTAGAGCCAAGGGAGTTCAGTCGCTTTACCGTGACCTTCCGGGTCATCAAAGCGGGGTTCGACTACACCGTATTCACTATGATCTCTCTTGGAGATTGGTTTTGGTTTGGTTTCCAACAAATTGGATAACCGATGCTACACCATGCCTTTGGTATGATTGGGATTTATCCACATGATGTTTGAAGAGCGTGACGTACACGACTAGTGTACCGTGTCACGATGCTCTCAACTTTGAGATGTCTCTCCAAACATATAAAAAATCTGATGATAAATTTTGTTTCTCAAGGTCCATCTTGAAGAGTCCTCATCTCAACATTTAGTTATGACACATTGGTCATTATTTTGCCTCAATGTTGATTATGACTCATTATGTGGTCGGTCGGACCACCAAGATGTAGGTGCTAACACACTGTTAGCTTAAAGCTATTGACTTATAGATCGTCTCCACGGTCATAAGCTTTGATCGCAAAACATAGACCTTGACGTGATATCAACTATGTCGTAGTTGTTTGTACGAATCAGTGAGATCATCATAGTTCTCTGGAGCACCATTAGTGGAAATGAGTGTCGCTCATCTTCTCTGCGATGGATTATCACCGAACTGTGGATGAATTTATGTCATGGACATCGGTTCACGTACTTTTTTCTATCAATGTCCATGACATGTTCACTCATCGAGTGATGATAGACTGAAGGTGTCGCCTTCAAATTTATTGACATTGAGTCAATCTTGTCATACGCGAGAGAGTGACTCTTGCAGTTTTCGACCACCGCACTGCGGCGTCTTAAACCGTTCAGGACCCATAGAAGAGTCTCTGTCCCTCTCTGGCGTATTTACAACCCCTATTCACAAGTATCCTTGTCTTTTGAACAGGGTTGTAGGTACACTCATGTACCTTTTTATCGTCGGTACCGGTCGGGTACTCCGACTTGAATATATCACTCACTGAGTGAGAGGGTGTCAATGGTTTTGCCACTGAGAATTCATTCAAGCGTATCATCCTTGACGTGTTCAATCACGGACCAATGTTTCCATCGGCTATGACTGATGATGCACAGAACCTCCAAAAGGTACAGATGCATCCAGTACACACTGTGTACAGGTACCACAATGTCAATCCTCGAGGATTGAAGCCGGTGTGCTAACAGACCAGGTCCATTTCACATCTCATGACATAGTCATGATGTGGACTTAGTCGTAAAACGATCACATTTGCCTTTGAACATTGTAGTGCAATGGGACATGCGATTGTCGTAGCACACGTTTTGCACCCACCAAACTACTTGTTTGGTGAAATGGTATCGCCATGTTTATCCAAGACATCAGCTGATATCGTCAGCTTGTTCAATTGTCACAAAACCGTTGTGATCATTCGTCCATCCCACTTATCCATAACTTAATATCGTGTTCAACGCACCAACAGTTAGTGGAAAAGGTTTTTGTTCTTGTCGTGCACGTATTTCATGCTTGACATGTACCCAATTTCATGTGGTTGAAGTACCATGGTATGAATCGCATACCTTGGCCCACTGGAAAGAGGGTTGTCTCCAGCACTTGGTCATGCGCTTTGACCTCCTATGGTCATGCAAGCCGTGCATGTTTTGGAACTCGGCTCAACCGACAAGGCTTTTGTAGCACGTTCCACCAATGGATATGGAGGAGTTTGTCCACCTTTTGCATGGTCCAAAATTGAGGAAATCGTCCTCGTCACACGTGATTTATCCGTTAGAATTTCGTTCGTACTTCTTTCAGAAGTGCCTTTACATACTGCTGTCGGCAGGGCAAAGTGATCGCCAATGATCGCCACTGTCGGTGACGACCGAGACCGTTGTGTTATGCCATTCGCGCATACATATGATCACCACAGTCATCCGTGATTGTTTCCGGACATGCCTGTTGATTCTCCATTTGAAGAATTCTTCAGTATGACCATCCTCGATGTCGTCAGACGACGCATTTCCAGCACTTCAAATATCGCACTTTGATGCACTTGCCCATAGAACCACCCCGCGCATAGATCGTATGCTTTCGTTTGGTGGTCTATCGCAAGCTAGCATGACGAGGCAATGAGTTGGCTGGTTCTTGCTAGTTCATACAACGGGGAGCGATGTGCACCCATGTTATTGTTGCAATCGGCATGTTTTAACATGTGTTGTACTATCAACACTAGCATAGCTAGTCCAATCGGAACTCATAGCCATAATGCATTCGCACTCGCATCAGTGGTGCATTCGGCACCCATGACAAAAGTGCAACCCGCATCTTTTGTCAATTGTAGAATCGATGTTTCTGACAATGGTGCATTCGACACTCGTGTCAACAATTTAACCAACGCACTCATCCGCCATGTATTCAATATCATGGGTATTGTGCGTTTAACAGTCGCGTGAATGCTACGATTGAAATTTCCATGTTCGTCATATTCCAAGTGCAACCGGCACTTGTCAGTCGACCATCACGCGTGGATTTCCACCATCGCGTGTGTGTGTGTGTGTATGTTGCGTGCGATCGGCACTCACACTCACAATCCATTCAGAAATGACTGACCACACCATCCTTGGTGCAATCAACACCCACGTGGATACGAAATCGGCATTTATTTTGGTCACATCTCCGCAGACCACGAGCAATGCGTTCGACACTAGCATCACGGATGCTTTCGGCATCCGTGATTAAAGTGCAACTGGCAATTTTTTTTTTAGTGGTGTGTTTGACACCGACAAAATTTCTGCAACTAGCACTTTGGCTATTGCTCGTAGTGCAATCGGCACTTACTTCAATGATGTAATTGACGCCCGTGTAACTGTGCAATCGACATTCGTTTTGTGCAGTCTGCACATTTCTCATTGTTGCCACGAGTAGGTGAGTCGTCGAGTGGTCGTAGCACGTTCGGTGCTCTCATCGTTCTCATCGAGAATTTGTCTCGATATATGTCACCATTGTGGTTCTGCAACCTGGTGCACGTTGTAGTTGTCGTTTTGCGTAAACAAAATTGTTTAACGCATGTACGACCCGCGTTGAGCCATGTCGTGGCTTTGGAAGGTCAGCCCTTTCGGGTTTTCTCACAAAATACCCCAAACTTTGAGGTTGATTCACAAAACTTTAGGTACTGTCCGTGCTAGATTTTTTTCGATGAAGCATTTCCAAGTGAATTTCGTTCAGGACATGGAAAACTGTCAGTTTTCCTCCTTTTTGTGCTTCAGAATGGAGCAGAAAAAAAATAAAACCAGGACCACTAATTTCCGAACGATCTCAATTTGAGCTCTTAGATTTTGCGTCGAAACCCATGGTCAACTTGACCACACACAGGTACGACCACAAAATTTATTGTTTCAAACGTTCTTGAAAGCGGTTAACGTGGAATTCCTCAACTTGAGGATTCGTGAAAAATGAACATGATTCTGGAACGTCAAGTGTCCCTTGTTTTTTTTTTTTTTTTTTT
>SZWC01001393.1:48969-71618 GCA_023375785.1 Penium margaritaceum | reverse complement strand
GGAAAAAAAAAAAAAAGGAAAAAAAAAAAAAAACAACCAAAAAGTGAACAAATGCGCTTGAAAGTATAGTATTATGTGTAACAATTTACCAACACATTGAACAAGAACCTCAAAAGGTATTTCTTCTCTTTTTATGAATATGGTTTTATCTTATGATTATTTTATTTAAATGATATTAACTTGTTCTTGTATTGTGAACATGCTAGTTTCACACGTTTATTATGAGCTTCACTTAATAAAGCATTATCTTTGAGAAATTTGGATGAATCTTGATTGTTTCCTTATTTTATAAAACATAATGTGACGTAATTATAGGTAGAATTTGATTTAATTACCTTCTTGTATGACGGTGGTTGAATTTCTTTTCTTTGAATTGCATTTTGACCCTGCCTGAAACCGGGTTCACGAGTCTCAAGAGTTTAGCATTACGACCAGTTCTGTGAAACAGCACAGGGCGAGGCCAAGGGGGAGCGACTGGAGGGCCTAAACGTACAGTCCGTACCCTTTTA
Source organism: Penium margaritaceum (assembly GCA_023375785.1). Classification (NCBI taxonomy): domain Eukaryota; kingdom Viridiplantae; phylum Streptophyta; class Zygnematophyceae; order Desmidiales; family Peniaceae; genus Penium; species Penium margaritaceum. Next base: position 71,109 of record SZWC01001393.1, on the reverse strand, counting down.
TCCTAGCGTCGGACTGCTCATTCCGTACTATCCGGGGTCTGTCCGGAGTTCTAGGTCGATGTCCGTGATTTTTTTCGTCTTTGCCGACCTCGACTAGGCGTCCGCGGACGTGGGGGGGCATACAGTCTGACTGATTCTTGCGCCCTGATTGGTGGATATGGCAGAAAAACGACCGATCCACCGATCACGATTTTCTTGAAGCATCTTTTGGCCACGAACCGATTGTAATAGGTTACTATGTAACCCAAAAGCCAAAATCAAAGTGCCTGTTCACCCCCTCACATGCGTCGGGTTGGGCGGCGTGCGGTGACTGGTGGTGGTGTTTTCGTTGGGTGGCGCGGGACAGCGACGTTGGCCTAATGCTGGGCTGGCGAGTGAGGCATGGCGCGAGCGCGTCCGGTTGTGATGAAGAGGAGTGGGGCGATTGGGCAGCCTTGTCGGACACCTGTGAGTGTACGAATTTGTGGGGTCACGTGGCCATTAAACAAGAAGCTGGTGCGCATGTTGTTGAGTGTAGCCTTGATCCATGTGGTGAATATAGTTGGAAATCCCATGTGTTCCATGGTTCGATAGAGGTGCTGTCTACACAATGTGTCATAAGCTTTTTCAAAGTCTGCTAGGAGGAAGGTGAGTTCGGTTTTAGTGTGTGTGGCCCAGTGTTGGAGGTCAAAGATAGTAGATAGAGTGTCTTTGATGTTTCGGCCATGTACAAATCCGGTTTGTTCAGGGCTTATGAGGTAGGGTAGGGCGTGGCGTAATCGGCGAGCAAGAATTTTGGTGAGAATCTTGTAATCGGTGTTGAGGAGGGAGATGGGACGGTAGTTCTTCATGAGGGTAGGGTCGCATTTTTTTAAGAGGATACAGGTAATAGAATCAGTGAATTCGGGGTGTGCAACGGGATTAGAGAGGAATAGATTGAAATAGATGAGAAGTGCGTCTGGGACGTGTTGAAGGGAAGCTTTGTAGAATTCTGCTGGCAGACCATCAGGGCCAGGGAATTTGTTGTTTGCAACGGAGTTGATTGCGCGCTTAATTTCATCGAGGGTGATGGGAGCCGAGAGGGGGCCAAGAAGGTGATCCGGCAGCTGGGGGAGAGCGGGGAGCTGTATGGGAGCATAGCGTTGTAAGGCCGGAGTGAACAGCTCGGTGTAGTATGAAGTGACAATGTTCATCATTTCTACTTGTTGGGAGGTAGCTGGCATATCCTCCATTCGCAGGGCAAGGATGGTGGCTGCTTTTTGGTGTTGTTTGATGAGTCTGGTGAGGACAGGGGAAGGTTGGCTAGTGTGTTTTTCATAACGGATGCGTGCACGTCTGTGGTTGAATTTAGTCTCAAGGAGTGTGTATTTGGCAATCTGATGTTCGCATTGTTGAAGTTGTTGTTTAAGGTGGGCATTGTGGGGTTGCATACAAAGTTGTTAATTGAGGGCATGGATTTTTTTGTGTATGTTGGCTATGGTGGCTTTTTTCCTCTTGGCTTCTTGGATGCTTTGAGTGGTAAACTTTTTCTTGATCCTGTTTTTGTGTTTGATCCAGTCTGGACCGGGGACTTCGGATAGGATGTGTTGAGAAAATGGCTGTGAGAGGAGGAAAGTGTTTAGTTTCCATGCACCGAGACCTCTGGTATTGTCTGAGGTATCTTGGAAGGTGATGTTTGGGCCAGCAATATGGTCGGAGAGATGGCTGGTTAGCGGAACATGTCGCGCATGTGTAAGGAGGAGGGTGGGGACAGGAGAGTGGTAAAATTGGTCCAGCCTGGATGAAGTATTCTGACTTGCAGAGCGGAAGGTGAATTCAGCTGTAGTTGGATGCAACATTCTGTAGGAATCTGAGAGGTCGTGTTGTTCAAGTAGGCTTTCTAGAAGGTGGTGATCTGCCGAGTAGGAAGGTGGAAGTCTGTCCAGGGTTCGGAGTGTGGAGTTGAAATCTCCTGTGAGGATGTTTGTAGGGTTGGCTTTGAGAAAAAGGTTGAGTTTATCCCAGAATGCCTTTCGTTGTCGAGTGATAGGTGGGGCGTAGATGCCGGTTACTGTGATGGTTGATTGTTTATACTTAAAGGTGCATTGTCCAATGCGGCCCTCATCTTCGGAAGCTGAGTTGATGAGATCCAGTTGGTTAGAGTTGTAAATTAGCATGATGCCACCGGTGTGGATGGAGGCAGAGGGGAAGGAGACAATGTTTTGGTTTACCCTCTGGGCCGACACACTCTTGCCCAAAAAAAAAACGGCAGCTCTCCTCTGGCGCAACACTCATTGCACCCTGCAGACACGTATCACAGCCATCAATGCCTATCTGATCCCTAAATTCCTCTATCACTCAGACCTGCAGCCTCCTCCTCCCCACATTCTCAACCAGATTACAAACATCCTGCTCAACCTACTGTCTTCCCCATCACAGGACAGCAAACTCAGATTCATAAATAGAAACCTTGCCATTACTCCAAAACAAGATGGTGGACTGGGAATGCTTTGGCCACCGACCCTTATTGCTGCCCAACAAGCTCGTATTGCATATCGTTTTCTCTCACCCTCCCAAGATCCATGGAAATACATAGCCTGCCACTCCAAAGGCTTTCCCCGACAAGGCCACTACTTTCTCGCACATCCAGACATTCTTAAAATCCCTGCAGAAAACCCTAGATGGCACACAATCCTTAAACATTTCATACAAACAGGCCCTAAGATCGCACCACCCTCTCTGTTTGTTGTTGAAATCCTCCAGGAATTTGTTGCCTTCAACCGTTTCCTCGTCAAAGAGAACAACAAACTATTTTGACAGGCCAAAACAGAACGCTTTCTTTACGACAGAGGAATACAACTCAAACATCTATTTCCAGATCTTGCCATTCGACATGGTCTTGATACCTCCGGAGTCGAAGTGTACGAAAACTTTAAACCAGAAAAGCGTATTATGAAAAAATTCCTTAGCTGTATTCCCAACCAATGGATCCAAGTCGTCACAGGAGACAATCGAGACCTCCAAAACTCCCACGATTATTGGTGCCCAATGGAAAACACAACAATCACCCCAGCCCTGATCTACAAAATCACAAACCTCATCCACCCGGCAACAGTTCAACCATACATCGTTGAACCCAACCTCGACATCAGAATAGCACCTCGCGACCCAATCCAGATCTTCTACCCAGAAGAATGGACACCAGTCCATACGCAAGACAACAAATTCGTTGGTTTTAGCAACAACATCGCCATCCCCGCCTGGAGACTCTCTGGCACTCAACCCTCTCTCTCTGCGACGTACAAAAAACTCCTAACCCACAAACTCATACCAACCACCTACTGGACTAAATGGTCCCATGTCACAATCCCAACTAACCCTACTCAATTTATGAGAAGTCTACTCTCCTCTAACATAATAGGTCCACGACAAAAAGATGTAATCATCCGTGTCATCATCCGCTCCATCCAAGTATGCGATCGACTACGCTTTCTGTCCCCTCCATTCACTGCCTTGTGCCCGCTATGTCATCGAACCACAGAAACCGTTGAACATGCTTTCAATAACTGTCCCAACCTACGCTCCACAATACTCCGTCTCCTCCAAAGCACACAACTCATAGGAAACACCACCATCACAAACACCTTTCATTTCAATCACTCAACAACAAGATTCATCTGGTGGCAAGTGCTCCAAGCCAGAGCGTTCCGTGAAATTTGGATTTTGCGCTGCAAAATCTCTAGGAACGAAACCCAGAACCCACAAAACCCTGACACCATCCTACGACATATCATCCTCTCAACCTTTGAAGACCAACTCAACACTCATATATGCTACCTAGCCCAAATCAACAAGCCACACGCCAACAAAGCCCTCACCCAAATGATACAACAACTTACTTCACCCCCGGCGATATGCAAAGTGGACCACAAAGTCCACCCACCACACATCGTCATCGCCCCACAATTACGGCGAATCTGGACCATGCGTACTCCGTTACCTCAGGGGGATGGGCATTTCCACGAGTTACTCAGAGAGTAACCCGGGAACCTCCTAAACCACGGTTACGACCGTTGGTTTGAATATTGCCTTTGATGGTGGGTTAGTGGGCTAAAGTCCCACATATCCCTGAGACATAGCGCTCTGGGAACCTACCCGGGTACAACATAAATTGTATAGGAAGCAGCGGCGCTGTAACTCCTCTCCGAAAGGAGCCGGTGGGGTTACCACCAGACGAGGTCGTCTTCGACCAAAAAAAAATAATAACACAAGAGGCAGGTGTTGCACGCAAAGCGTGCCTAGGGTTACATAATAACGGAGCAAAAGTACCGTACTACCGCAGTTATTCAGAAGGTAATTAATTCTTATCATTTCCAAACACGGAAAAATACTCCTTCTGGGTACTTCTGTAACGGTTGTAAATGTTTTCTGTTTTGGCTTCAAATTAATGAGGGAAAAGAAGGAAACTATGCAGCAGATTGGGGCAGCAGCGTTGTTGATGCAACGTGCGGGCTTCCACGCTCGTTGCTTAAGTCAGCTGCCCCCTCAGTCTGCTGCTCTAGAGTCTAAGTCTGGAAGCTCTGGGTTTTGTTACTCAGAAACGCGCGCGCCAGAGTTAGCGCCAGAAAGCAGCTGAAAACTGATAATGACTGATTAGGAATAAAGAATGAACAACAATGGGGGACCCCTCCAAGTTCTAGCCCCCCCCCCCAGCTCTGTAGAGCTTGTTACTCAGTTCATCAGCCAATCAGAAAATAGCTCAGTTCAGGCTGGCAGGTTTTCTCGGTGAGGCCTGCCAGGCAGCCGACAGCCCAAAACCCGGGCGTCGTCCGTTTTGCCTTAAAACTGGACCATACCATAATACCGACGCTGCGAACGCAGCCGTGCGGTCAGAATCTGCTAGAAAAATAGTAGCGAGGAGTTATGGCAGCCTAAACCCAGATAGTGCCCACGATGGTTTATGCTGCCAAACAGAGCCATGCAACATGCAACTGGGAACCTAGGCAGTGCATGACGACGCAGGCACGACAGTACGCGCTGGACGCATGCAGACAGCGACTGCGGCGGCAGTGACTGCCGGCAGTGCGACCGCCGAGGAGGCCTGCCGATGGAGCTGAACACGTCACCAGAGAGAGAAGGCTCCAGCGAACCGCGAGACGACCTCAGCGTGCGTCGGCTCCACCGGACGACACTCCATCGGCGTCGAGTCTCGCCGTCAGTCATCTGCACGCCGATGTACACAAGCCGGGGGGACACAACAGAGCACAATGAGCGCAAAAAACCAACACTCCCCCATGACTCACAGGCGTAGTGCACATGGGCGGGGAGAGACATGGTCAACACATGGACTCCCCCAGGACATGCAGAAGTGCAGGTAGAGACAAAGAAAGCAAGTCAAGGACGCAAACCGACTGAACTCACAGCCTTCTTAAACGAGTCCCACTTCAGTGCCTTGGTCAGGAAGTCAGCCAGCTGCCATGCTGTCTCAACCCACACGATGCTGATGCTGCCGTTGTGCAACAACAAACGCACATAGTGATACTCAACAATGATGTGCTTTGTGCGAGTGTGATGCACACCGTCATTGTCTGCAATGGCCATGGCACTCTCATTGTCACAATGCAAGGTGCTGGATGCGACAGACTGACGCAACTCGGACAACAGACGAGGCAACCACACACTCTCACACGCGCCTGAGCCAAGGGCCACGTACTCAGCCTCAGCAGTGCTGCGTGCAATGCACCCCTGCTTGCACTACGCCAGGACACAGCTGTGCCGCCGACCAGAAAGATCCAGCCCGTGCGACTCTTACCGTCTGGACTGCCTGCCCAGTCACTGTGGGTGTAGCCGACTGCGACGACGGACGGCTGACGGCGGAACATGAGACCTCGCCGAGGGGTCGAGACGACATAGCATAGCACTCGGATCGCGGCCTCGAAGTGGAGGTGACGCGGCTCCTGAGAGAACTGGGCCAGGAGGTTGACGGCGAACGCGATGTCTGGACGCGTCGTCGTCGCCAGGAACATCAGTGACCCGATGACACGCAGGTACGTGGTCACATCAACTGGCTCCCCCACAACAGCTGGGTCAGGACTNAGTCACTGTGGGTGTAGCCGACTGCGACGACGGACGGCTGACGGCGGAACATGAGACCTCGCCGAGGGGTCGAGACGACATAGCATAGCACTCGGATCGCGGCCTCGAAGTGGAGGTGACGCGGCTCCTGAGAGAACTGGGCCAGGAGGTTGACGGCGAACGCGATGTCTGGACGCGTCGTCGTCGCCAGGAACATCAGTGACCCGATGACACGCAGGTACGTGGTTACATCAACTGGCTCCCCCACAACAGCTGGGTCAGGACTTTTCAGCTTCACCTGGCCATCAGGTGACATGGGTGAAGATGCGCTAGGCACGAGGGGCAGGTTCTCGGCGAAGCGAGTGGACAGGGTCTGCACATAGGCAGCCTGGTGAACGTGCAGGATGCCCTGTGAGCGATCATGCTCGAGTTCCATGCCCAGGAATACTCGGGCAGAACCAAGATCCTTCATCTGGTAGGCAGCGTGCAGTAGGTCCTTGAGGTGCTGGATGGCTGTCGCGTCTGGTGACGCAATGAGGAGATCGTCGACGTAGACCAGGACCGCGGCGAAGGTCTGACCTCGCGGACTGATGAACAGTGCGGGGTCAGCGGTGCTGCGCTGGAGGCCGCCACGGAGAAGCGTACTGCTGATCTCCTGGTTCGAGCACCGAGGTGACTGCTTCAGACCATAGAGGGCCTTCCGCAGCCGCCAAACTCTCCCAGTGCCATCGTCGAAGCCTGGGGGCTGCGTCATGTAGAGCTCCTCACCCTCCAGTGAGCCATGGAGGAATGCGTTGCTCACGTCCATCTGATGCAGCTCCCACCCGTGCTGGGCAACCAGGCTGAACAATGCCCGGCTAGTGGAGAACCGGCCAACTGGGGCGAAGATCTGGTCGTAGTCGATCCCAGGGACCTGAACAAACCCCTTTGCTGTGAGACGGGCCTTGTACTTGTCCAAGGATCCGTCAGGCTTCCACTTACGCCGAAAGACCCACTTGGCACCGATGGCCTTCCGACCTGGAGGGAGCTCGACGAGGTCATACACGTGGTGCTGTCGGATAGCGGCGAGCTCCTCGGCACAGGCAGCATCCCAATGTGCGGCCTCAGGAGAGGCTCGAGCCTCACCTAGGGTGGAAGGGTCCTCTGGGCGCGCTGTGGACCGGACTGAGAGGGCATGTGCATCACGAGCCCCAGGTGGGATGCGTGCGAGTGCAGCCTTGACAGCATGCCGATGCTCGTGAAGAAGCATGGCGTACCCCAATGCAGAGCCTGGGTGAAGGTCTGCGATAATGGCAGAAGTGGTCAGGCCGAGAGCCTTTGTGCCAGGGTCCCCACTCACGACCGTGGGAGTGGAGGAGACACGTTGAGCCACAGGGGGTCGAGGTGCCACAGAACGGGGAGCGACAGTCTGTGCGCCCACAGTTGGCCGAGGTCGGAGGCTGCCGCCTGGGCCACGTGTGTAGCGCGGTCGGGCAGAAGATGGTGCTGAGTCCGACGGGCCGACGGAGGCGGACGGTACTGCTGGTCCGGAGGAGCCAGTAGACGCAGTAGGCGCTGCTGGGCCAGGGGAGCCAGCGGGTGCAGCTGGGGCTGCCGGCCCAGAGGGGCGAGTGGACGCGTCTGGGCTGCTGGCCCGGAGGGGCCAGCGGACGCGACTGGGGACGTCGGCCCGAGGGGGCCATCGGAAGCGGCTGGGACTACCGGCCCAGAGGGACCAGCGGACGCGACTGGGGCTGCCGGCCCGGAGGGACCAGCGGACGCGACTGGGGCTGCCGGCCAGGAGGGGCCAGTAGATGCGACTGGGGTTGCCGGCCCGGAGGAGCCGACAGACGCGACTGGGGCTGCCGGCCCGGAGGGACCAACGGACGCGACTGGGGCTGCCGGCCCGGATGGGCCAGCGGACGCGACTGGGGCTGTCGGCCCGGAGGGACCAGTGGATGCGACTGGGGCTGCCGGCCCGGATGGGCCAGCGGATGCGACTGGGGCTGCCGGCCCGGAGGGGACAGTAGACGCGATTGGGTTAGCTGGCTCGGAGGGGCCAGCGGCCGCGACCGGGGCTACCGGCTCAGAGGGACGGGGTGATGTGTCACACGGAAGCGACAGGACGGAGGACGGACTCACCACTCACCCACGCGACGGGAGGGACACAGACGAGCCAGAGCGGATGAGGTCGCAGGGAAATAGGTCCTCGAAAAAGAGGGCATCGCGGGACTCGACGATGCAGTGTCGGGATGGGTCCCAGAAGCGCCAGGCCTTGGACTGATGAGACACACCGAGAAAGGTACAGGGGCGTCCGCGGGAGGCAAGCTTGCCACCCTGCTGTGGAGCGGGCAGCCACACAACGGCTACGCAGCCCCAGACGCGAGCCGGGCGGAGGTCAGCACGTCGACCGCACCAGTGCTGATAGGGCGTGGACTGGCGAGGAAGGGGACCGTGGGGAACCCTGTTCCAGACCCAGGTCATGTAGGCCATGGCCTCAAAGTAGAAGCCATCAGAGAGACCTGACTCGACCTGCATGGTGCGGACGGCGTCGGCCATGGTGCGGTTCCACCGCTCGGAGACGCCGTTCTGGGCGGGCGTGTAGGGCGCAGACGTCTCATGGCGGATACCGCGGGAGGCGAGAAAGGTCGTGGCCTCACCAAGGTACTCGCCATCGCGATCGGAGCGAAAGCGACGTAGGGGGCGGCCACACTCGCGCTCCGCGAGGACAAGCCACTCTTGAATGGTTCGGGCGACATCGCTCTTCTGCCGAAGGGAGAAGACCCAAAGGTAGCGGGAGTAGTCGTCCGTCAGAGTGAGGACATAGCGGCCATGCTCGCCGACAGACTCGGTGGGGAGAGGGCCCATGACGTCCGAGTGGACAAGGTCAAGGGGGGCGGACGCCCGGGAGGAGGAGAGGGGGTACGTGGACCGTTGCATCTTTCCCTGAGCGCAGTCAATGCACTCAGTGGGGCATGGGAGAGGGAAGGTCTCCGGATCAAGGCCCTTGGCCGGTTGGGTGCGGAGCATGCTCTCTACTGCGGCAGAGTGGACGTGACAAAGGCAGCGGTGCAAGAGGCGGGTGTGCTGAGGAGAAAGCGTGCTGATGACGAACACATGACCGGTCGCAGCCGACGGGGAGGAGACGGGAGGGGAAGAAGCGAGGCGGGGAACGTGCCACAAGTTGCCACAGGCGGTGGCGTGCAGTACGACAAGACCCGACGGACGCAATGACACAGTGCCGACACCAGGTGAGTGCACAACGTCCATGCTCATGCGGTCGAGGGCAGTCACGGACAGGAGGCTGAGCTCGACACCAGGGACGAAGAGAACATCGGTCAAAAAGACGTCACCGGCCGGACCACGGAAACGAACAATGCCTACCCCACGGACCGACAACACCTGTCCGGAGCCCGTCCGAACACCAGAAACATCGCCGACGGGGCCGAGCATACTGAAGGCCTCGCGAGAGGCCGTCATGTGATGCGTGGCCCCGGAGTCGATGATCCAGGTCTCAGCAGGGTCCTGGACAGGGGTCGCTAGATCAGTCACGGTCACATGGCAACACGCGAGGGACGCGGACACGGTGGACGGAGGCGCGAAACGAGACTGCCAGTCGTCAAGCCATGCAATGTCATCAAGGAGTGGGATGGATGAGATCACGGGAGACGACGAGACAGACGAGGAGAATGGACACGACCGCAGCTCAGTCTCAGTCATGCAGGGATGGGCGAGAGGGTAGGAGGTGACGCAACTCGCACTTCCCTGGGGAGGAGGGCGAGGGAGGCCAAGCTGGAGCGCGATGAACTGCTCCAGCTGACGCTCTCGGGATGACGGCCCAGGAGTGTAGACACACTGCGGAGTGACGGCGCCGGAGCCCGGGTAGTAGGGTGACTGAGCCGACGAGGGCGGCGGAGGTGCCGACGGCTGAGGGTAGCACTGCTCCAGGTAGTACTGCTGCGGCGCGGGTGGCTGCAGGACAGGCGGAGTCGTCGGAGTGGGAGCGGTGCTGGACGAGGTCGGAGTGGTAGGACTAGCAGCAGCGAGAGCGGCAGAGGCGAGGCGGCGCTCTCGCTGGCGTCGCATGGTGGCGATGACACGGGCCTCGTCCGTCGGGAGAGGGCACGTGTACCACCCGTGTCCAGGCTGGCCACAGTTGTGGTAGACCGAGCCACTGCCGCTGGGACCGGTCGATGACTGCTACTGATGCTGTTGCGATGGAACCTTGCCCTTCTTGTTCCGGCTTTTCTTCTTCCTCCCTGAGGGCGATGAGGTAGCTGCGACGGGGGAGGCAACGGCCACGGAGGCAACGGCAGGGGTGGCGATGGCAGGGGATGCAAGGGCCTCTGCGCGATGGAGCTGGGACTCCTGGCGAGCTTCCTCAATGCGGAGGAAGAGCTCGTATGCCCAAGGCATGAGAGTGCCCTGGGCCTCCATGGTGGTGAGGACGTCCTGAGGATAGTGGACGAAGACGTCAGCGTATGCGCTGGTGGCGCCGCGCTTGATGGNGCCCAGGCTGGCCACAGTTGTGGCAGACCGAGCCACTACCGCTGGGACCGGTCGATGACTGCTGCTGCTGCTGTTGCGATGGACCCTTGCCCTTCTTGTTCCGGCTTTTCTTCTTCTTCCCTGAGGGCGATGAGGTAGCTGCGACGGGGGAGGCAACGGCCACGGAGGCAACGGCAGGGGTGGCGATGGCAGGGGATGCAAGGGCCTCTGCGCGATGGAGCTGGGACTCCTGGCGAGCTTCCTCAATGCGGAGGAAGAGCTCGTATGCCCAAGGCATGAGAGTGCCCTGGGCCTCCATGGTGGTGAGGACGTCCTGAGGATAGTGGACGAAGACGTCAGCGTATGCGCTGGTGGCGCCGTGCTTGACACTGAGGAGCGCGGACAGTGGGGGTGGAGCCGACTTGCCGAGTCGACGGAGGATGTCCTCCGCTCGCTGCTAGTAGGCAGTGACCGTCTCGGCCTCCCCCATGTGGAGGGAGTTGAACTCCCGGAGCAGGCGGCTGATCTCAGCATCGCTGGACAGGCGATGGGGTCTGGTGAGGACGTGCCAGGCGGCTGCCGGGTCTGGGATGGAGCCAGCGGTGAAGTCGCCGAGGAAGGGCTCCAGGGCAAGGCGGGAAGCTGGAGGGGCGACGGGTACAAGGGCGCGGACGGCGCGACCAGCGTCATATAGCTGATTGGCCTGGGTGGAGTCGTAGGGGAGGGTGTAGTAGGCCCACAGACCCTCACCCTGTGCCCAGATCCGGAAGCTGAGCTCCCAGCTCCGGAACTGCTCGCCGGCCTGAAGGTGGCGGAGTCTCAAAGTCCTTCTGCCTACGGCCGGCACCCAGAGTGGGGCCAAGGACGGAGGTTACTGTCTACCGTTGGCGCTGAGTCTGCTGTTGTGCTAAGTAGTATGTGGCGGCGGACACCGCGGGGCTAGCGTGCCCTGGAGGGACAAACGACGGCAGCGCGCTGGTGGCGGTTTGGGAGGCGACTGGCTGTAGCGCCGCAAGCTGCTGTGTCAAGGCGGTGAGTTGTTGCTGAAGAGAAGCGAGTGGGTTAGAGGTGCCGCCAACGTTACCAGTGGGTTGCTGTTGCTGCTGTTGCTGCTGCTGGAGGGGCGGCGGCTGCTGCTGCTGCAGAGGCGGTGGCTGCTGCTGTATGGGCGGCGGCTGCTGCTGCTGCAGTGGTGGCGGCTGCTGCTGTAGAGGCGGCGGCTGCTGCTGCTGCAGCGGCGGTGGCTGCTGCTGTATGGGCGGCGGCTGCTGCTGCAGTGGCGGTGGCGGCTGCTGCTGTAGAGGCGGCGGCTGCTGCTGCTGCAGCGGCAGTGGCTGCTGCTGTATGGGCGGCGGCTGCTGCTATAGCGGCGACGGCTGCTGCTGTAGAGGCGGTGGCTGCTGCTGCTACAATGGCGGCGGCTGCTGCTGCAATGGCGGCGGCGGCGGCGGCAGCTGCTGGTCCTGCGGCGGCGGCGGCTGCTGCTGCTACAGCGGCGGCGGGTGCTGCTGCTGCAGCAATCGCTGCAAGAAAGGAGGGGTGGGGGTCCCCCCATCAGAGGAGGATCCCCCCTCGCCTGGACTATCAGCCATGCCTTGGTATCCTTTTTTTTTGTCTTTCTGTTGCTGCTTCAACAAGAGGTTGGGGGAGTGGGAAGTTTACCCACTCCTCTGGCCTTCCCCCTTTCCCCTTTCACCCTCCTTTTTTTTTGTTGATGATGTCAGCAGTGACATCAGCAGAGGGGTTCTGACGTCAGCAGCGGCGAATGTTGGGGCCGCCGCTGCTGCTGTTGGTGCTGATGCTGCTGCAGCTGCTGCTCCTGCTGCTGCTGCTGCTGCTGTTGCTGCTGCTGCTGCTGCTGCAGCTGCTGCTGCTGTTGCTGTTGCTTCTGCTGCTGCTGTTGCTACTACTGCTGCTGCTGCTGCGGCTGTTGCTACAGCTGTTTGCTACTGCTGCTGCTGCTGCTGCGGGTGCTACAGCTGTTGCTCCTCCTGCTGCGAGCTGCAGCAGTTGCTGTGGCTGCTGCTACTGTAGCAGCGGGCTGCTGTAGCTCGCTACTGCAGCTGAGTGCTGCTGCAGCAAGCTGCGGGGGTGGGGGATTTTTTGTTGTCTCTTTTTTTTTTCTTGTGACAGCGGGCAGCAGCCCGCTGTCTGCTACGGGCAGCGGGCTGCTGCTCGCCCAGCAGCAGTGAGCTGCTGCTCGCTGGCAGCAGCGGGCTGCTGCTCGCTGCTCGATCGCTGCGAGCAGCGGGCAGCAGCAGCCGCGGCTGGCAGCTGCTGCTCGCTGCTGCTGCTGCTGCAGCTGGCGGCTGCTACAGCTCGCTGCAGCAGCTACTGCAGGCCGCTGCTGCTGCTGCTGCACGATGCTGCAGCTGCTGCATGCTGCGGCTGCTGCCTACTGCTGCTACGAGCTGCTGCAGCCGGCTGCTACTGCAGGCTGCTGCTGCTGCTGCACGCTGCTGCTGCTGCTGCTGCACGCTGCTGCTGCTGCTGCTGCACGCTGCTGCTGCTGTTGCTGCGAGCTGTTGCTGCTGCGGGCTGCTGCTGCTGCTACTGCGATGCTGCTACTGCCGTTGCGAGCTGCTACTGCTGCGGGCTCCTGCAAGCTGCTGCTTCTGCCTGCTGCTGCTAGTGGTGCCAGTCAGTGCACCTGGGTGACGTTGCCGCGTGCGTCGTCGCCCACAGACGTCAGACGCCGCCTGCCGCTCACCTCCTCGCGTCACGCGTGGGGGTCAATGCTGCCGAAAAAATTTCGGCAGCATTTCCCCTGGCCCAGTGGCCGTGGGAAAAATTCGGACGCCCCCACCAAGAGGGTCAATGCTGTCGGAAAAAATCCGGCAGCATTTCCCCTGCACTGGCGCGTATGGGAGGTCAGCCGGCGTTGTCTGGCACCTGTTCGCCAGTCTTCTGTTGCTGCTGCTACGCTCTGGCTCTGATACCAAGAAGGAAACTATGCAGCAGGTTGGGGCAGCAGCGTTGTTGATGCAGCGTGCGGGCTTCCACGCTCGTTGCTTAAGTCAGCTGCCCCCTCAGTCTGCTGCTCTAGAGTCTAAGTCTGGAAGCTCTGGGTTTTGTTACTCAGAAACGCGCGCGCCAGAGTTAGCGCCAGAAAGCAGCTGAAAACTGATAATGACTGATTAGGAATGAAGAATGAACAGCAATGGGGGACCCCTCCAAGTTCTAGCCCCCCCCCCCCAGCTCTGTAGAGCTTGTTACTCAGTTCATCAGCCAATCAGAAAATAGCTCAGTTCAGGCTGGCAGGTTTTCTCGGTGAGGCCTGCCAGGCAGCCGACAGCCCAAAACCCGGGCGTCGTCCGTTTTGCCTGAAAACTGGACCATACCATAATACCGACGCTGCGAACGCAACCGTGCGGTCAGAATTTGCTAGAAAAATAGTAGCGAGGAGTTATGGCAGCCTAAACCCAGATAGTGCCCACGATGGTTTATGCTGCCAAACAGGGCCATGCAACATGCAACTGGGNTGCTGCTGCTACGCTCTGGCTCTGATACCAAGAAGGAAACTATGCAGCAGGTTGGGGCAGCAGCGTTGTTGATGCAGCGTGCGGGCTTCCACGCTCGTTGCTTAAGTCAGCTGCCCCCTCAGTCTGCTGCTCTAGAGTCTAAGTCTGGAAGCTCTGGGTTTTGTTACTCAGAAACGTGCGCGCCAGAGTTAGCGGCAGAAAGCAGCTGAAAACTGATAATGGCTGATTAGGAATAAAGAATGAACAGCAATGGGGGACCCCTCCAAGTTCTAGCCCCCCCCCCCCAGCTCTGTAGAGCTTGTTACTCAGTTCATCAGCCAATCAGAAAATAGCTCAGTTCAGGCTGGCAGGTTTTCTCGGTGAGGCCTGCCAGGCAGCCGACAGCCCAAAACCCGGGCGTCGTCCGTTTTGCCTGAAAACTGGACCATACCATAATACCGACGCTGCGAACGCAACCGTGCGGTCAGAATCTGCTAGAAAAATAGTAGCGAGGAGTTATGGCAGCCTAAACCCAGATAGTGCCCACGATGGTTTATGCTGCCAAACAGGGCCATGCAACATGCAACTGGGACCCTAGGCAGTGCATGAAGATGCAGGCACGACAGTACGCGCTGGACGCATGCAGACAGCGACTGCGGCGGCAGTGACTGCCGGCAGTGCGACCGCCGAGGAGGCCTGCCGATGGAGCTGAACACGTCGCCGGAGAGAGGAGGCTCCAGCGAACCGCGAGACGACCTCAGCGTGCGTCGGCTCCACCGGACGACACTCCATCGGCGTCGAGTCTCGCCGTCAGTCATCTGCACGCGGATGTACACAAGCCGGGAGGACACAACAGAGCACAATGAGCGCAAAAAAACAACAGGAAAAAACCCCCTCGCAGGGCAGTTCGACTCAGGGCGTTGCCCTGATCGCGAGCAAGGGCAACGCCCCCAACAGGCGCGGATGTCGCGTGGACGTCGATAACCTCCACGCGGGGGACGATCGTCGATGCGCTCCATCCAGTTCGAGAGAGCAAATTTGGTCGCGGGTGTCCTCGTCACGAGTTTCTCGCATATGAGGACATGATACGGCTAGCACACTTCAAATTTTATTGGGTTGAAACAGCAGGAGGGCACTTCCCAGAACGGTTCAAAACTATGTCCTCACATGCGAGAAACTCCTGATGAGCGAATCGACGTATCATGTCCTCATATGCGAGAAACGCGGGGGACTCGGTCCCGGTACTTTGAATAATCCCGGAAAAAAAAACGCCTTGGCAAAAACTCATCGGAATAATTGCGGTAATACTGTAGGACGGAGTAGTTATATACCCATTGTTTCGCAAGATTTAGCAGCGATGCCCATGGTTTTTAACAACATAACAGCGATGCCCATGTTTGTCCTTCTTCGAGCGAAAATGGGCACGACTGTCATATTTCTCATGTATTCACCGGATTCGACATGGATTTCGACTTCGACGGCGGAGCCGAACTTCGCCCGCCATCGCGAGCTCGCAGGAGGGGTTCCGCGACGAAACCTCCCTGCGAGCTTGCGATGACACTGCCAAACCCCCTATTTAAACTAGGGGGTTTGCCGTAGGTTTGGGAGGGGGTTGCGAGTTGCGGTGCACGTGTGATAGAAGAAAGGGAATCTGCCGGGCCCCGCTACCGCGGGGCCCGGCAGATGCCCGGGCAAGTAAAAAAATAAAACCCAAACCCCCCAGTGTCACTAGGGGGTTTGTCGGATATTGGGGGGGGTTTGCGATGTGTGTTACCCTGTCGCGAGTTTTGGAGTTCGCAGTTGCGAACTCCAAAACTCGCATCACGCCGACTTCTGACATCGGCTCGGCCGGTGTCAGAAGTCGCCGATTTCGCTCTCGAGGTCGGCAGTCGCCGGCCTCGAGAGCGAAGTCGAATTCCGTTTTCGGACGGATATTCGAAAACATGGGCACCGCTGTCATGTCGATTTCGACTATGGGCAGCGTTGCTATATCTGGCGAAACATTGGGCACCGGAGTATTTGGTACCAATACTGTATTCATATTGCCCACAATCCGGACCACGTGATGGAAGGTTTGCCACGAGACTTTACCTCGTCCGTGGAAGCGAAATCTGGTTGTAAATGGATTTCCAAATTGTCACCCGCATTCGTTCAAAGTATATATATATTTTTTGTTTGCACATGCGTGCTCTTAAACATTGTGTATGGTTTGGGCGAACTTTTCCTAAATTACCTGTAGCTATGCTGGATTTATTCCAGCTTGTGTGGATGAAAATCTAAAAACAAAACAACCAAAAATTGAACAAATGCGCTTGACGATACATCTTTATGGATAACAATTCACCAACATATTGAAGAAGAACCTCAAAAGGAATTTCTTCTCGTTTTTTTCTTCATGAATTTTGTTTCATCTTATGATTAATTTATTTCAATGAGATTAATTCGCTCCTTTATCGTGAACATTTTAGTTTCACACATTTATGATGAACTTCACAAAAATAATACCTTTGAAAAAGTTGGATGAGTTTTGAATGTTTTATTATGTTTTGAAATATAATATGACGTAATTACAGGCATAATTTAATCTGTTTACCTTCTTCTATGACGGTGGTTGAATTTCTTTTCTTTCAATTGCATTTTGACCATGTTTGAAGCCGGGTTCACGAGTCACAAGAGTATATCATGACGACCAGCTCCGTGAAACAGAACAGGGCGAGGCCAAGGTTGGACCCAACCCAACGTACAGTCCTTATCCTGTTGCTCTCGCGTCGTACTGGTGATTCCTCACTATCCGGGGTCTGTCCGGACATCTGGGTCGATGTCCATGATTTTCTTGTTCTGGGTCGACCTTTGCAGTGCGTCCGCGGACGTGGGGGGGGCATACAGTCCTACGGATTCTTGCACCCTGATTGGTGGATACGTCAGAAAAATTACCGATCCACCAATCACGATTTTCTTGCGGCACAAACACACAAAAGTAAGAAAACAAAGGGTTACTATGTAACCCAAAAATGGCGCGAGCGCGTCCGCTTCTCTCCCGTGACGGAGAATGGTCGCCGTGAAATTACTCTTCTCCGACTGCAGGTTCCTTAGTGCAGGGTGGCGTAGGGACTCCAAGGGAGCGCGTGGGGGCGGGGGGAGGTCGGGGTGGAGGACGGAGTACGAGGGCAGCGTCGGGAGCCGCCGCTAGCACCAGCAGCACCGGCAGCACCACCAGCAGCAGCAGCGGCGGCGGCGGCACTAGCTTCGGCGGTATAGCACGTCCCTGGAGCTCCTGTGCTCATTCCGGTTCGTCGCCTTTTTTTTTCTTCCCTTTTTGTTCGAGTAGCGCTTGGACACTCGGTGGCATGAGTTTTTTCCCTTGTTTTTCTGAGGCAAGGCGTGGACGTGTGTGGGCGCGAGCGGGGGGGGNGTGTCCCTCTCTCCTCCCTCATTCCTTCTCCTGCTCCTCCGCCCCCTCCTCCTCCTCCTCCTCCTCCTCCTCCTCCTGGGAAAGGTTCTGAGAGGTTCACGTTTGTGGGCCAGATTGGGTTCAGAGAACCTGACCCTAGGCCAAACCGATTGGTTTAGGTTCGGCCGAAACGAAACCGATAAACCGGCAGAACCTTAACCGTCACTTCGAGGTTCGGTTCTGCCTCCTCTGAATCATTTCGGTTCAGTTCAAATAGGTTTGGTACAAAAGGCTCAGGTTTGGTTCGAATTAGTTGAACTTGAACCGATTGCTTTTCCTCTACGAAATGCCCCCGTGGTCCTTGCAGATCCTGAAGGCCGTTATGTTTCTTTTCCATTTCTGCAAATGTGTAGGAGGACTTTTCCAAATTAACCACGGTTGGGTGTCCCGTACAGCCTCCTCTGGTATTCAAGGCTGAACCAGTTTGAACCTAAACGCACAACAGGTTCGAATCGGTTGAGCTGGCTCCAGTTTCGGTTCAGGTTCCATTCGAACCTATCGCATTAGGTTCCAAACTGAACCTCATGCAATAGGTTCAATGGGTTCAGGTTCGGTTCGGTGCAGCAGGTTCAAACCGATTTAGCATTCCCACTCCTCCTCCTCCTCCTCCTCCTCCTCCTCCTCCTGTTCCTCGCCCTCACCATGGTCACCTTCTTCTTCCTTCTCTCTCTCTCTCTCTCTCTCTCTCTCTCTCTCTCTCTCTCTCTCTCTCTCTCTCTCTCCTGTGTGCGCTCCTCCTCTTCCTCGCCCACTCACCCGGCACGTTCCCAACCCTTAACGTCCAACCTGGCTCCCTGGAGGGTCGTAGGGCATGCGTATCAGGATTCGCACTGACCACGTGCTGACACTCGTGCTTTCGTTCGTGCTCTACTTGTGCTCGCGTTCGTGCTCGTGTTGGCGCTCGAACTAATGCTCATGCTCGTTCATGTGCTCGTGCTCGTTCTCGTGCGGTTGCGTCAACCCCTGCTCTTGCTTGGCAGGCCACCGCCTCTCAGCCACTCAAACCTCCCCAGGCTTGTTCCTCCCACCGTTCTGCACGTGCTGCCAGTGTCTTGCATGTGGGCGCAGCCGCCTTGCTCGTGTCAACTGCTGCTGCTGTCGCTGCTGTGATACGGAACCCAACGCCACGCCACGCCACGCCACGCCGCGCTGCGCTGGCAGGATGGCGTGCCAAGCAAGCCTCTCACACTTTGTCAGCATGCCTACTTCATCGCCAGCAGACGCAGTGTGTGAAGCTGCAGCGCCGGCCTGCGCGGTACGAGCACCTCAATTTGCTGCAACGGCAGGAGGAGGAAGAACAGCAGCAGCAGCAACAATAACAGCAGCAGAAGCACCAGCAGCAGCACCAGTACCACCAACAGCAGCAGCAGCGGCTGCAGCGTCAACAAGGGTTGTGGCGGCGGCGGTGGCGGCAGCTGCCGCAGCAGCAGCAGCAGCAGCAGCAGCAGCAGAAACAGCAGCAGAAGCAGCGGCAGCAGCAGCAGCAGCAGCAGCAGCAGCAGCAGCAGCAGCAGCAGCAGCAACAACAACAACAGCAACAGCAGCAGAAGCAGCAGCAGCAGTTGCGGCAACAGCAGAAGCAGCAGTAGGAAGAGCAGCAACAACAGCAGTAAGAGCAGTAGCGTCAGCAGCAACAGCAGCAGCAGCAGTAGTAGCACTGAAGGGGCCAGCAGTAGCAGAGGCGGCACCTATGTCCCCCCCTCCAGCAAAGCCACACTGCCCCATCGTACACTTGCCGCTGGTCCTCCTGGAAGACGTATGCGGCCGCCTGTCCCTCTTCGACCTCGCCTCCCTCCGCCAGACCTGCAGGGACCTCCGCGCCTCCGCCCGTTGGTGCCGTGGCGGTCCCAGCAGCAGCTCCACAGTAAAGCTTTACTGCAATCGGCGGGGGCGCGGCTGGTGGAGGGACTCCCCGGGGCTCTGCGTGCTCCGGATGCTGGCTCCGGGCGCAGTCACGGCACTCCACGTCACGGCTGCGGACGAGGAGGACGAGCTCCCGCCCGTTCTCGGGTCCCACGTGGCGCCGCACGCGCCGCACGTCACGTCTCTCCAGTTGCGTGTGCCTGCGGACCTCATCCACGATCAGCGGCAGCAGCACCTCTTTCCTGCCTGCCAGAATGGGGGTGGGGACCGGCCTGCGGGGTGGGGGCCCCACCCCACGGGCTGGCCCCCCCTTGCCGCCTTCACCTCGTTGCGTGCGCTGGAGTGCCATGCTGCACACCTCTCCCCAGCACTTGTGCTCGCAGGTTCCGCAGCAGAAGCCGAATCTGCAGCAGAGGTGGCAGCTGGAGCATCTGTTCCTGCTGCGCCTGTCGTACAAGCAGTAGAGTTGTCAGGCGCAGCAGCAGCAGCAGCAGCAGCAGGAGGAGGAGGAGTAGAAGCAGGAGGAGCAGAAGCAGGAGGAGCAGCAGCAGCAGGAGCAGAAGCAGGAGCAGAAGCAGGAGTAGCAACAGGAGTACAACTAGAGGCGGCATCCGCATCAGCAGGACAAGGCACGGTGTCCACATCACCGCCGCAACAACAGCGCACGTCTTCGCCTGCGTTGCCACTGCTGCACTCGCTCACCGTCTCAGGTGGGGACTCCACTTTAGACCTCCTGGACTGGCTAGCCACAGCCGCACTCCCCTCGCTCACGGCGCTGCGTCTGGAGGGACTGGAGCTCTCCCTCTATGCACGGCAGCTCAGCTGCCTCACGCGGCTCCAGGAGCTCTCTCTGTGCTTTGCTCCTCCCACCTTTTCCGACGGTGCCACGCGCGACGGTGACGGCAGCGGCTCCAACGGCAGAAACCTCCTGCCACCTCTCTCCTGCCTCTCACAGCTCCGTACATTGGCAGTGAAGGGGTGCAGTTTCAATACCACATCCCTCGCTGGCCTCTCTTCCCTCCGTTCCCTCAGCCTCTGCGTCTCCGATTTCTCCTTCCTTCCCCCGGCAGAGCTGCGGGAGCAGCAGCCGGAGGAGGCCGGGGAGCTGCTGGATGCGAGCGCGTCGACTCTCGGGCTGCTCACGTCCTTTGAGCTGGAGTGCTGGGGGCAGACCACGGTCCCACTTCGCTACTTCCGCTCCCTCTCGCGCCTCAAGCTCCTTCTTGACTGCGACCAGGCGACGGTGGAGGACACCCTCGCACACGCCGCGCCCCACCTCACGTACCTCGAGTGCCGGGGGACGTGCAACCGGGCTCTCCACGGTCTGTCCGCCCACGACCTCGTGCACCTCTCCTCGCTGCGGGAGGTGAACCTGGACCTCGACCTTGTCCGCCAGCGCCCTCTCCTCTTCGCCCCTCTGTCGTCAGGGTGGGGCGACGTGCGCGCCCTCGCTCTAGAAGGCGACGTGAGGGGCGACGAGTACGCCGGAGTGACCTCCCTCCCCTCCCTGCAGGCGCTGCGCCTGGTAGGGCTCGAGTCGTGGCCCTCGGGAGAGCGGTGCGGGGTGGCGGACGGCCTGCTGCTGCTCACGAGGCTGGAGGTCTCCGCGCTCACTCTCCAGAGGGGCCAGACTGTGCTGCCACGGTTCCAGCAGGGCCTCCTGGACGGCCTCCTGCAGCAGCGCCGGCAGCTGCAGGGGCACTTGAGGAAGTCGCAGCGCGAGCGGCAGCGGCTGCTCTTGCTTGTGCAGCGGCAGCAGCAACAGCAGCAGCAGCAGCAGCAGCAGCAGCAGCAGCAGCAGCAACAGCAGGATCAGCAGCAACAAGAACAAGATGAGAAGCAGCAGCGAGATGGGGAGCAGGAGCACAGACAGCAATGGAGACGGGAGCAACGACAGCAGCTACAGCAGCAGCAGCAGCAGCAGCAGCACCAGCAGCAATGGCGGCAGCAGCAACACCACCAGCAGCAGCAGCAGCCCCCCCCACCTCATATGTATCGGCTGCAAAACCTCGAGCACTGGATGAGATCGGTGCAGCACAATCTAGTCGAGGTGCAGCTGCAGATCGACGAGCAGATGTACCTCCAGCACCACCCTCCAAGGCCAACAGCAGTGCCGGTGCAGCACCTCTGCGCAAGCAGCCTGCTGCAGCTGGCGCTGGAGCTGCCCTCCGCCGGCCTCCATCACCTGGCCGCCCCCGGGGAGATGCCCCACCTCACGTCCCTCCGTTTCTCCGGGCTGGCATCCTTCGACCCGCTGTGGACCGTCCGCCTCCCTCGCCTCAGGGTCCTGCGCCTCTCCCTCGTGCAGGCCGACGCGTTGCAGCCGTTGGGGGAAGACGCGTGGCCGGAGCTCGTCGGCCTGAGGATCGAAGGCGGGGAGGTGCTGAAGAGGGTCGACGGGTCATGGCTGGGGTTGGCTTCGCTGCGCAGGCTGTGTTTGGACCACTGCGAGGGCCTGAGTGTCTTGGGTGACCACTCCGGCGGTACGTCTGGCACAATGGGCCGCAGCGGCGGCTGCGGCGGCGGCGGTGGTGGGCCTCGGGATCTGTTGTCGGTGACCCAGCTGTGCGTCATGCGTTGCCCTCGGCTCACCGTTCTGCCGGAGGAGTTGGTGCGTGGCCTCCGTGTGGTGAGGCTGGGGAAGAGCAGCGAGCGAGTCCCTCTGCCTTGCAGCAGCGCACGGCCTTGGCTTGTAGTGAACCGCTTGAGAGACGATGGAAAGACAGACCATCGGTGCTGCATGGGAGTCAGTCATGACTGAATGAGCGCAGTTGTGGTAGTGGATGTCTCATCCTTCGGTGTACCCGGGTACAGAGAGGGGGATGGAGGCATTGAAGGATGCGGGGGGGGGGGGGGGGGGGGGGT
>SZWC01001393.1:20375-48785 GCA_023375785.1 Penium margaritaceum | reverse complement strand
GGGCGGGGGGGGGGGGGGGGGGGGGGGGGGGGGGGTGGATGTAAAATATGACGGGAAGAGTGTCTTGAATGGACAATATCAGTTTGTAACAAACGTTTTCGAACTATGAAAACAGAGTTGCACCGAGTCTTGTTCCTAGTAGTGTGGCTCTAAGTTTATGGTAACATCCATTTTTACGAAGTCCTCTAAAGTGCGTATAAAAGGGAGCTAAAATAAGGACATGATAGCATGGCTCAAGCCTATCTCAGCAGGAAATTGAGTATGGTTCAAACCCAGTGTAAACAGGCAAAATGTTAGTCATTCCCTCCTGGATAAAGAGGTCGAACCAGGAGTGGTCTCATTGTGTTCCAGATTTGCCTTCAGCACTCAAAGGTTGCGTCTGTATGAGGGTGTGTTGCGTTTTGTCATGTTTGCTTTCACTTGTCCATCTCTTACGGTGACCTCTTGGTATGTGCATATGCTAACGCACATCCCACATGGTGCCGTTGGTGGTCCAACCACGATGACCAACCTATGTTGTGCTCGACTGATCCACCAGTCCATGATCGCCGTAATGGTTGGTATGCTGCCTGTGTCACTCGTCAGTGTGTCTTTCGGGGCATTTCTTGCCACACAAGTAGTCAATAGAGCTTTTCAGTAAACTTGTTGTTGCCCCCATTTGCATGTTCTTGCATGTATTACCTATGCATTGCTACCGAATCTAGCGTACATGAGCCCATTGCGTCCACCTAGCATTTCTTACGCTGAGGTACACCCTGTTGGTTATGGGTGTCACACACGCAAGTGACCTCTTGACTCTTCACACACACTCACATCATCACTGTAGGTGATTCATCTGGATTAAATCTCTCGGATGCAACACTATGACACATCATGGAGCACATAGTGGTGGTGACATTATCAAGCTTTCAAGTGGTGGCCACAGCACCAACACCAAATTTATGGAGAGCTTTATTGATACTTCTGCTTTCTAGCGTGGGACACACACATTCATCGGAGTGCATGCACCACATGTTGGTTTTTCTCACATCTCTCATTGTGCTCTGTTGTGTCCTCCCGGCTTGTGTACATCAGTGTACAGATGACTGACGGCGAGACTCGACGCTGCTGGAGTGTTGCTTGTGGTTGTCACACACGCAAGTGCCCTCTTGCCTCTACGGACACACACCTCATCACTGTAGGTGATTAATCTCGATTGAGGCTCTCCGGTGCAAGACTGTGACGCAGCATGGGGCGCAAAGTGGTGGTGACGCTATCAAGTTGCCAAGCGGTGGCCACAGCACCAACGTCATCCTCACGACGAGCCTTAGTTTAGTGATGACTCTACATGCCAAAATGGGGAATACATTTGTAGGAGTGCATGCTTGTGATGTGACTGGATTCTTACTCACTTGCATGCTTTTAGCGTAGTGAACCGGGTTGCTGATCCCTCGGGACCACACGTCCGGTTTACACCGGCGTGTGAGAAACCGCCTGGAGCTCGCTCGCTCCAGGGTCGGGTTCGATCCCTGGGTGGCGTCCGGGCCCCACGTCGAGTGACTCGCGTGGGTGGCCCCGTCAACCGGCACTTAGCACTTCGCTCCCTCGTTGCTCGCTCACTTGTCTCTTTTCACTCTTACTTTATGTGAGCTTGCCCCAGATCCATGGTGTCACCCCGTTGCTTGCTTACTTGCTTGCTTGCTTAGCAACCAAAGCTACCTACTGGTATCAGAGCAGGAGGAATTCCTCCTCCTCGCGAAAGTCTTGAGACCTCGTCAGGCCACTTCTACGTGGCGGGTGATGCCGCGCAAGCAACAGACTCGCAACTGTGGCGGGTAGAGGCCGCAGCAGCAGCCACTGCCCCTTGCAGCCGCACACACCGCACCCGTGGTTCACATTGTGCTCTACCCTTATGCATGGGACACGCACGTCTCCGCAGTCGTCCCTTTGCACTCCGTCGAGCTTTGGCCTCCACATGCACATCGGTGCTGTCACGTGGTGGCACCGACCTCCGCTCCTTTCTCCCAACAGCCGTGCGTGCACACTCTCCGCAATGGCACACATCGCACCCGTACTCTACGTGGTGCGCTAGTCTCGTGCAGCACTGCTTCTACGGCATCGGCTCCCCTCCGCCGCCGTCTAGCTTTCCCCTGCGTGCTTTCGATTCCGCATGCACGTCGGCCACGTGGTAGCGCCGACCGCCACCCCTGTCTCTTATCAGTCACGCTTGCGCATTCTCTGCAGTACCACACATCGCACCCGTACTCTGGGTGGTGCACCGGCCTCGTGCACAGGGTTTGCCTCGTGCACCATTGTGACCACGGCGCTAGCGTCTCTGCGCCTACGTCCTCCTGCTTCGCCGGCCGTACCTCGACCTCCACACACACCATTCAGGGTGTGGCCACGGCAACTGCCATTGGCTTGCTTGCCGAGCGTGCGAACCGACCTGTGATGCTGGCGAATCTTGTAATCGCCACACTCGTCGGATCTTCAACCATCACACCCGTGGTGCCTTGACCCCACGCACGGACCTTGCAGCAGCCGACACATCTACTGTAGCAGCATCAACCGCAGCAGCTGAAGCTCGTCCCCGTGCAGTCCTCAGCACCTCAGGCTGCCTTCCGGGCAGCCAAGTGCTTAGCGCACTGGCATCTCCGCCTGAAACCGAGCCAATCCCCACGTCGCCCACGGCCGCGCATGAGCTTGCCCGCATTGACGATGAGCTCGCGTACTACGAGGAGCGGGCGGAGAGGGAGGTGTGGTCAAGGGTTCGCCACAGCAGCCCAGGGTACCACCCCGGTGAGGACTACGACCCCGCCGACTCCTACGAGTGGGAAGACGCCAGGGTCTACGCAACTCACTGTCATTCAACCGCCAACGACTCGTCGACTGCGCAGAATAAACCAGCCATAGCGCCACCGTGTGATCGTCGACCTCTTCAATCACCGTAAGCCCACTCGTTGCCCATAGAACACACCAGCAACGTCGCTGTGCTGCTCCTCATTGCGCAGCACCATCTTCTGCGGTAACAGCATCTGGTGCGCCTGCTTCATGCCGTGCCGCATTCCCAGCTGCATCAGCTACAAAGTCGGCCTCTTCTCCACCTTCTGATATTCTGACTGCCCTGCAGGCTGCACTCGTGTCTAGTGCTGCTGTTGCCTCCACTTTTGCAGGGGCCTCTGGCGGCTGCTACCGTCAACGTAGTGACCCAGATTGCTACCACAGAAGACGCAGTCACATCGGCAGCAGTTGTAGCAACCACGACGCTCTCCAGTGCCGTTAAATCCATTCACCCCTCCACTGCACAGGCATCATCCTTTCCCTCCTCTTCATCTTCAGCGACTCATCACATTCAGCTGTTGGTCTCGACTACTGTAGCCATCTCCACCCTGTTTGCTACAGCGCTGACAGGAGCAGCCTGTCTCATCGCCTCCACGTCAGCTACTATTGCAGTTGTCACTTCCTCAGCTGCAGCTGCTCTCCCGCTGTTGTTCTCACTATGCCGCTGTGCTTGGTGAGCTTGGTCTCTCTTGGTGTCTATCTCTCTTCCTTCCATTTCTGGATTGGCGTGTTTGTGTGTCCAGGTTGTTGCCGTGCAGTGGACTTCCGACGCACTCATCACACATTTCCCACGCCCACTGGGGCAAGGGAAACTCTACCAAAACTTTCTCGGCAGAGTCAAGTCACTGGCAACATGCCACTTGACGATGATCAATACGTTGCCTTGCAGGCTGAGCTGCAACGTGAGCGCACTGTCCTGCAGGCTGCACTCACTACTCAGCGTGCTGCTGAGGAAAAGCTGCGGACTGAGCAAGCTGACCAAGAAACCTTCGTAGATCACATTGTTGACTTGGTCATGCACCATCTCCAGCCCACATTGCGCAGCACTCCATCTACCGGCATAGCTGCTACATTCTCCACCTCACCCGCTTCCGTATCTGCTGCCACTGGCTCATCTTCCTCTGACCCTCTTGTAGTTGCCGCCGCCGCTGGCGCAGCCATAGCCAAAGCACTTACCCCATCAGTGTAGCACAAACCTAATTTTGACTTTAATCCATCTCACTTCACCTCTAACCTCACCTTCCATTCTTGGGAGGTTCGCTTTAGTGCCTGGGCGCCGGGGGAGCAGCTCTGGGAATACTACCATGAGCCGAATCCCTCTGCTCTACCACTTTTTGTGCCTATTGAGTCTGAGTCTGCCCGTGCTGTAGTGGCCTTATTCGTGCCGGACCCGACGATCTCACTGATGAAATCGGGTCCTACAATGCCGACACTACACACCGCACCACTGCTGACCCAGTTGGCGCTTACGCACTGATGAAGCGGTGCACGACAGTGACTGGGCATGTAGCTCAGAGCGTCCTCGTTGTCCAGTTCAACATGCTCTCCATGCGTGCTGATGAGACTACTAATGCCTATTGGGCTCGCAGTCTGTGACTGCTGCGCGACCTCGGCAAGGCCGCCCGTAATCAGCTCCGTGCTGTTCTTTCCATCGTCAATGGCCTCATCCCAGAACTCAGCGACATCTTCCGAGAGGTGAAGGCCACTAAGCTTGAACGTCTGGCTGCCATCCCTATCCCCGCTGATGCACCGCCCGACATTGGTGCCTTGTGGGAGTTCACCTCCCAGCGTCTGAGAGACTGGTGGAACTCGTTGCGGAATAAACACATTCATTGCGGTGTAGTTACAGCAGCTGCCACTGCACTCCCTTCTTCCTCCTCTTCTGCCTCTACATCATCCTCCACCACCACTTCCACCACGAGAGCCACATCTCTCGCTTCCCAAGGGGGTGGCCAGGGTGGGGGGGGGGTGGGTAAAGGTAAAGGCCAAGGGGGTGCCTCTGGTGGTGGTGGGCAAGGAAGGGGTGGCAGGGGTCACAATTTGACAACGCCGCATCTCCATCTCCCTCCTCCAGCACTGTCACATGGTGGAACTGCGGTGCCACTGGTCATGCGGCACCCAAGTGCCCAGCACCTCCTGATGATGCCCGCCTTGCCTCAGCCATGCGTGCACATTGGGCACGCTCCACAGGGTCTGGTGGTGGCTCTGCGCACTCCTCCACCTCCACATGGTCCGGAGGTGGCTCTGTGTGCTCCTCCTCCTTCTCTCCTACAGCTGCTGCCTACAACACTGTCCTGACTTCACCGCCTCCGCCCGCTCCCTGGGGTTGGACACAAGGGTTTGGCGGCCATGTCTACTTCGGGCCCCCATCTGGTTTCTACTCTCCTCTGCCGTGGGTCTCGTCCACCCACATCTCCCAGCGCCCCTCCTCTGGCAAACTCATCATTGGGCCGTCTGAGGACGACCGCCAGCTGGATTATGCTCTCTCTCATGCCGTCCACCAGCGCCACCTCCGTGATCAGGGAGGTGAGAGTGTGCGTTCAGTTGAGGGGCTTGCGTGTGCCGTTGACTCATCTCTTCGTGGTCCGTCATCTGGTCATGTTCAGGGTTGTTCCCAAGTTGACGCCCCATGGATTGAGCAGTGGTAGTCTTACAGTCTACCTCATTGCCTTGCTGGCTGTGGTCAGTGCCTTCCTCCTCGCTCAACCATTGCCGTTGTGAGTCGTGACCCTGCGTCTGTACGTGTGATGGGTGGCTTCTAGATTCTTGATTTAGGGGCCACCCACCACATGACCTCTTGTCGTTCCTCGTTTGTTTCCCTGGGTCCCGTTGGCTCTGTTTGCTTTTTTTGCACCGGCTCTGGCCAGCTCTTACCTGTCTAGGGTGTTGGGGTTGTTCGCTTCGTTGGCCTTGGGGGGAACTCTTTCTGCCTGACGTTTTGTACGTCCCAACTCTTGAGCTCAGTCTACTGTCTGTTACGACACTTGACGACCAGGGCATGGACTTCTCCTCCAGCAGCGGCATTGTCTCTGTGTTGCATCGCACCACTGGCCGTGTCCTGTTGTGTGGTACTTGTTGTGACCGTTTGTTCCGTGTGCCCTCGTTCGCACCACATCCCGCCTCGACAGCTCTTGTTCACGTGGCCCCCTCTTTCACTCCGGCACATGCACAGTTGCTCCATTGCCATCTCTGCTACATTCATACTACTGCCATTGAAAGTTTGCTCCGGGACAAGCCCGCTCATGGTCTTGATGTCGACACGTTCTCTGCCTCTTGCCCTACTGACTGTCTTGACTGTTCCCAGGGTAAAATGCATCGTTCCCCTTTTTCCACGTTGGAGTCCCGCACGTCTCACCCTCTTGATCTCTTGCATGCAGACGTCATGGGACCCCTTGCTCATGACGCTCTTGAGGGGGTTGGCCACTATGTCCTCTGTCTTACCGATGACTTTTCTCGCATGCGCTAGGTTTTTGTCCTTCGGAAAAAGAGTGATGTGTGTCCCACTCTGGCGTCTTGGCTGTCTCAGGCCGAACTGGCCTGAGGTCGCCGTCTGAAAGCCTTTAGCTGTGATCATGGTGGAGCATTCATGGGACCCACTGCCCGCTTCTTGACGTCTCGCAGGGTATGTATGGAACCTTCGGCTCCCTACACACCCCAACAAAACGACGTCTCTGAATGCTAGAACCACACCCTTGCTGACGGTGTCCGTACTCTCCTCAGTGAGTCCCCTCTGTCCCATGTCTTCTCCTTCGAGGCTATGTCCTACGTGACCTGGGTGTGGAACCGTGTTCCCCACGGTCCCCTCCCTCGTCACGTCACCCCCATTGAGCGCTGGTACGGCCGTCGTGCTGACCTCCGTCTGGCTCGTGTCTAGGGTTGCATCGCTGCCGTCTGGCTGCCAGAGGACTTTCGCGACGGCAACCTGAGCCCTCGCGCTCGTCTTTGTACCTTCCTTGGTGTCTCTGCCATGTCCAAAGCATGGCGCTTCTGGGACATTGACCGCTCTTGCGTCATTGAGTCGTGTGACACACTCTTCTTTGAGGATGTCTTCCCTCGTGACCTGTCCCATGTCCCTCCTCCTTCCTCTCTCTCCTTGCTCCGCCGACTTGGGGGGGTGTTTTTGTTCCAGGCTCTGATCTCCGTGCGTCATCCTCTCCTTCTCACACGGCATCCCCTACTGTCATTACCATGGACAGTGAGGATGAGGACTCCTCTTGCTCGGAGTCCTCGTCCTCCCATGTCTCTTCGGATTCAGCTGTATCACAGCCCTCCTCGGATTCCGTGTCGTCCTTGTCGTCCGCTAGCAGTCCCGAGTCCTCGTCGTCCGATGGTAGTCCCGAGTCCTCACACTCGGCACCCACTCCCATGTAGTCCCCTGTCCATTCTACTCCCAACTCATCTCCTGACTCTGATTCCCCTCCGGTGGTTGACGCTGCTGGAGGTGAAGCACTACAGGCTCCGATTTCCGGCCCTGAGCCCTACACTCGTGGGGGGAGACTGCGTGCTCTTCAGTCCTCCCAGTCCTCTAAGTCCTCCTGGGGGCACTCCTGCTCTTCTGGGACGCCTGCTGAGTCTGTTCCTGTTGGCTCGTCCAAAGCCTCTCAGCCCACTGAGCGGGTCATGCGCTCCAACACCTAGTGATCCACAGCTAGCCCCTCAGTTCGTCCCACTGGCCTTGATGCGCTTGGCCTGTCTTTGAGCTTCGTGCATCCCAACTCGGCAGTTGGCTATGCTCTCGTAGCCCATGAGTTCCACAGTGCTCTCGAGTCCTCCGTCGTCGGTTATGATGTCGCATGTTTCGTGGCCTCTGGCCTTCCTACTCTCCCCCCTGAGCCTACCACTGTCCGGCAGGCTCGTGAGGCAGCTGACACTGATCCATGGGAGAAGGCCATGTAAGAGGAGCTCATAGCCCTCCAGGAGCATGGAGTCTTTGAGCTCGTGGACCTCTCGGTACGCCGCAAGGCATTCTTTGCCCGGTGGGTCCTTCGTCGTAAGTTGAAGCCCGATGGGATATTTGACCGGTACAAGGCTCGCCTCACAGCTAAGGGTTTCTCCCAGATTCCTGGGATTGACTTTGATGAGACCTTTACACCGGTCGAGAGGTATACCACTGCCCGAGCAATGTTGAGTCTTGTCGCCCAACACGACTGGGAATTGGAGCAGATGGATTTCAACAACGCCTTCTTCCATGGGAAGCACGACAAAGAAATGTACATGGTCAAGCCACCGGGCTTCACTGATGGCACAAACAAGGTCTGGCGACTACGCAAGGCCCTTTATGGGCTTAAGTAGTCATCGTATTGTTGGAATATGGAGATCTCCTGGACTCTTTAGCGGGGAGGTTACCATCGCTGCACGGTTCATCTTACACTCTTCTTGAGTGTCCCCTCAGAGCCATTCGTGGCCTTCCTTGTCTACGTTGATGACCTGCTCATTGCCTCACCCAGTCTCACAGCTATCCAGTTAGTGAAGAACCTGCTACAGTCTGTGTACAAGATGAAGGACCTAGGTCCTGCACGGATGTTCCTAGGAATGGAGCTTGAGCGTGACCATTAGCGTCCCACCCTGCACGTGCACCAGGCTGCATACATTCGCACACTGGGGGAGTGCTTTGCCTCCCTACTTGCTAACGTCCCCACCGCATTCACACCGATGACTCCAGCAGGTCAGCGCCTACTGAAGTCACTCTACTCAACGCAGCTGGGGGATATTGTTGATGCCACCGACTACCTCAATGTGGTCGGCTCCCTCATGTACCTCGCTACCACCACTCGGGCGGATGTGGCCTTCTCGGTCAACTTCCTGGTCCAGTTCAACCAACAGCCTCGCCAGAAACATCTCGAGGCTGCACTACGTGTTGTCTGCTATGCATTGTCCATTGCACATGTAGGATTGTGCTACCGTGCTCAGCCCTCTGTGGTGGTAGGCAAATGCACAGACAATATTTGGGCGCATGACACGGATGCTCGTAGCCGCACTGGTTACATCTTTCTCGTCGGTGGGCCTGCTGTCTCTTAGAAGAGTGGAAAACAGGGTTGTGTTGCTCGAAGCTCTAGTGAGGCAGAGTACGTGGCACTTGGCGCAGGTACGTGTGAGAGCGTGTGGCTGTCCTGCCTGTTGCGATAGTTGTGTGTTCCCATTCGTTGCATCACTCTGCACTGTGACAACCAAAGTGCAAAGGCAATTGCCGAGAACGATGGCATGCATCATTCTCGCACAAATCACATCAATACTGAGCATCACTTTGTACGTGAGCGCATTGGTGCTGGAGAAGTCCAGGTTGTCTGGGTCGACACTTGTTAGTAGCGTGCAGAATTCCTCGCCAAAGCTCTCACCAGTGGCATGTTAAAAGAGCCCATGCATGCTGTTGCCCTGCTGTGCTCTGGTGATGCCCCTGGTTGACGTGAGTTCTGTGTTTCTCAGTCTTGTGACGTGCTCCTTGTTCTATGTGTGTGTGGGCTATTTGTCTATGGGTCATGGGGGAGTGTTTGTTATGGTTGTGACACACGCAAGTGCCCTCTTGCCTCTACGCACACACACACCTCATCACTACAGGTGATTAATCTCGACTGAGGCTCTCTGGTGCAAGACTGTGACGTAGCATGGAGCGCACACAGGTGGTAACGCTATCAAGTTGCCAAATGGTGGCCACAGCACCAACATCATCCTCACGACGAGTCTTAGTTTAGTGATGACTCTACATGCCAAAATGGGGGATACATTTGTAGGAGTGCATGCTTGTGATGTGACTGGATTCTTACTCACTTGCATGATTTAAGCGTAGTGAACCGGGTTGCCGATCCTTCGGGACCATACGTCCGGTTTACACCGGCGTGTGAGAAACCGCTCGGAGCTCGCTCGCTCCAGGGTCGGGTTCGATCCCTGGGTGGCGTCCGGGCCCCACATTGAGTGACTCATGTGGGTGGCCCGATCAACCGGCACTTAGCACTTCGCTCACTCGTTTCCTGCTCACTTGTCTCGTTTCACTCTTAATTTACGTGAGCTTGCCCCCGATACATGGTGTTACCCCGTCGCTTGCTTGCTTGCTTACTTGCTTGCTTGTTTAGCAACCAAAGCTACCTACATGGAGTGTCGTACGGTGGAGCCGATGCACGCTGAGGCGTACACGCAGCTCCATGGAGCCTCCTCCCTGCAGCAACGTGCTCAGCTCCATCGGCAGGCCTCCTCGGCGGTCGGGCCACCGACGGTCACTGCTACCACAGATGGTGTGTGCATGCGTCCAGCCCTGGATCTGACTATACCATTGCGTTTGGAGCGTCATGCTCTGCTTAGGTTCCATGTCTCATGTTGCGTGGCACTGTTTAGCACCATGGACTATCGTAGGCACTGCCTGGGTTCGGGCAGCCATAAGTCTTTGCTACTATTTTTCTAGCTTTTTCTGACCACACGACTGCGTTTGCAGCGTCTGTATTATGGTATGGTCCAGTTTTCAGGCAAAACGGACGACACCGGGGTTTTGGGCTATCGGCCATCTGGCAGGGCTCACCGAGAAAACCCTGCCTACCAGAAACCCTCCTTGCCAGAAAATGGCTGGATAGTTGAGTAACAACCTCTACAGAGCATGGGGGGAGCTAGAACTTGGAGGGATCTCCCATTGTTGTTCATTCTTCACTCTTTATCAGTTACTTCTAGTTTTTAGCTGCTTTCTGGCGCAAACACTTGTGCACGTTTTTCTGAGTAACAAACCTAGAGCATCCAGACTTCGACTCTGGAGCAGCAGTCTGAGGGGGCAGCAGACTAAGCAACAAGCGTAGAAGCCCGCACGCTGCATCAAAAACGCTGCTGCCCCAACCTGCTGCCTAGCATTTCCAGCTTGGTATGAGAGCCAAAGCGTAGGAGCAACAGCAGAAGACTGGCGTACAGGTGCCAGACAATGCCGGGGACCCCCATACGCGCCTGTGCAGGGGAAATGCTGCCGGATTGTTCCCGGCAGCATTGACCAGCCTGGTGGCGGCGTCAAAATTTTCGCCACGGCTCTGGGCCAGGGGAAATGCTGCCGGATTTTTCCAGCAGCACTGACCCCCATGCGTGACGCGAGGAGGTGAGCGACCAGCGATGTCACGCATCGCGACGACGACGCACATCGATCAGGTGTGACCGTGCTGCAAGCAATAACAGCAGCAACAACTTGCAGCAGCAGCGAGCAGTGGCAGCAGTAGCCAGAAGTAGCTGTGCTCAGCAGTAGTACCCGGCAGCAGCAGCAGCTTGCAACAGAAGCAGCCCGCAGCAGCTTGCAGCAACAGCAGTGCATAGCAGTAGTGAGCAGCAGCAGTAGCCGGCTGTAGTAGTAGTAGTAGCCAGCAGCAGCCTGCAGCAGCCAGCAGCAGCCAGCAGCAGCCTGCAGTAGCCAGCAACAGCCTGCAGCAGCCAGCAGGAGCAGCTGCAGCAGTAGCTTGCAACAGCCCATAGCAGCAACAGGTGCACCTCGCAACAACAGCAGCTGTAGCTGTACCTGCTCGTAGCCCATTGCTCGTAGCGAGCAGCAAGCTCGTTGTGACGACCAAGCAGAAAAAAAAGAGAAGAGAAAAAAAATCCCCCACACCAGAGGTGACTCTGCAGTAGCTACTGCTGCTACCACGGCCGCTATAGCAACCACAGCAGCCGCAACAACACACAGCAGCTCAGCAGCAGCAGCAGTAGCAGCTGCTACAACAGTAATCACAACAACAGCAAAAGAAATAATAGCAGCAGCAACATTAGCAACAACAGCACTAATAGTAGCTGCAGCAGCAGCAGCAACAACAGGAGCTGCAACAATTCCGGCAACCACCCTACAGCTGACACAACAGCGGCTTCAGCAACAACCACTGCAAATGTCAGTAACTTTTCAACTGACGTCATTGCTGAAATCACTGGTGACATCACCAAAAAATAAGGCAACTCTGGAGATAACATTACAGCAACTGCTAAAGCCAACCAGCCCAGGCTTGCATCACTGCAGACATCACTACTGACATCAACAGCACAAAGAGAAAAAAAAGGTGGAACAAGGAGGGCCAACGATCACTATGGCTACTAGCCCCAGTGGGGAGGGGTCCTCCTCTGTGAGGAGGACCTCTAGCCTCCTTTCCTGTAGAAGTTGCAGTTGCTGTAGCAGCAGAAGCAACAGTTGCAGTTGTAGTAGTAGCAGTAGCAATAGTAGTAGTACAAGCAGAATTAGTAGTAATAGTAGGAGCAGCAACAGCAGTAGCAGCAAAAGCAGCAGCCGTAGCAGTAGCAGCAGCCAAAGCAGCAACAACAGCAGCAGTAGCAACAGTAGTAGCAGCAAAAACAATAGCGCCAAAACCCTGCAGGCTCTATTGTCAGTCATTCTGACCAGACAGATCCGCTTGCTTCTTTGCCCCAACAGCTCGCAATGGTGACACAACAGCTAGCGCCACTACAGCTGCCGCCACCACTGCCGCTGCAGAAGTTGCAGCAGGAGCATTAGTAGCCGCCGTCGCAACAGGAGCATCAGCAGCCGTAGCAGCAGCATCAGCACCCACCGTCGCACCAGCAGCAGCTGCACCAACGTCAGCAAGCACCATTTGTTCCATTTGGATACACGAGCCCTGCGGTCTCCTATGCCACACAATACTTGGCACAACAACACACTCTGTGCCAACAACAGACGGTGACGTTAATCCTAGGTCCTACTCTGGGTGCCATCCGCAGGCCAAAGAACTTCGAAACCCCCCGCCGCCGCTTCAGGCTGGAGACCAGTTCCGAAGCTGGGAAATCAGCTTCCAGATCTGGACACAGGGCGAGGGTATGTGGCCTTACTATGTCCTGCCCTTGGAATCCACCCAGGCCGACCAGGTCTATGACGCCGGTCGGGCCGTGCATGCCCTCGTCCCTATGGCCCCTCCAGCCACACGCCTCGCCCTTGAGTCCTTCCTCGGCGACCTCACCACTGGCGCCCTCCTTGACCCGGCAGCAGCATGGCACGTGCTCACGCGCCCTCATCACCTGTCCAGTGACGCTGAGACCAGCCGCCTACTCCAGGAGTTCAACTCCCTTTGCATGGGGGAGACCGAGACGGTCACTTCCTATTGGCAGCACGCAGAGGTCCTTCTACACCGCCTCGGAGACACCGCACCACCCCCTTTCTCTACGCTCCTGACCATCAAGCACGGCACCACCGACCCCTTCTCCGACGTCTTCGTTCACTTCTTCCAAGATGTTCTCGCCGCAATGACTGCCTAAGGTACCCTCATTCCCTGGGCGTACGAGCTCTTCCTATGCATCAAGGAAGCTTGTCAGGAGTCACACATCCATCACAAGGAGTCCCTTTCCTCTCCTGCCATTGCCTATCCTAATGTCGCTTTAGTGACTCTCACCGCCCCAGCAGCAACAACATCTTCCAGCACCCCTTCGTCTGACAAGAAGAAGAAGAAGAAGGGCAAGATGGGCAAAAGGCCTCAGCAGCAGACTAGCGGATCAGGCAGTACCAGCCTCGTCTGCCACAACTGTGGCCAGTCAGGACACGGGTGGTATACGTGTCCACTCCCTACAGACGAGGCTCGCGTCATCGCCACCATGCATTGCCAACGCAAGAACCGCCTTGCCACCAGTGCCGTGACCGTCGCTGCTCCTGCCGCATCTGCGCCACTTGTGACGGCCCCACCGCAGCCTCCTTCGCAAGCGTCCGTGCCCGCTCCTCTGTCCACTGCGCCTTCCTTTCCCTTCCTAGACTCCGGCACCGTCACACTGCAGTCGGTCTACTCCATCGGGCCCTCCGCTCACGAGCGCCAGCTGGAGTAGTTCATCGCCTTCAGCTCGGCCTTCCTCGCCCTCCTCCCAAGGGAAGTGTGAGTTGCGTAGTCACTAGTCCCTCCCCACCCTACATGACAGAGTTGGTGCTGTGATCATGTCTTGTATCTCCGTCCGTCCCATCCTCTGCTGTGCCTTGTCCTCCTGTTGCTCTTCGTGACAATGTCGCCTGGCTAGATGAATGGCACTTCTGGTTCGCACCTCCATCCACTTCGTGAGCGTAGCTCGCCCATTTCCATGTGACTGTCTGTGACCTGGCTACACCGGTCTGGGATTCTTCACAGACCTGGATCATTGACTCCGGGGCCACGCATCACATGACGGCCTCGTGCGTGGCCTTCAGTGTTCTGGTGCCGTCACCGATGTCACCGGGGTTCGGACGAGCTTTGGTGAGGTATTACCCGTTCGTGGTGTTGGCGTCATTAGTTTTTGTGGTCCAGCTGGTGATGTCTTCTTGACTGATGTTCTCTTCGTCCCTGGCCTTGAGCTCGGTCTCCTGTCTATCACCGCCATTGATCGCATCAGCATGGACGTTCTACATTCACGTGGTGTGGGCACTGTGTCATTCCATCTGTCCGGTCGTGTCGTTCTGCATGCCACCACTCGTGGCAACTTGTGCCACATACCATGCATGTCTGCTCCTACCTCTGTCTCCTCCTTGTCGACAGATACTGGCCACGTGTTCGTTACCAACACCCTGTCTCTGCAGCACATACGTCTCCTGCATCGACGCCTCTATCACGTCCACTCTACCGCTGTTTACAACATTTTTCACACACAGCCGGCCACGGGCCTTGATTCTGCCTCCTTTCCTCTGCCATGTCTCACGAGTACATCGATTACACTCAAGGCAAGATGCACCGTTCCACCTACCCCCTTTATGCCTCTCGAGCGTCCGTCCTGCTCGACCTGGTTCACTCTGATGTCATTGATCCCCTCCGAATAGAGTCAGTCAACGAGCACGATTGTTACGTCCTGACCCTTACAAAAGACTATTCTCGCTATCGCTGGGTCTTCTGCTTTTGGTAGAAGAGTGACATCGCTCCCACCATTCAGGACTGGCTTGTCCGCGATGAACGTGAGTGTGGTCACCCTCTCCGCCGCTTCCATTCCGATCGCGGGGGTGAGTTTCTGGGGGAGACCACACTCTTCCTTGCCTCCCGTGGTGTCCATCATGAAACGTCGGCGCCTTACACGCCAGCCCAAAACGGCGTCTCTGAGCGATGGAACCGCACCATGGCCGATGCCGTCCGCACCATGTGGGTGGAATCCGGCATCTGTGACGACTTCTTCTTCGAGGCCATGATCTACATGACGTGGGTCTGGAACCGGATTCCCCACGGACCCATTCCTCGTCAGTCCACCCCATACCAGCACTGGTGTGGAGGACGCGCCAACCTGCGTCCGACCCGTGATTGGGGTAGCGTAGCCATCGTGTGGTTGCTCGCCCCACACCAGGGTGGCAAGCTCGAGCTTTGCGGTTGTCCGTGCACCTTCCTTGGCATCTCGCGTCAGTCAAGGGCATGACGCTTTTGGGATCCCACCCGACATTGCATCATTGAGTCTTGCGATGCCCTCTTCTTTGAGGACCTGTTTCCCCCTGACCTCGTTCGCTCCGGCATGTCGATGTTCCTCCCGTCACGTGGGGTAGTGGTGGGTCCGTCCTCCGTCCAGCCACGTCCGGGCGTTCCATCGTCTGCGTCTGCGGGTCCGTCATCGCCGGCTGCCCCATCTGTGTCCAAAGAGCCCCTCAGAGCCGGCTGCCACGTATGCGTCCGCCAACCCCTTAGAGGCGGCTGCCCCATCCGTGTTCACCAGCCCCTCAGGGCCAACTGCCCCGTCCGTGTCCGCCAGCCCCTCAGGTCCGGTTGCCCCGTCCTTGTCCGCCAGCCCCTCCGACCTGGCTGCCCCGTCCGTGTTCGCCAACCCCTCAGGGCCGGCTACCCCATCTTTGTCCGCCAGCCCATCAGGGCCGACTGCCCCATCTGTGTCCGACAGCCCCTCAGGGTCGGCTACCTCATCATTACCCGCCAGCCCCTCGGGGCCGACTGCCTCGTTCGTATCTGCCAGCCCCTCAGGGCCAGCTACCCCATCTGCGTCTGACGGTCCCTCAAGGTTGGCAGCCCCATGTGTGTCTGACAACCCCTCAGGGCCGGCTGCCCCGTCCGCGTCCGACAGCCCCTTAGGGCCGGCCGCTCTCTCCGTGTCTGCCAACCCCTCAGGGCCGGTTATCCCATCTGTGTCTGCCCCGTCCGTATTGGCGTGCTACACACGTGGTCTGGATGGGAGCCTCAGACCCATGCCGACTCAGGCCGCCTCCTCTCGTCCTCTCACCCCACAATCCCTTGTCATCCCACGAGGCTCCTCACCTCATGTCAGATCCACTCCCACGGTCGTGAGTGGGGACCTCGGTACCAAGGCACTCGGCTTGGCCACACTGTCATTCATCGTCAATCTACATCCAGGGTCAGCTCTGGGCTATGCCTTGCTCCAACAGGAGCACTGATATGTCATTGCGGCCACACTCACGCAGATGCCACCAGGGACGCGGGGTGCGCACGCCCTCACTATCCACTCCACGAAGCGACCAGAGGACCCAACCACCCTATGTGAGGCTCGAGCGTCTCTGGAGGCCGCTCACTGGGAGGCTGCATACGCCGACGAGCTAGCCGCCATTTGGCAACATCACGTCTATGAGCTTGTCAACCTCCCCCCAGGCCATAAGGCCATCGACGCCAAGTGGGTTCTCCAGCAAAAGTGAAAGCCAGACGGGTTCCTGGTCAAGTACAAGGCTCGTCTTTCAGCCAAGGGGTTTGCTCAGGTCCCTGGGATCGACTATGGCCAGATCTTTGCCCCGGTCGGTCGGTTCTCCACCAGCCGGGCATTGTTCAGCATGGTTGCCCAGCACGGGTGGGAACTGCATCAGATGGATGTGAGCTACGCCTTCCTCCATGGCTCACTAGAAGGCGAGGAGCTCTACATGGTGTAGCCTACAAGCTTTGACGATGGCTCTAGCCAGGTCTGGAAGCTGTGGAAGGCCCTCTATGGCTTGAAGCAGTCACCGCGCTGCTAGAACCAGGAAATCAGTCGTACGCTTCTTAGCAACGACATCCTTCACAGCTCTGCCAACCCCACGCGAGGGGGGTTGGCAAAGCCCCCTGCGAGGTCAGACTCTTGTCACAGTCTTGGTCTATATTGACAACCTGCTCATCACATCACCAGATGCAGCTGCTATCTAGTGGGTCAATGACCTGCTGCACGCTGCCTACTAGATGGAAGACCTCGGGCCAGCCCGAGTCTTTCTGGGCATGGAGCTTGAGCATGATTGCTCTGTGGGCATACTGCATGTCCATCAGGCCGCCTACGTCCATACCCTGTCCGGGCGCTTTGCTGAGGACCTGCCCCTCGTGCCGAGAGCATCCTCACCCATGTCGCCCAATGGTTAGGCGATGCTCAAGCGTTATGATCCAGCCGTGGTGGGGGAGCCAATAGACGTGACCACGTATTTGTGTGTCATTGGGTCATAGATGTTCCTGGCGACGATGACGCGCCTAGACATCGCGTTCGCTGTCAACCTCCTGGCTCAGTTGTCTCAGGAGCTATGTCACCTCCACTTCAAGGCCATGATCGGAGTACTGCGCTATGTCGTCTCGACTACACGGCGAGGTGTCATGTTCTGCCGACATTCGTCTGTTGTTGCGGTGGGCTACATCGACAGTGACTGGGCCGGCAGTCCGGATAGTAAGAGCGGCACAGGCTGGATCTTTCTGATTGGCGGCACGGCTGTGTCCTTGCGCATTGGCAAGTAGGGGTGCATTGCACGTAGCACTGCTGAGGTTGAGTACGTAGCCCTTGGTTCAGGCGCATGTGAGAGCGTGTGACTGCGTTGTCTGTTATCTGAGTTGCGTCATTCTGTCATATCCATCACGTTGCATTATGACAATGAGAGTGCTATGGCCATCGCTGAAAATGACGGCATGCATCACACACGCACAAAACACATCAATGTTGAGTATCACTTTGTGTGTTTGTTGTTGCACGATGGCAGCATAAGCATTGTGTGGGTTGAGACAACACGACAGCTGGCTAACTTCTTGATCAAGGCACTGAAACGCGACTCGTTCAAGAAGGCTGTGAGTTCAGTCGGCGTGCGACCGTGAGTTGTACTCGTTGTCCTCGCCTGCATCTCTATGTGTTCTGGGGGAGTCTATCTATTAAATGTGTTGCTGCCCGTCCATGTGCACTGCGCTTGTGAGTCATGGGGGAGTGTTGGTTTTTTTTTCGCATCTCTCATTGTGCTCTGTTGTGTCCTACCGGCTTGTGTACATCGGCGTGCAGAGGAATGACGGTGAGACTCAACGCTGTTGTAGTGTCGTCCGGTGGAGCCGACGTACGCTGAGGCCTACACGCAGTTTGCGGGAGCCTCCTCCCTGCGGCAACGTGCTCAGCTCCATCGGCAGGCCTCCTCGGGGGTCGGGCCACCGGCGGTCAGTGCCAAGGTAGATGCTGTCTGCATGCATCCAGCGCTGGATCTGACTATATCATTACGTCTGCAGTGTCATGCTCTGCTTAGGGTCCATGTCTCATGTTGCGTGGCACTGTTTGATACCATGGACTATCGTAGGCACTGACTGGGTTTGGACAGCCATAACTCTTTGCTGCCATTTTTTTTTGCTGTTTCTAACTGCACAACTGCGTTCACAGCGTCGGTATTATGGTATGGTCCAGTTTTCAGGCAAAACGGACGACGCCCGGGTTTTGGGCTGTCGGCCATCTGCCAGGGCTCATCGAGAAAACCCTGCTTGCGAGAAAATAGGTCTAGGTCTATTTTCTGATTGGCTGGTTAGCTGAAATTCCAAGTTCTAGCTCCCCCCCAGCTCTACAGAGCTGGGGGGGAGCTAGAACTTGGACGGGCCTCCCATTGTTGTTCATTTTTCACTCCTAATCAATTACTTCCAGTTTTTAGCTGCTTTTTGGCGCTAATACTGGCGCGCGCGTTTCTAAGTAACAAACCAAGAGCATCCAGACTTAGACTCTAGAGCGGCAGACTGAGGGGGCAGCAGACTAAGCAACGTGCGGGGAAGCCCACGCGCTGCATCAATAACGCTGCTGCTCCAGACTGCTGCCTAGCATTTCCAGCTCTACATACACTCGTGGTTGATGTGATGTGATTTTCTCTCATTTGCATGCTTTTAGCTTAGTGAGCCAGGTTGCTGATCCCTCGGGACCACAAGTACGATTTACACCGGCGTGTGAGAAACCACCTGGAGGTCATTCGCTCCAGGGTAGGGTTCGATCTTTGTGTGGCGTCCGGGCCCTACGTCGAGAGCCTCGCGTGGGTGGCCCAGTCAAAGGGCACTTATGACTTCACTTGCCACTTACTCACTTGTTTTTTCTTTTCCTCCTAGTTGGCCGACGTAAGAGTGAGCTTGCCCTAATCCATGGCGTCATCTCTCGTTTCAATTGCTTGCCTGCTTGCTTATCACAGGAACCTAAGCTACCTATTGGTATCAGAGCAGAAATGAAGCATCTTTCCACTCCCACAATCCTGAGGCCTTGTCGGGTTATGTCCACGTGGCGGGTGATCCCGTGCAAGGATTTCATGAACATCAGTCGTGGTTGCGGTCGCAACAGCAGCCCTTGCTGCCACTGCCGGCACGCACTTAGCCACTGATGTGACAAGTGCAGCAGCGTCTACTATAGCCGCACACATCGGCAATCGCAGCTACATCTTACGCAGCTGCTCGCATCGGCCATCTTTTCGTCTCCGTATCTCACTGTGGCAGCAGTGACATTTTCCGCCGTTGTGCACAGCCTCGTCGGTGTTAGAGCCACCGCACTGGTGCCCCTCACGACCAATCTTACTCGGTTTCCAACGTACCCATATGCTGACCTGTGGCCATCGCAGCCACACCTCAAGCAGCAGCCAGTGCATCTTCGCCGAGGTGAAGGCGACAGCAGCTGCATTCCCGGCTACTGTGCACGCTCTCTTCGGCCGCGTTGCGGCCACCACAGCATTTCTCCTCGCCGTCGTACCTCACTCTACCAAAGCGTGGATGCAGCAATAGCTGTCCGCACACACATCGGCCAAGTGACTGCTCTCACAGCCGCATCTCACACGGCGTTGACTTCAGCTGTGTTCACCGCAGCTGCCCACTTCCGCATCGGCCACACTACGACCATTGCAGCCGCACCCCACGCAGTCGTCGCTACAGCAACAGCAGTAACTTTACCGCAGCTGCCCGAGGCTACTTTGGCCATACCACGGCCACAGCAGCAGCATTCCTAGCTGCTTTCTGCACGCATCTCGGCCGCGACTTCTTTCACAACAGCAGTGCCACCCACTGCTGCACACGCTTACACAAGGCGTGTTACAGTTATCGCAGCAGCAGCAGCGGCACTCTGATGTGCGGCTGCCCCGCCAGGCAGCCAGTCATCCAACGCACATGCGTCCACTCCTGATATAGAGCTCACTCTGACATTACCCATGGCCGCGCGGGAGCGCGACCACCTCGACAACGAAATAGCGTACTACAAGAAGAGGACAGAGTGTGAGGTTTGTTCAAGAGTTCATTACAACAACCCGGGGTATCATCCCGGCGAGGACTACAATCCTGCTGAGCAATGCGAGCGGGAGGATGCTAGAATTTAGGCAACCTACTGTCTGTCAGCAACCGACGACTCGCCGACAGCGGCGGACGCACCAGCCACGGGACCGCCTCGTAATCACCGGACTTCCCAATCTCTGGTAAGCCCACCTGTAGCCCATAGGACTCGTCAGCTGCGTAAACGTGCCATTCCTCGAGGAGCAGCACTAGCGGCTGAGGCAGTAGTACCTAGAACCTTTGCTCCATGAAATACAAATTCTTCAGTTGTATCTGCAGCAGAGTCAGCCACATCTTCTCCACCTGACATCCTATGTGCTCTACAGGCTACGCTTGTTTCCAGTGCTGTTGTTTCTTCCACGTTTTCTACCACTGTACGTGCTCCACGTGCACCTGCCATAATTGCTGCTGGCAAAGCCATTGAAATGTAGTCCGCAACATTGGTGATCAGGATCCACTGGCAGCAGCGGCTGTCAACGTCGTTATCCAGGTTACAGCCTCAGCTGACGTAGTAGCATTAGTACCATTAACTGCTGCAATGGCACTTTCTAGTGCTGTGACCTCCATTCACACTTCCACTGCACAAGCTTTGGCTTTGCCTTCCTCGTCATTATCAGTGAATCGCCATACTCAGCCGATGATTTCAATAGTTGCTGCCATCTCCTCCCTCACAGATGCAGCGGTAACGTGACTAGCCTGGCTCTTCATCTCCACACCTGCCATCGTCGCAGTCCTGGCATCCTCAACAACAACTGCTCTTCCTCCTTTGTTCTTAGTATGCTTCCAGGCCTGTTGAGCCTGGATTTCTTTCTTGCCCCTGCCCTCTTTGCACTGCATCTGTGTTGGCGTGTTTGTGCTTTCAGGTTCGTTGCCTTGCAGCGAAGCCTGGGCATGCACATCACACATATCCCACGCCCACTGGGGCAAGGGAAACTCTGCCATTTTTTTCTGGCAGGGTCACGTTGTTGGCATCATGCCGGTCAATGACGATCAGTATGCTGCCTTGCAAGCTGAGCTACAACGCGAGCGCAATGCCTTGCAACCGCATTCACTATGCGGCGCACTATAAAGGAAATCTTTCTTGCTGAACAAGTTGATCAAGAGACCGTTGCTGATCACATTGCTGACTTGGTTCTTAACCATCCTCAAATCACATTGTGTGGTACACCTTCTGCCTGCACTGTTGCTGGCATTGTTGCTGCCTTTCCCACATCACCCGCTTCTGCATCTGTCGGTGCACGCTCTACCTCCTCTGATCCTCTTGCAGTCGCAGCCACTGCCAGCGCAGCTGGTGCCAAAGCACTTGCAACACCATCAAAGTGCAAGCCTGAATTTGACTCCCATCCACCTCACTACACTTCCAGCCGCACCTTGTACTCCTGGGAGGTCCGCTTCAGTACTTGGGCACAGGGTGAGCAGCTCTAAGAATACTACCAAGAGCCCAATCCCTCTCCCAATCCTCCCTTTGTGACCATAGAATCCGAGCCGGCACGTGCTCTACGTGCTCTCATTCGCGCTGGACCCAACAACCTCACTGAAGAGATTGGGTAATACAATGCACTCACAATGCGCCGCACTTCTACTGACCCAGGTGGGGCTTAGGCACTGATCAAGCATCCCACGACAGCGACTGGGCATGCAGCCCAGAGCGTCCTCACTGTCCAATTCAACATGCTCTCTATGTGTGCTGATGAGACTGTCGATTCTTATTGGACTTGCAGTCTGCGCTTACTGCGTAACCTGGGGAAGGCCGCTCCTGGAAAGCTTCCTACTATTCTCTCTATCATCAACGGCCTCATCCCCGAGATTTCTAACATCTTTCGGGAGGTGAACTCCTTCAAGATTGAGTGCTTGGCCGCTTTCTTAGTCCCTGTCGATGCTCCGCCAGGCGTTGGTGCATTGTGGGAGTTCAGCTCCCAGTGCCTCACCAATTGGCGGAGCTCACAAGAGAACAAGCGCATTCATTTTATAGCAGTTGTAGCAGCTACCACCGCACTTCCCACTTCATCCACCTCAACTGCTGCCTCATCATCCACCACCTCCACCACGACAACCATGTCTCTCGCTTCCTAGGGGAGTGGTGGAGGTGGGGGCCGTGGACAAGGGGGGAATGGCAAAGGCCGGGGTTCTCGAAATGTGGTGCCACTGGTCACGCTGCTCCCATGTGTCCAGCACCACCCGACGATGCCCATCTGGCATCTGCCATGCGTGCGCATTGGGCACGCTCATCTGGTGGTGGTGGTGGCGCTCCTCGCTCCTCCAACTCCACTGGATCTTCCAGCCGTACTT
This sequence comes from Penium margaritaceum, assembly GCA_023375785.1. NCBI lineage: Eukaryota > Viridiplantae > Streptophyta > Zygnematophyceae > Desmidiales > Peniaceae > Penium > Penium margaritaceum. Next base: position 26,298 of record SZWC01001393.1, on the reverse strand, counting down.
CGTCTTCTTCTGCATTTTCTGCTGCCTACAGCACCACCATGGCTACACCAACGCGTCTTACCCCTGGCGATAGCCTCCAGAGTTTGGCCTCCTAGTCTACTAAGGGCTTCCTTCCGTGGCCTGCTCACCTCCATCCTGGGCATCATCCACCTATACCTCTCGGTGCCCCTCTTTTGGCATCATCATCACTACTAATCCACCTGATGATGCGTGCCAGCTGGACTCTGTCCTCTCTTATGAAGTACACCAAAGACACCTCTGTGGTGAGGGAGATGAGAGTGTGCATTTGGTTGAGGGGACACTTGCGTGCGCTGCTGATGATAGTCTTAGTGGTCCATCATCTGGTCATGTTCAGGGATGCCCTCCAGCTGATGTCCCGTGGATTGAGCACTGGCAGTCTCACAGCTTGCCCATTTGCCTTGCTGCATGTGGCCAGTACTTTTCTCCACGCTCTGCAATTACTGCTATCAGCCGTGGTCCAGCGTCTGTTCGTGTGACAGCTGGCTTTTGGATCCTGGACTCAGGAGCCACCCATTACATGACCTTCCTTTGTTCATCGTTTGTCTCTCTCGGTCCAGTTGGCACTATCCGCTTTGTACGCACTGGTTTAGGCTAGCTTCTGCCAGTCTAGGATGTTGGGATTGTTTGCTGTGTTGGTCCTTGGGGGGAGCTCTTCTTGCCTGACGTGTTGTATATGCCTCCTCTTGAGCTCAGTCTTCTCTCTGTTACGACTCTTGATGACCAGGGCATGGACTTCTCCTCCAGCCGTGGCGGTGCATCTGTGCTGCACCAAACCACTGGCCGTGTTCTGTTAAGTGGCCAGTGTTGTGATCATTTTTGCCCTTGATGCTCGATGGAGGCGCCTTCAATCGACATCAGCACATCGAAGCCCATCGATGCGGCATTGATTCCAATGGCGAAGGCATGGTTACTCTGGTCCTGCTGAGTCACCGCGCAGCACCTAAGGCAACAGAGGACCGTGAATCTTGCAGAAAAGGCACTTGAGGTCAAGATCAACTTCCGAAAGTTGTTTTTAAAGATTTTCCTACCACTGTCATCCATGGGACATGTGTACTTGACGTGTGGCAGCTTCATTCAACTACTGGGAGTATCCTTCCAGTTAAAAAACCCTTGTTTTCCTAACATGCTCAGCATTGCAGATATGCAACATTGCAACTGCAGCCTTGCATCAAACAGCCTGTCCAATGCTCAATTTATCAATGGATCTAGTACCACATCCTCGAACAATATCTTTGTCCATGTTGCATGAAGGTTGGACTGTCGGATTAGCAGCCAGATTGGCAGATGTAGACCATCGATCCAACGGCCAGGTTGACCGTCCGTTCCGCTTGCTGGACAGTACGAGTTACACTCGCAATTTCAATGCGTCAGTCACACTTCGCTCCCATGTTCGGTGCCGGTCTCAAAATTTAGCCATCTCGTGCTCACTGTTGAGACTATCCACCATGGCTGCACAAGCCGGTGACTCGCAGGCGGGGAGCTCCACCAACAAGGCCTGTACAGCGGGATCAGGGTCATGTCCTGGCATGTCATGATAGACATGCCAGGACTCCCACATGCTCGTGCTGTTTGTGTGCGTGAACAGTAAAATCCAACATTAAGGACGGCACCAAGGGGACAGGGCAAGGGGAATGAGGATGAGCAGGGTGAGGAAGGGGACAAGGATTGGGAACAGGGAGCTGACCATGAGAGAGTGGACAAAGTGACTGGTGAGGGAGCTGACAAGCAAGAAGGCAATGGGGTAGAACATGGGTTGGGTGGGTGAGGATGGAGAGGAGCAAGTGGAGGGAGATGTGATGGTAGATGCTGCTGCCAGTGTTGCTGCAGAAATACCATGCAAAGATGATTCAATGCCGGAGACTGCAACATCCCCACCACTCAAGGGGCCATCCAGTGTTGCTAGTCAAAAAGAAACAGCACCAGCTGCAGTAGCCAAAGAAGCAGCTTTGAAACACTCGGCAGCAGCTGTAGCAAGCAAGGCAAAGCAACCCAAGCAGGCTGCTAAGATGTAGCTAGCTGAAATGAATTTGTTTCTTCATCAACTTGCAGCAGAGGGAAATTATTCAATGCTCTTCATGATGTGACTAGAATTCAATTTTTTTCATTCTCTTATAATCCATGTATCCAGTCATGTACAAATAACTTTAGAGTGATGTGCTTGCCATCATATTTCATTGTGAAGTGTACCTACTTAAACCCACTTAATTAACAAGTGATGTGTGCTTTCCATCAAATGCCTTGACAACGATGTGCTTCCCAGAAAATGGCATTGTAGCACAAGTTTTGTGTTTCGGACTGAGTCAGGTTAAACCTAGTTAGAGCAATTTCCTGTGGTCCACATGTGTTCTGGTGGTTTTGAGAGGTTTCACAGTGATGTCACGCCGATGTCCTCAGTGATGACTCCATCCATGTGTCGATAGACATCGATGCCCACCGATGTTCGATGGACACAGGTCAACACTGGGTGTGATTGTTTGTATCGTGTCCCATGATTTTCCCCTCATCCTGCTACCAATGCCCTCATTCATGTCGCATTCTCCCTTTCTCTAGCGCATGCACAACTCTTGCACTACCTCCTCTGCCACATTCACACTGCTGCCATTGACAGTTTAATGCGTGATCAGCCAGCCTATGGGCTTGATGCATCCATGTTCCCTGCACCCTGCTCTGCTTACTGCTGCGACTGCGCTCAGGGTAAAGTGCACCATTCCCCGTTTTCCACTTATGAGTCCCTCACATCCTACCCCGTTGACCTCCCGCACGCTGACGTCATGGGATTCCTTGTCCGTGATGCACTCGGGGGGACTGGTTGCTATGTCCTGTGTGTCACCGATGACTTCTCTTGCATGCGCTTGGTCTTTTCCCTCCGTCATAAGAGTGATTTCTGCTCCATCCTTGAGTCCTAGCTGCCCCAGGCCAAACTTGCCTGTGGTCGTCGCTTGAAGGTCTTTTGGTGTGACCGTGGCGGGGAGTTCCTGGGACCCACTGCTCGCTTATTGTCCTCTCGCGGGGTATGTATGGAGCCTTCATCTCGTTACACACCCCAGAAAAATGGTGTCTCTAAATGTTGGAAACGTACGCTTGCTGATGGTGTCCGCACTCTTCTCACTGCCTCTTCTCTTCTCCCTCTCTTCTCCTTTGAAGTCATGTCGTACATGACTTAGGTCTGGAATTGTGTCCCTTATGGCCCTCTCCCTTGTCACGTCACCCCCTTTGAGCAATGGTATGGTCGTCGCGCTGACCTGCATGTAGAATTGTGTCACTGCCGTCTGGCTGCCTGAGGATTTCAGGGACGCCAAACTTGGCTTGGCGATTCTACGGCACTGACCGAACCCATGTCATTGAGTCCCGCAAAGGCCTCTTCTTCGAGGATGTCTTTTCTTGTGACCTGTCCAGTGTTCCGCCACCCTCTTCTCTCTCCTTGCTTCATCGGCTTGGGAGGGTGTGTCTGTCCCAGCTTCCAGTCTTGGGACCTCACCTTCCTCGATTGCTGACATGGTACTTCCTGCTGTTCCGTTGATGTATTTCCCTCTCACAAATAGTGCCTCCCTATCCTCTCTATCCGACTCACCGTTTGGCTCCTCCTCTGAGTCCAAACGAGAATCTGAGTCCTTACCAGTCCGTACGTCCTTTGTGCCCTCTGAGTCAGTGCCCTCTGGTACCGACACACAGTCCCTTGTGCACTCCACTCCTAGCTCATCCCTTGTGCCTGTTCTACAGATGCCTCTTGTGGTTGACACCACTGACTTACCACCTCAGGATCCTCCACTTGATCCTGAGCCCTACACACATGGGGGGAGACTTCATGCTCTTCCTCAGTACTCCTCCTCTCAAGCTTCCTTGTCCTCTCAGAGACACTCATGTCCCAGTGTATCGTCCTCCGCCTCTGGATTCTCTATCACACCCACTGACACTGGGGCACTCGGTCCCTCCTAGACCTCTTTGTCCTCTCAGCGGAGAACGCGCTCCAATGCATCATCCTCCATTGCTGGTCCTTCTATCCAACCCACTGGTCTTGATGCACTTGGTCTCTCTGTCAGTGTGGTTCACCCCAGCTCAGTAGTTAGTTATGCTCTTGTGGCTCATGATTTGCACAACGTCCTTGCATCCTTTGTTGTTGGTTATGCTTCCGGTCTTCTCACTCTCCCACCTGAGCCTACCACTGTCCAACAGGCTCATGAGGCTGCTGACGCTGAGATCTGGGAGAAGGCCATGTAGGAGGAGTTGACTGCTCTCCAGGATCATGATTTCTTTGAGCTTGTGGACCTCTTTGCAAGCAGAAGGCTCTCTTTTCTCGCTCGGTCCTACGGCAAAATCTGAAGCCTGATGGAACAGTCGGCCGGTACAAGGCTCGTCTCACGGCCAAAGGCTTCTATCAGATCCCTGGGGTTGACTTTGAGGAGACCTTTTGGCCTGGTCGGACGGTAAACCACTACCCGAGCACTTCTGAGCCTCGTTGCTCAGCACGACTGGAAATTGGAACAGATGGATGCCAACAACGCCTTCCTACATGATCGGCTTGTCGAGGAGATCTGCATGGTCCAGTCACCGTGATTCTCCAATGGTACAAACAAGGTTTGGCAACTCCGTAAGGCACTGTATGGACGTATGAAGTTGCCACATTGTTAGAAAATGGAGATCTCCTCAATCCTTGAGAGGGGTGATTACTGAAACAACACTGTGGATCCAGCACTCTTCTTGAGTGCCCCCTCAGAGCCATTCATGGCCATTCTTGTCTACGTTGATGATCTGCTCATTGCCTCTCCTAGACCCACAGCTGTCCAATCTGTGAAAAAACCTACTGTAGTCCACGTACAAGATGAAGGACCTGGGTCCGGCATGAGTATTTCTCGGCATGGAACTTGAGTGTGATTGTCAACGTCACACCCTGAACATGCAGCAGGCTGCATACTTCAGCACACTGGGGTAGCGGTTCACCTCCCTGCTGGCCAACATTCCCACTGCATCCATACCGATGACTTCAACAGGACAGTGCCTACTAAAGTCTCTTGACTCAGCACAACTAGGGGAGAATCTTGATATCATGGACTACCTTAGTGTAGCCGGTTCCCTTATGTACCTTGCAACCACCACCTGGGCAGACGTGGCCTTTTCGGTCAACTTCTTGGCCCAGTTCTCCCAACTTCCTTACCAGAAATACCTTGAGGCAACACTGCGTGTTGTCCTTTATGCACTGTTGACCACATGCATGGGTCTGTGCTATTGTGCTCAGCCCTTTGTGGTGGTTGATGGCTACACAGACAGTGATTGGACACACGACACTGATGCTCGTAGCCGTACCAGTTACAGCTTCCTTGTCGGTGGGACTGCCATCTCTTGGAAGAGTGGGAAACAGGGATGTGTTGGCAATGGTCTAGTGAGGCAGAGTATTTGGCACTTGGTGCAGGTACATGTGAGAATTTTTGGCTGTCTTACTTGCTGCAGAAGTTTCATGTTCCCATCTGCTGCATCAATCTGCGCTGCAAAAACCAAAATGCAAAGAAAATTGCCAAGCACGATGGCATGCATCGCTCCCGAACCAAGCACATCAACAGTGAGCATCACTTAGTATGCGAGCGCATTGCTTCTAGAGTAGATCAGGTTGTCTGTGTCGACACTTGTCAGAAGCCTGCAGAATTTCTTACCAAAGCTCTTAGCAGTGGCATGTTCGAAGCGGTTGTGCATGCTGTTGGTCTGATGTGCTCTTGTGATGCACCTGGTTGACATGCGTCTTGTGAGTTGCCTTGTTTCGCGATATTTCTGCATTTATATGTGTGTGTGAGATGTTCTTCTATGTATCATGGGGGAATGTTGGTTATGGGTGCAACGCACGCAACTGACCTCTTGAATACTCACACACACACACACACATACACACACACACACACACACACACACACAC
>SZWC01001392.1:252698-292774 GCA_023375785.1 Penium margaritaceum | reverse complement strand
GGTGATCGACTCCGGATCAGGCCGCCACACACAATGCAACCGGGCGGCATTCGTCACCTACGGCGCCACCGAGCGGCGCATGACAGTGGCCAACGGCAAAACAGAGTTGGCCGCAGGCGAAGGCAATATTCGCATTGAGTCGGTGGTGAACGGGAAAGTCATTCCGTGCACCATCTACGACGTGCTCCACATGCCCAACTTTGGGGCATATCTGCTGTCAGTGAGCCGCCTTACCGACAAGGGGCTCGAGGTACTCTTCAACAAGAAGGAGGCCATCATCCGGAAGGAGGGAGATGGCGAGGTGATTGCGCGTGGCAAGAGGGAGGAGGATCTGTACCTTCTTCGCACCAAGGTCCTTGCCGATGCGGTAAGGACTGACGCTGTCAACCTCGTGACGAAGGATGAAGGAAATCTGGACCTATGGTACCGCCGCCTATGTCACATCGCTCCCTCAACTGTGAGGGACATGGCGAAGAAGGAAGTGGTACGGGGCCTTGAGGTCAAGGGCCTCGATGCAGCCAAGAATGCCGTGTGCGAGCCATGCGTGGTGGGCAAGGCGACACGGCAGCCATTTGATGGCAAAGGGACGCGTGCATTGGCAAAGTTGGAGGTGGTGCACACAGATGTGTGTGGACCGTTCGAGCCCTCCATTGGTGGGGCGCGCTACTTTGTCACCTTCATCGACGACCACAGCCGCAAGCTCTACCTCTACATCATCAAGAGGAAGAGCGATGTCTTGTCATGCATGCAGGAATTTGTGGTGGCTGTGGAGCGGCAAACGGAGTTGAAGGTGAAGGCGTTCCCGAGTGACAACGGTGGCAAGTACGAGGGCTGCCCGGCATGGATGAAGAGCAAGGGGATCGCGTGGTAGAAAACTACACCACACTCTCCGCAGCAGAACGGCGTTGCCGAGAGGGCAAACCGCACCATCCTCAACATGGTCCGGTCCATGTTGAGCGATGCCGGCCTCGCGCAGCGGTACTGGGGCGATGCGGCACGGACAGCGGCGTACATCATGAACCTGACGCCGACGAAGCCGCTAAAAGACGCGGAGTCCAAGGTGTGGAAGACGCCACAAGAAGTGTGGAGCAGGAGGAAGCCAACTGTGGCACACCTCCGCACGTTTGATTGCATTGCACATGCTGTTGTGCAGGCACGGGAGGGGCGGGGCAAGCTGGACCCTCGGACTCACCGGTGCATCTTCGTTGGGTACGAGAGCGGGAGCAAGGCGTACCGGCTCTTCGACCCGCGGAGGCAGCAGATCGTGAAGATTCACAATGTCACGTTCGACGAGGATAGCCGTTGGACGGACAAGGACGCGGGTCTCTCCAAGCGTGGGGAGTGGCTGCCACTCCTCGAGGGGGAGACGCCGGAGGACGCAAAAGAGGGTGACGTCCCATCGGCTCCAGCTGGCGAGAACTATCCGGGCGATGTTGGAGTGGCTGATTTGTATTCAGCCACGTCAGACGATGAGTCCGAAGCGCCGGCAGCAGTGGAGCTGAACGAGGAGGCGGGGAATGAGCCCGCATCTCCACGGTCCCCGAGAGAGGGGGAGCAGGCCAGCGGTGCGAGTGGCGCCGCGAGAGGGCAGCAGCAGCAGCAGCAGCCTCAAAAGTAGCAGCCCCGGAGAAACGGACGCGCAAGGAGGATGGCAAAACGGTACGATGCCACGCAGGGCACCTGGACTGGATTTGCTCGATCGTTCTTTGCGCAAGAGGAGCCCGAGACCGTCAAGGAGGCATTGCAGCACAAGGATGGGGCTGAGTGGGAGGGAGCCATAAAATCTGAGCTCGCCTCCCACGAAGAGAACGGTACTTGGCAGCTGATTGAAAAGGCCGGAGGGCGCGAAAATCATCGGCTCCAAGTGGATCTTCAAGAAGAAGCTCACCAAGGAGGGGAAGGTGGAGCGGTACAAGGTGCGGCTGGTCGCAAAGGGGTACGCCCAGCGAAAAGGAGAACACTACGAAGAAACCTTTGCGCCAGTGGCAAAGTTCGCCTCCATTCGCTCCATCCTCTTGGTGGCGGCGGCGCGCGACTACGAAGTCCACCAAATGGATGTAAAAATCCCATTCCTCAACGGCGACCTGGACAAGGAGGTCTACATGGAGGTGCCGGAAGGGGTTGACGTGTCACCGGGGAAGGTGTGTCGGCTTCGCAAGGCACTCTACGGGCTGAAGCAAGCGCCACTCATGTGGTAACTGAAAATGGACGGCTTCATGGCCGAGCTTGGCTTCAAGCGCTGCGAGGCGGATCACAGCGTGTACGTGCAAAAGCAGCCGGGGTTGCACCAGAATGTGGTCCTCTACGTGGATGACCTCATCCTTGTGTCATCGGACATGGAGGAATTGGTGAACCTGAAGCGGCAGCTGGGCGGTCGGTTCAAAATGACCGACATGGGCAAGCTCGAGTACTACCTCGGCGTCGCCATCAAGAGGGACCGCAAAGCACGCACGCTGGAGATGGGGCAGGCAAAGTACGTGAAGGAGGTGCTCCGCCGCTACAACATGGAGGAGTGCAACCCCATCGGCACACCCATGACCACCACATGTGAGTTGAGCTCGAGCATGGGCCCGAGCACGGACGAGGAGAAGGAGGAGATGGCAGGTGTGCCATGCCAGTCTGCGGTGGGGAGCATCATGTACGCCATGGTGGCGACGCGGCCCAACCTGGCCTTCGCGGAGGGCCAAGTTAGCCACTACGTTGCTGACCCCGGGCCGTTGCATTGGCAAGCGGTGAAGCGGATCCTCCGCTATCTCAAGGCGACAAAACAGTCGCGGCTCGTCTTTGGAGGGGGGGGCGCGTGATGACTCCCTTGAGTTGGTCGGCTACTCGGATGCCGACTGGGCTGGTGATGTGGATGATAGAAAATCAATGTCGGGGTACGTATTTGTGCTTGGTGGTGCAGCAGTTTCATGGGCAAGCAGGAAGCAGGACTGTGTTGTACTGTCCAGCACCGAAGCGGAGTACATCGCGCTTGCGGAAGCCGCAAAGGAGGCGGTGTGGCTGCGGCAGCTGCTAAAGGAGATCGGCATACCACAAAGGAAGCCAAAAATACTCAATGTGGACAACATGAGTACCATCAGTCTGACCCAGAACCCGGTGCTGCACAGGAGGCCCAAGCACATCGAGATCCGTCATCACTACGCGCGGGACTTGGTGGCGAAGGGAGATGCGGCTATTGTGCATTGTGGCACTAAGCGCATGCTCGCCGATGCCATGACCAAGGCACAGCCCAAGGATAGGCACGACGCAAGCTGCATGGAGCTCGGTCTGCGCTGTGAAGTTTCAAATGCTACAAGGCTAGGTGGGCGGCTCCACCAAGGGTTACTTCGACTGCCGTAGCATGGGCTCTACTGCTCCGTTTTGGGCGTGCTTGGATGCGTTGGAAAGCTTACATCACAGGCTATAAGGATCTGATGTAATCTCACTATGCTAACTAACAAAAACGTGTTTCGATTCAGATCTACTGAATGCGACGAGTTCTGCCCACTCTTGCCCGTGATCCTTGTGCTCCACACTCTTCACCTTTGTTGTCCACTGGCTGCCCAAACCTTGGTAGCGTGTATCCCAGAGAGCTAGGCATCCTTGAGGATGCCTCCACACCCATTAGAGCCAACACCATGCCCATGCAGATCCCTAACGTAGACCCAGCTGGCACCGGAGCACCGTCGTGAGGTGCTCTACCCATCCACAGCTGTAGGACAGCTGCCAAGGCATTCCAGAGACTTTCTGGGACACTCTACCCTTCTCTGCAGCCTCTAGGATTTTCTTGGTGGACTGGCCATGGGCTCGATTTGCATGGTTTTGCATTGTGTGTCCACCGATCAAAGCTGAACATGTGTGTGTGCATTCATTGCATCTGACTTGAGGTTTTGCATCCGTAAGTTCAGATTGTGCATAGAAATACGGGCAAAATTGTGGTCTTTGGCCGGTTTCGGGCAAACTGATCCTGCCGCATGGATCACCCGCCGAGTAGGAGGTCACATGGCTTGCTACTGCAGAAAAGGGAAGGGACATGACTGCAATAACTGGTGAAAACAGGCCACGGACTTAAAATCTGTCCATGGAGGTTCACAAACACAAGAAAAAACGTGAGTAACAGTTGAACAAGCAAGTGGGAGTTATGTAAAAAGGGCTTGAGAAATCAAGCAGCATATTTACAGTCGCTTGAGGCCCTCGAGGGTGGGGGATGCAAACCACCCTGTACACAGTCAGAAAACCCCTGTACATAGTCAGAAAACCTGTCAAGCAAGCTGCCGGACCTGGAAGAAAAAAAAAAAAAAAACAGGAAAGAACCCCCAAGAAAAACCACAGCATCAAGTCTGGGGGAAACACCTGGCTGACAACTACCAGGAAACAGCACCAAGAACCCCCAAAAGAAAAGGTTTTAAAATCACTGCTTNGGAAAAAAAAAAAAAAAAAAACAGGAAAGAACCCCCAAGAAAAACCACAGCATCAAGTCTGGGGGAAACACCTGGCTGACAACTACCAGGAAACAGCACCAAGAACCCCCAAAAGAAAAGGTTTTAAAATCACTGCTTGCAAGCGAGCATGTTATATGTTGTATGCCTCTGGCCGACACAAGAAGAGCACAACTGCTCGCCTCTCTTCCACTTTTCATGAGTTTGAATATCCACACAGTTTCACCGCGGCATTGCTACATGTCCTGCACAATGAAGCAGCTCATGGCAGGGGTTCCCTCTGACCAGTCACCTCCATCAGAGTGGTGAGCATGCAATGAAAGCAAGAGGTCACTACATGTCTGTGACACGTACATCAACACTCCCTAATGACCCACAACTGATGCAAACACACACATACACACACACACACACACACACACACACACACACACACACACACACACACACAAGCACACATACACACACGCACACATACACACACACACACACACACACACACACACAGACACACACACACACACACACACACACACACAGACACACACACACACACACACACACACACACAGACACACACACACACACACACACACACACACAGACACACACACACACACACACACACACACACAGACACACACACACACACACACACACACACACAGACACACACACACACACACACACACACACACAGACACACACACACACACACACACACACACACAGACACACACACACACACACACACACACACACAGACACACACACACACACACACACACACACACAGACACACACACACACACACACACACACACACAGACACACACACACACACACACACACACACACAGACACACACACACACACACACACACACACACAGACACACACACACACACACACACACACACACAGACACACACACACACACACACACACACACACAGACACACACACACACACACACACACACACACAGACACACACACACACACACACACACACACACAGACACACACACACACACACACACACACACACAAGCACACATACACACACGCACACATACACACACACACACACACACACACACACATATGCACACACACACGCACACACGCACGCACACACACACACACACACACACACACACACACACACACACACACACACACACACACACACACACACACACACATGTTGATTCCCTGTACGTATATCCACTTGTGGTCGTGATTGCGTAGGGCACGGTGGTCCAGAGAGTGGAAACGATACATCATGAGCCTGCATCATCTCAGCGTGTCGTCTCATCATCGACCGGGATGTGGCCCGACGTACTTGTCTCCACCCTGACCACTTGACCCGCAGCACCTCCCTACTAGAGTCTACTCCTGAATATCTTTACTTGGACAAATGTACCCGAGTTGCTCCTGTGAGACCTAGAACAGTCCCTCTTTCTGGAGGGTGCCTAGGACAATTGTAGGTCTGTTTACTTTCTGACCTGCTGGCGTATTTTTCATGTTACCCGGGTCTGAAAAGCTTGATTGGAGGGTCGAGTGAGGGCTTTGCCCTTGCACCTTGCATTGCGCCGACGAGCCTCACTCGCCGGCCGCTGGGTGAGGCCCGACTAGCGAGCCTCACCCGTAAGAGGGGATACTCCCCTTAGTCAAGTGCTTGTACTTTTTTCGCGTAGCCGCAATACGTTTTCTAGGCTAGCGTGCTCAATGGACCTCCGTTTGACCTCAAACAGGTTTCATTCTGTTCCTTAGGCTCTTCTAACGGTATCAAAGCTAGGTTGCGGGCCTAAAACAGTCGTGACGGAGGTGTAGCAGAGGAAAAATGCGGCGGCCAGTGAGATCGTGCGGTGGTCCGTAGGACCTGTGGCCGCCGGCGGTTGCGTAACAAGTGACGGGGCGCCAAACATCTCTAAGGGTGTCCCCAAAGGCCACGCAGCAGGCCGAGAGGGGTTGGAGCCCTACGTGGCTCATGTGGTGGCCGTTGGAGGGCGGCATCACCCCTCTAGGCATCCCAAGGGCCACCCAAACTGAGGGTGGCCATCCAGGTGGGGTGCGAACCGGCAAGGAAAGGGCTGGGGGGCTGGTTGCAGGTATCCCAGGTGTTTTACCAGTGTTTCCCCAGAGCGTAGGGCTCTCGTCCAAAAATTGGGCCCAAAGTGGGCCCGGCAAATTGCTACCAAAACTTTCTCGGCCAGCAGGAGTGTTGTCTGATCACTGCCAGCATCCCTATCAGTGAGGACGTCAAATGCAGGGGGAAGTGTAGAGGGTGGAAGGGTTGATGGTGCTCAGAAAGCTGAGGGCGGTGATCCATCGGTGGTGACCCTTACAACAGCCGCCGTATCCCAATTGGGCATGGGATCTAAGGATATGTCCCCGCCGCAGTTGGGAACACGAGACTTCCTTGCGTGGAAGGACCTATTCCTAGATTGGTCCGCTGAGCACGGTCTCAAGACCTACTGCCTCCAGCCAGCGCCGAACACAGCCGATGAGCAAACCCTCCTTTGTGCCTTCAATGCACTCCGTCGTATGCTTCCCGACGCCCAGTCGTATGCCCTGCAAGAGTACTTCCTCTCTTTTCATCCGACAGTCACCTAAGCGGTTCACCGCCATCCTGGTCTATGTGGACGACCTCGTGATGACGTCTCCCTCTATGAAGGGCATGAAGAAGGCCAAGGCGGTCCTCCAGACTGCCTACAGGATAAAGGACCTCTGTCCTGCAGTGGTGTTTCTTGACATGGAGATCGTGCAAGACCGCAGCCGTCAGACACTCCTACTACATCAAGCCTGATACGCACATGTTTTGGGGGAGTGTGTAAGTGATCTCCTTGGCGCAGTGCCCACAGCCTCCACACCTATCACACCTGATGAGCAGGATGCCCCACACAGCTGGGGGAGACTACACGTTACCTTGTACCTCCGTTTTATTGGATCTGTGATGTCTCCAGCCACTACTACACGCCTCGACATCGCTTTTGCCGTCGACCTCCTTGCACAGATTTTGCATGCTCCACCTGCTAGAGGCCTTCATGCAACTGTACGAGTGGTGCGGTACGTGGTCTCCACACCGTACCTTGGACCGTGGTTTTGTCGACAGAGTTTGGTGGTTTTTAACGGCTACACTGATAGCGACTGGGCATAGAGTCCAAACAGACGCAGTGGTACCGGCTACGTGCTCTTGCTCGGTGGTACCGCTATGTCCTGTCCCAGCGGGAAGTAGGGCTGCATTGCACGTAGCTTGTCAGAGGCAAAATACCTCGCTCTGGGTGTAGGGACTGTTGAGGATCTGGCTGTAGTGCCTGTTCCTTGAGTTGGGTCAGTCAGTGTCCACCATTGTGCTTCGCTGCAAAAACGAGAGCGCTCTTGCCATTGTAGAGAAATGTGGTGTTTTTCATGCTCGCACAAAGCACATTGCAGTTGAGCACCATTTTTTGCGTGATTTGGTGGAGCGACACGTGATCTCCGTCATATGGGTTGGCACTGACATGCAGTTGCTGCTTTCCTGACAAAGGCACTGGCTTGCGGAAAATTTCTGGTGGCCATTCGTGCTCTCGGGCTTTGCCCCTTACCTAAGAGTGGTTGAGTGTTGGGTGTGCTTGTGTTACGTCTATCTTTGCACTCGTTGCACTCGTACCAGTTCTGCACGAGTATGGACATGCGTACCATCAGGTCATCGGGTAATGTTGAAATTTGTGACGTTCCTTTCGAGCTGTACAGTTTACTTTGACCATTTGGCCGTGTCCATGCCTGTGCAGATGCCTGATGCAGATCCAAGAGGCACCGGCGTGTTGGAAGGTGGTGGACCACCCACTCGGAGCTAACCGACGACTTCCCCACTGTCTTGGATGTTGTTTCGGGCCTTCTGTAGTTTTTCTGTAGCCTTTAACATTTTAACGATGGACTGGCTGTGGGCCCAATTTTCATGTCTTGCATGGTGTGTCCACCGTTTGATGCTGTATGCATGCATGTGATCAGTCATAGCATCCGGCTTGAGATCCTGCATGTTAAGGTTCAGACGGCGTAGCATTCTGACTTGTCTACGCAGAGTTACGGCTAAAACAATGTTTTGCGGTCGGGTTTAGGACAGACCTTGCGCTGCCGCGTGCAACACCCACCGTGCGCCGCGACAGGAATTTATGCTGTGGACCTGTCATTTGTTAATTCTCTCTGCAAATACTATTGAAGCATTATGACACTCTCACTTGTGTCTCCTAGCCAGACCCTAGCCGTTGTGTGTACGACCTGTGACTATTGTCACCGTCTGACCGGGCACTGATGCCCAGTCACTGGCTGTATCGATAGGATGTTTCTAGGCATGTTCTCACCATCTCGTTTTCAGTTATCTACATGCCGATTTACACAAGCCGGGAGGAAACAACAGATCACAAGGAGAGGTGCGTAAAAACCAACAATATCACTCTCGGCCACGACAATCCGAGCACCAAGGCCATTGCTTAGAATCATAGCATGCATCATTTATGCACGTAACATATCAATGTGGAGCACCATTTTTTTTGTGAGTGTATCACCGTTTGTTTCATCAAGGTTGTGTAGGTGGAAACAAATTTTCAGCGGGCTTACTTTCTGACCAAGGCTCACCATTTCCAAGGAGTTTTTCTGACATGCGCATCTTCTGCATTAAACGGAGGGCCTACCTGTCCTACCCCTCTCACAGCTCTGCCAAGTACATCTCTACGTTGGTTTTTTCACACATCTCTCATTTGTACTCTGTTGTGTCCTCCCAACTTGTGTATATCGGCTTGCAGATGACTGACTGCAAGACGCGACGCTGCTGGAGTTTCGTCTTGTGGAGCCGACGCACGCTGAGGCCTACACACAGTTTTTTGGAGCCTCCTCCCTCCAACGTGCTCAGCTCCATCGGCAGACCTCATCAGCAGTCATGCCTCCAGCAGTCATTGTCGCTGCATATGCTGTCTGCACGCATCCAGCGTCGTGTCTGACTGCACTGTTGCGTTTGCAGCGCCATGTTATGCCAAGGGTCCAAGTTTCATGATTTTCGGACACTGTTGGTACCGGGGGCTAGCATAGACACTACATCGGTTTAGGCAGCCGTAACTCCTCCCTGCTATTTTTCTAGCTGATTCTGATCGCATGACTGCGTTCGCAGCGTACATACTATGGTATGGGGCAGTTTTCAGGCAAAACGGACAACACCCGAGTTTTGGGTTGCCAGCCGTCTGGCAGGGCTCACCGAGAAAACCCTGCCTGCCATAAAATAGGTCTGTTTTCTGATTGGCTGGTTAGTTGAGTGACAAGCTCCACAAAGGTGGGGGGAGCTAGAACTTGGAGGGTAATCCCATTGATATTCATTCTTAGCTCTTGATCAGTCATTTCCAGTTTTCAGCTGTTGTCTGGCGCTAACTCAGGCGCGCAATTCTGAGTAGCAAACACCACAGCTCTCAGACTTAGGCTCTGGTGCAACAGACTGACGGGGCAGCTTAAGCAACGAGCGTGGGTCCCCGCACGCTGAATCAACAACAATGTTGTCCCAGCCGGCTGCTATAGTCTAGCTTGGTATCAGAGCCTGAGCACAGCAAAAGCAACAGAACACTAGCGAACAGGTCCTGACAACGCCGGCGGTCCCCAGGACGTGCCTGTGTAGCAACATCAGCAATGAGTAGCAGCTAGCAACAGCCAGCAGCAGTAGCTGCAACAGCTGCCGGTAGCAGCAGCAGAAGCTGCTGCTCGCACATTGCTGCTCGCAGCAAGTAGCGAACAGCGAGCAACGAGCTTGCTGCTCGCAGCTCGCAACAAGCAGCAAGCGCCCAACTTGTTGCTTACAGCTTTCAGCTCGCAGCAAGCTTGCTGCTTGCAGCTCGCAGTGAGCAGTGAGCAGAGACAAACAGACAAAAAAAAAAACACGAAAAAAACTCCCCCCATCCTCGCAAGTGGCTCTGTTGCAACAGCAGCGGCCGCCACAGCCGTTGTAGCAACTGCAATAGCTATAGCAGTACCACTAGTATGTAACAGCTTAGCAGCTACAACGACAGCAGCTACAACAACAGCAATAACAATAGCAGCAGTAGCACTAATACTAGTAGCAGCTGTTGTAGCTACAACAGGAGGAACAGCAGCAATGTTTGGTGTAGTAGCAGTAGTAGCATCAACATCGGCAGCACTGACAATAGTACCAACAGCAGCTTTGCAGCTAACGTAGCAGAGGCTACAGCGTGACACCCGTTGCTGACATCAGCCATACTCGACTGACATCACTACTGATGTCACTGTTGACATCAGCAACAACAACAACCAAAAGATAATCTACATTAGCAATCCTACAAGTAACGCAGTAGTAGCTGCTGACGTCAGCCATCCTTGGCTGATGTCACTACTGACGTCACTTCTGACATCAGTAGCACAAAAAAATAAACAAGGAGGGGAAACAAAGGACACCTTGGCAAAGGATGGAGAGGGGTCCTCCTCTGTTGGAGGGCCCTCCTTCCTACAACATTTGGAGCAGTTTCAGCAGCAGTAGTAGCAGCTGCTACCACTGCAACAAGAACAGCAGCAACATTAGCAACAACAACAGCAACATCAGCCGCAACAGCAACAGCAGGCGTGACAACAGCAGCAGTAGCAGCAGCATCCATAGCAGCAGTAGTAGTAGCAGCTGCCGCCGTAGCAACAGTAGCCGCCGCAGCAACACCAACACCACACAGGCTCTTTTGTCGATCAAGCTGGCTTGACAGATCCGCTCACCGCTTTGCACTAGCAGCTCAAAACATTGATGCAGCAACTAACGGCAGTGTAGCCGCCGACATAGCTGCCGTAATAGCAGCATTAGCAGCCGCCCCAGCAGTAGAAATAGTGTCAGCAAGCACCTTTTGTTCCACCTGGGTACACGAGCCCTGTGGTAGCCTATGCCACGTAGTACCTGGCGCAACAACACACCCAGCGCCAACAACAGACGATGACGTCAGTCCTAGGCCTCACTCTGGGTGCCGGTCGCAGGCCAAAGGACTTCAAAACCGCACCGCCGCTGCTTGAGGCTGGCGAGTAGTTCCAGAGCTGAGATCTCAGCTTCTAGATCTAGGCACAGGGTGAGAGATTGTCGCCCTACTATGTCCCGCCCTTCAACTCCGCCCAATCCGACAAGGGCCGTGTGTGCCCTCGTCCCTGTTGCCCCTCCGGCTGCACGTCTTGCCCTCAAGTCCTTCCTCGGTGACCTCACTATTAGCGCAGTCCCTGACCCCGCAACAGCGTGGTACGTACTCACGTGCCCTCATCGTCTGTCAAGCGACTTTGAAACCAGCGACCTGATCCAGGAGTTCAACCCCCTTCGCATTGGGGAGACCGAGACCGTCACCTCCTATTGGCAGCATGCCGAAGACATCCTACACCGCCTCGGAGACGCCACGCCACCCCCTCTTTCCGCACTCCTCACCATCAAGCGTGGCACCACCAACGCCTTCTCCGATGTCTTCGTCCACGACTCCCACGAGGGCCTCGGCGCGATGGCTGCCCAGGTTACCCTCATGCCCCGGGCATACGAGCTCTTCCTCCGCATCGAGGAGGCTCGTCAGGAGTCACACTTCCATTGCTCGGAGTCCCTTGCCTCTCCTGCCATCGCCTCAGTGGCTGTTGCCGCCCCAGCAGCAGCAGTGTCTTCCGGTATCTCCTCATCCAGAAAGAAGAAGCGTAGGGGCAAGAAGGGTGAAAACCCACTGCAGCAGTGCAGTGGAGCTGGCAGTGGCAGCCTTGTCTGCCACAACTGTGGCCAACCAGGACACGGATGGTACACGTGTCCGCTCCCGACTAACGAGGCTTGTGTCATTGCCACTATACGTCGCCAGTGAGAGTGTCGCCTTGCCACCACTGCCCTGACTGTTGCTGCTCTTGCTGCATCCTCGTCGCTCGTAATGGCTCTACTGCTGTATCATCCACAGCCGTCTGCGCCTGCTCTTGCATCAACGGTACCTTCCTTCTCCTTCTTGGGCTCTTAGGCCGTCACACCGCAGTCGGTCTACTCCGTCAGACCCTCCACCAGCGAGCGTCAGTTGGAGCAGTTCATGGCACTCCATCTTAACCTTCCTCGCCCTCCTCCCCGGGGAAGTGCATGTTGTGTCATCGGTGGTTCCATTGTCCTTCCCTGCATGACAAAGTTTGTGCTGCAGTTGTGCCCTGTATTCTTGTCCACTCCATCCTCCGCTGTGCCCCTCCCACCTGCTCCTCTTTGTGATGATATGGTCTGGCAGGATGTCTAGCAATCCTGATTCGCACTTCCGTCCATCACGTCCACGTCGCTTGCCCATTGTCATGTGACTGTCAATGACCAGGCCCACTATGTTCTCCCCGCTGACTCGTTTGGGTTTAGCAAGGGTGACGGGGCCTGGTACGGTTAGCTGCTAGTGTCCCTACATGAGCCCTCTAGGTGTTCATTTGTACTTCCTCCTTGTTCTTTCACATTATGCATTCCAGACTTCGCCAAGTTATTGTCGTCTTGCAACGCACTCACACACAGAGCTCATGGTCATGATTGCATGGGCCTGCATGCATTAATTTATTTCCAACTTGGTATCAGAGCATAGGGGGGTGTGTGAGCAGCAAAAGCAGCAGCAGTGGGCGGAACAAAAAGGGAACGCGTCACATGGCGCCACTCCGGGAGCAGCGTGAGGGAGCTGAAAGCGACTGCAGCATGGTGCCACTCGGGGAGTAGCGTGAGGGAACGCACAGCAGCATTAGTGACTGTGGCAGCAACAGTAGTAGCAACAGCAGACAAAGCAGCTGCGGCAGCTCCGGTGCCACGCAGCAGGAGCAGTGGCGGCAGATAAGGCTGCACACGGATCCTAGGATCCGTGGCACCTACCCGTGAATCCGGATCCAGGATCCGGATCTTCGAATCCGGATCCACCCTCCTGGATCCGGTCGAACCCTAGGCCGGATCCACGGAGGGGGAGGGGGGGGGGATTCGAGAGGTCCCTCTCAGGACCCGGTACTCGTTCATGTTACATCCATTTCGAACTGCCAAAAATTTTTGCGCCCCGCAGTCCGAATCATCCACATGCGTCATCCTCTTGGGGCAGCCATAGTGGAGTGACTCACTCCGTGCACTACGATTGGTTCATTGTGACATCTGTGTTGTTCGAACCAATGAGGAACCGCCCCACTTTCATCGACAGTGCTGCTGTGGATCCATCGCATGCGGACGTGTTGGACGAGGTATGTTCAACCGTTGATTTGCTACATCAGCGAANGATCTTCAAATCCGGATCCACCCTCCTGGATCCGGTCGGGTTCCACGAATCCTAGGCCGGATCCGCGGGGGGGAGGGGGGGATTCGAGAGGTCCCGCTCAGGACCCGGTACTCGTTCATGTTACATCCATTTCGAACTGCCAAAAATTTTTGCGCCCCGCAGTCCGAATCATCCACATGCGTCATCCTCTTGGGGCAGCCATAGTGGAGTGACTCACTCCGTGCACTACGATTGGTTCATTGTGACATCTGTGTTGTTCGAACCAATGAGGAACCGCCCCACTTTCATCGACAGTGCTGCTGTGGATCCATCGCATGCGGACGTGTTGGACGAGGTATGTTCAACCGTTGATTTGCTACATCAGCAAACCAAGTAGATCAGCAACGCGGTGCACCGTTGCACCGCGTTGAGCTGCAACACGGTGCACCATTGCATCGCCGCCACTCTATTGGGACAAGTACCCACAGGTGGGCGTCGGTGAAGCTCCACGGTTCTCATTTTTGCCACCGAGTCCACCCACACGCCATCGTCATGGCTGAAGACGACGCCACCACTGAAGCAGCTGCAGCCGAGCAGGAGATAACCACACCTGACGATGAAGATGAGGACTCGAAGGAAGACGAGGCTGTCGGTGACAAGCGCAGGCAGAAGGATTCCTTCATATGGGGATCCTTCAAGAAGCTTGGCGGTGTACCCACCTGCGCCATGTGCCTCATTTGCACAAAGGATCCTACCAAGCTGGTGACATTGAGCTGCAAGAATGGTTCTACCGGCGCCATATGGAAACACATGCGCCTGATTCATGCCAACCGCTACCGTGAGCTGAAGGCGATGGTTGCCGCTGCCAAGCTGAAGGAGGCAAGAGTCGCTGTTGCAGAGGCAGAAGATGCACCGCCAAACAATCCAGAGAACTCGCAGCTGGCACGCGGCGTGACGGGCGTTGTCGTGCTTTTCAGCAAGAAGTACTTCCACAGTCTACTGTGGAAGCACACAGTGGACAAGAACCTTTTGTTCTTGTCCATAGAAAGCTTCTGGCTGGCGAAGGCCTTTGCCCATGCTAACCCGGCAGCAGCAGTACCAGGGCGCATGACCATCGCACAGGCCATCCGCATCGCCACCTGGGCGTACCGTGAACGCATCAAGATGCAGCTGGCAGCCGTGACGTCCGCCATCTCTTTCACGATGGACGGGTGGAAAGCAGAGAACAACGTCGAGTATCTGGGCATCACAGCCCATTGGATTGACGAGGCGTACATCGTGCGCGCCATCGCGCTCTCCTTCCCCGCCATCCACAGGGGAGCAACCGCAGAGAACCTGTTCCAGCTCCTCAGAGCTGGGCTGCAGCAGTGGGGTTTGTGGGACCGCATGTTTTGCTTGACCATGGACAATGAGAGCACAAACGATTCCTTGGTCGACAACTTTCTCGTCCTGAACAACGATGCTTTTGTAAAGTCTGGCCACATCCATTGTCTCGGGCACGTGATGAATCTGGCAGTTGGTGATCTGTTGAAGCAGCCGCGTGTGGCAACCATTCTGCAGCAGGTGTGGGCCATTGCTGTCTTTGTGACGCGCACGCCGACACGTGAGGAATCTCTTGTGGCTGCTGTTGAGGCCGCATGTCTCAAGTACAAGTCCATCCACCTTGACACGGAGACGAGGTGGAACAGTGCATTGGACATTGCTGAACGTGTCATTGATGTGAAGAGTGTTCTTGAAACCTGGCTGGAGGAGCATGGCAGGGACGGTGCGCACCTGACAACCCAGCTTTGAGGACTGGGAGCACAGGTCACCGTCATCCTGAATTCGTTCAAGGGCTTTACGGAGGACATCTCGGGTGCATCATACCCCACCCTCTCACTCGTCATCCCATTCTTTGCCTCACTGCTTGAGAAGATGCAGACATGGCTGGTGAAGGCCTTGGCAGCCGAGAAGAAAAGTAAGCGCAGTGGTGCTGCTGGGCGTCTGGACTGCAAGGAGCAGCTGATGGTGGAGTTGAAGCCTGGGCTGTCGGCTAGCATCGCCAAGTTGGAGAAGTACGCCCGCCTCTGCACTGAATGCCACGTGTTGGCGACATGCCTGGACCCGCGATTCAGGCTTCACTTCTACGAGCGGGTTCATCCCAAAATTGGCATCAACAGTGCTGCGGAGCTTCACGTCAAGGCCATGGAGCTGCTCAGGCCCTATTGTGACTGTGTGGTGCAGGAACGCGAGGCAGCTGAGGCTGCAGCTGCAGTGGTGGCCGCAGCCGCCGCTACCGCATGTGCCCAAGCACGTACACGTGGGCGTGGTGAATGCAACAGCTCAACGGCTGCATCATCTTCCACAACAGCAGCAGGAACAGGCAAGTAGATTCAGCTGTCCCTTTGTAGTATGCTCATTTCGGGTAAGTAGTTTGACTTATTGTAATTTTTGTACAATTTCTGTGCTGCAACAGCGTCCAGTGCAGCAGTGGGATCCGAGGCTGCAAGCGGCCAGAAAGAACCACGGCGTAGCAGCAGACTTTGGCAAGAACCGACCATCCTTGAGGCGGCACTGGAGGACGCAGGAGTAGACATGTTTGCAGAACCCGAAGAACCCCAAGTACAGTTTGCACCCTCATCCCTAGAGCTGGAGGTGGAGTGCTGGACGAAGGAGCCGAAGAAGGGCCGGAACTGCCGAGTGCTGACCTACTTGAAGAAGAACCAGACGGCCTTCCCCACTTTCCACCTGGCAGCACTAGACCTGCTTGCTGTGCCAGCTACGAGTACTCCTTCAGAGAGACTCTTCTCTCTGGGATGCCATATCATCACAGATTTCTGGCAGTCCTTGGTTGACCTGACCATCGAGAACCTGATGCTGCTCAAGTCTTGGATCAATGATCCAAGTCTTGTCAGTTTCCCGGTGGCCCCCAATAATGACGTTGCCCCAGAGTTGGAGGCAGAGGAGAAGTTGGTCAATGAACGTCGCCGTAGTGCTGAGGGTGAGGTGATGGAGTTAGATGATGAGGGAGATGAGGAAGACGAAGAGGACGGGGAGGATGGAGAGGGTGCAGGGGGTGCAGAGGGCCTAGAGGCAGGTGGGATGGTCGAGTTGGTTGCAGAGACTTAGTCTTAGCACATAGGATGACATTTGTGTGCTGCGACCCATAGCTGCTGTTTCCCTAAGGACAATGCTCCTGTCATGAAAAGCTTTGTCTTGTGATTCCCTTGCATCACACCATTTGCATGTTAACACACGTGATGACATTTGTGTGCTGAGACCCATAGTTGCTGTTTACCTAAGGACAACTTTAAATTCATGTCACTGTTAAGAGTTGTGAGAACATGAACATAGTTGTCAGAATGTGTGCCACACTAAGATCCGTGAATCTGTACGTAAGGATTCATGAATCCTGAGGATCCGTGGATCCAGGATCCGTCTCCTCGTATCCGGATCCAGGCTATGGATCCGACCTCCAGGTCCGGATCCATCTGAAGATTTGCAGATAGGATCCGTGTGCAGCCTTAGCGGCAGAGCAGTAGCTCACAGCAACAGCAGCAGCGGCAGAAGTAGTAGCAGCAGCAGCAGACGTAGCAGCTGCAGCAGCTGCGGTGCCACGCAACAGGAGCAGTGGCGGCAAAGCAGTCGCTCACAATAACAGCAGCAGCGGCAGCAGCAGCAGTGGCCAGCTATAGCATTCGCTACATCTGCGGTAGCAACAGCAGTAGTAGCAACTGCTATGCCACGCGGAAACAGCAGCAGCAGCAGCTATAGCAGCACATCAACCACTGCAACAGCGGCCTCAGTAGCAGCAGTACATAGCAGCAATAGCAGGAGCTGTTGGCCTGAGGGTGAGTGTGCACCCTGGAGGGTCCCTAGCAGTGGCTGGTTCACACCACCAACTGTTTTTGGAGAGACTAAAACTGTGGAGGCAACTGGTTCCAAGGATGGCAAAATCTGGTCAGAGATTGAGGCAATAGTTTTGGCCTCAATTGGATGGGAATTAACACTTAATCAAGGCTCACAAGCAGTGGCATTTTATAGCCACTGATCTAAGCTTTCCAGAACACCAAAGCATGCCAGATTTGGAGCTTCCTAGCAGATTCTATGGCTTCTAGAGTGCTCCTTGGTAGGCTGTCCTTTTCCCACCTAGGAAGGCATCCCTTCCCTCCTCTAGAAGCTTCTGCCCCTTCCTAGATTCCTCAGCTTGCTTCTAGTAGGAGGGAAGGTGTCCAGAAGACCAAGACACCTCTAGATGCCTTGTAGGACAAGTCACCCCTCCTAGAAGGTGCGCCACCTTCCTGGACCCTCACCTGGCCTTCTAGAAACTTAAAGAGGAACTCTAGAGGTTGAACTAGCTTCCTGGCATCTATTTTCCACCTCCCTTGAGGCAGGGCAGAATTTCATCTTGTGGGACTTGAACCCGGGCCCCTGCCTCTAGAGGTGGACACCATTATCCACTAAGCCACTAAGGCTTGTCCTTTTGGTGTTCCTTTTTGGAGTCACTCCTGCCATGGTGAGGAGCATCATTCCAACAGGAGCATCCACTACAGCAGCAGCAGCAGCAGCAGCAACAGTGTGAAGCAACGACGGCAACAGCAGGAGCATGTAGTAGCAGTAGCAGCGGCGACAACAGTAAGTAGCAATGGCGGCAATAGCAAGCAGCAGCAATAACAGCGGCGCACAGCAGCAAGCAGTAGTGGTGGTAGTAGCAAGCAATAGTGGCAGCAGTAGCAAGCAACATCAATAGCAATTGCGCAAAGCAACAAGAGCGGCAGCAGTAGTAACCGCAGCAGCTACACCTACACCTACAGCCACTACAGCTGCTGCTACTGGAGCGAGGAGGGCCTCGCAACCGTCCTCTGAGGGCCACGTCCCCTCGGAGGGGCCCCCTCGATCCCCATCAAGGAGGTCCCTTTGAGGGGGCCCATCAGTCCCATTTGCCCCTCCCCTTCTCGAGGGGGCCCTCGAAGGGCCCCGTCGAGCCCCTTCGAGGGGCCCCTCGGAGGGGCCCGTCAGCCCGTCGGCCCATGTGGCCGCCGGACAAAAAGAGGGGCGGACCACCCCTCCCTCTCTCACTAGCTCACTTGCTCACTTGCTCGCTCAAATTTTTCTTTTAGTGAGCAAGCAAGGAGCGAGGAGGGGCAACTTGAAATTGCCCCTCCTTTTTATCTCCCCCCCCTCCCAAATCCTGACCTGCCCCCTTTCTAGGGGGCAATCCAGAAACGGGTGACGGTCAAACTCGGGGTGAGCACTAGAAAAAACGGGGGAAGGAGGTGTAAAAAGAAAGATGAAAAAAGAAGAAGAAAATGGGGGTGAGGTCGAGAGGGAAAAAAATTGTGCGGGGCCATAGAATAGCCCGATATCTCATCGACACTTGCAGTAGCATCAACCACTACAGCATCAACGGCGATTGCAGCAGCGCTTGCAGTTTCGCCTTCCCATCCGACAGCGGATTGTGTTGTCGGCGGCAATCTTCAGTTTGAGACGCATCGTGGACTGGCTTCTCCCTGGGGCTTGTGGATTGGTGCGCGCGGTTAACTTAGTAGGATCAACGGCGGATTTGAGTCTGTGAACCTCCGAGGACTAGGTCGTCTACAACTTGGAGCAGCAGCCACACCTGAAGCCGCCACCTCTTCTATTCTTGGAGTGGTCTTTACTCCATTAGTGGCAGCAATGTTAGCAGCCATAGCTAGTCAGACTCCATTCTCCGGGCGTACTATGGTAGTGCAGCTCATCCCGTGTGGTCACGTTTGCTGACCCCAACGCCATGACCTTCGGGAGTGACAATACCTATTGGTCTCATCCTCTTCCGTGGCTTCGTGTTTCCCACCGAATTAGGTGCCCTTGGCACCTATCCATCGTCCAACGCACGAGATGAGTGCACAAACATTTGAGCAGGTACTCTGTGCGTCCGCCTGCTATTACTATGGTGATAGATTTCATGGTTGGCGTTGTTGCTAGACGCGCCCTACGGCTGGCATCCACCTTGGCTTCAACCTCGTCTGAGCCTACATCCTCCACGGCATACAGATTTACCGGCATGAGTAGATCCCCTAGCTGGACTTCTCGCGACCATATTACTCAAGATCCACGGCCTGCGGCATTTGGTGCAGCGGTTTTTTCACCTCAACGTCACCGAGCGTGCTTCTGCTACTAGTTTGTCGACGGCTTCTTTGATCATATGTCCTTCATCCTCTAATCCTTCCTCATCCGATGGTGTACCTTCAGATCCACCTACCAGCCAGTCCCAGGTTACCACCATCCTTTAAATCCTCCACTCTCCCACTACCACGATGCCATCTTGAGATGACATATCCTCATGTCATCATTCCACTCGTGTGTACACGCGACATCTGCGTCAGCGCTCCACACAATGTACTCGCACCGGTTTTGATACATCCTCCACTTCATTGGCTTCTATTACTGTATCTATCAAGGGGGAGTGTGGTCACCGGGAATGGCATGTTTAGACCGTAGCAACAAGATCCGCACTTGCACCACGCTGTGGTGTCCAAGCTTCAGCTCAGAAAGATTAAGATGATACAGTGACAGCACATGTCGTGGAGTCTGATCACAACCTAGTGTTCATGATGGAAACTTGTGTATCATCGAGCTTGAATTCTAGTATGGGCTTGATCCAAATCTTCTACATCAAGAATTTACACAAGGAGGAGTGCAGTCTCCACTCCCAGATTGTCCTCCCATGAGCGTCAATTGGAGCAGTTCATCGCGATCCAGCTCGGCTTGTCTCGCCCTCCTCCCCAGAGAAGTGCGAGTTGCATCACTTCTTGCTCTCCTGCCCAGCCTTGCATGACAAAGACTGAGCTACGGTCGTGTCCCGTTTCCTCGTCTGTCTCGTTGTCTCCCATGGCTTTTGCTATCCTTTCCCATGACGACGTTGCATGGCTTGACGATTGGCAGTCTTGGTTCACGCCTCCTTTCACTGTGTCTGCGTCCCTTGCTTGATGCCATGTGACCGTTAGCGATCTGGCGACCCCGGTCCAGGACCCTGCCGACACCTGGATCATTGACTCCGGGGCCACGCATCACATGACGGCCTCTCGTGAGGCCTTTAGTATGCTTGGTCCTATTGGCGATGTTTCCGGTGTTCGGACAGGCACCGGACACGTGTTGCCTGTCTGTGGTGTTGGTGTCGTTCATTTTCGTGGTCCTTCCGGTGACATCTTTCTGACCGATGTCCTCTTTGTTCTTGGTCTCGAACTCAGCCTCCAGTCCGTCATTGCCCTTGACCGCATGAGCATGGACGTTGTGCACTCACGTGGTGTTGGCACTGTGTCACTGCGTTCATCTGGTCTTGTCGTACTGCATGCCACCGCCCGTGGCAACCTGTAG
Source organism: Penium margaritaceum (assembly GCA_023375785.1). Classification (NCBI taxonomy): domain Eukaryota; kingdom Viridiplantae; phylum Streptophyta; class Zygnematophyceae; order Desmidiales; family Peniaceae; genus Penium; species Penium margaritaceum. Next base: position 271,801 of record SZWC01001392.1, on the reverse strand, counting down.
CATGTACCTCGCATCTCCTCCTCTCCTTCCGTCTCCTCCCCGTCGACCGCCACAGGCCATGTATTTGTCACCAGTACGGTTTCTCCTCAGGACACTCGCCTCTTGCACCGCCGCCTCTGCCACATCCACTCTGCCGCCGTAGACAGCATGCTCCGCACCCAGCCGGCCAAGGGCCTTGACCCGGAGACTTTCCCCCTCTCGTGCCCCACTGATTGCATTGACTGCGCTCAAGGGAAAATGCAGCAGTCCACGTACCCTTTGTCTTCCTCCCGTGCGTCCGCCCCTCTTGACCTTGTCCGCTTGGACGTCATGGGCCCTCTCCCCACCGAGTCCATCGGCGAGCATGGCCGCTATGTCCTCACACTCACTGACGACTATTCTCGGTACCGTTGGATCTTCTACCTTCGGCAAAAGAGCGATGTCGCCCGAGCCATCCAGGACTGGCTTATCCTCGTGGAGCACAAGTGTGGCCACTCTCTTCGCCACTCTCGCTCTGATCGCGGTGGTGAGTACATGGGTGAGGCCACGACCTTTCTCGCCTCCCGCGGGATCCACCATGAGACATCCGCGCCCTACACGCCCGCCCAGAATGGTGTCTGCGAACGGTGGAACCGTACCATGGCCGACGCTGTCCGCACCATGCGGGTCGAGTCCGGTCTCTCCGATGGCTTCTGTTTTGAAGCCATGACCTACATGACCTGGGTCTGGAACCAGATTCCCCATGGTCCCTTTCCCCGCCAGTCCACGCCGTACCAGCATTGGTGCGGTCAGCGAGCTGACCTTTGCCTGGCTCGTGTTTGGGGCTGCGTGGCCATTGTGTGGCTGCCTGCCCCGCAGCAAGGCCGCAAACTCACCCCCCGCAGACGTCCCTACACCTTCCTTGGTGTCTCTCGTCAGTCCAAGGCCTGGCGCTTCTAGGATCCCTCCCGGCACTGCATCGTCGAGTCCCGGGATGCCCTCTTCTTTGAGGACCTGTTTCCTCGCGACCTCATTCACTCCGGCTCGTCCGTGTCTATCCCGTCGCGTGGGGGAGTGGTGAGTCCGTCCTCCATCATACAGCGTCTGGGCGACACATCCCTTAGTCCCTCTGAGCCGGCAACCCCAGTCGCGTCCGCTGGTCCCTCCGAGCCGGCAGCCCCAGTCGCGTCTGCTGGTCCCTCAGGGCTGGCAACCCCAGTCGTGTCCACTGGTCCCTGTGAGCCGGCAGCCCCAGTCGCCTCTGCTGGTCCCTCCGGACGAGCAGCCCCACTTGCGTCCGCTGGTCCCTGTTGGCGAGATGCTCCTCACCATGGCAGGAGTGACTCCAAAAAGGAACACCAAAAAGACAAGCCTTAGTGGCTTAGTGGTTAATGGTGTCCACCTCTAGAGGTAGGGGCCCGGGTTCAAGTCCCACAAGATCAATTTCTTTCCTGCCTAAAGGGAGGTGGAAAATAGATGCCAGGAGGCTAGCTCAACCTCTAGAATTCCTACTTAATGTTCTAGAAGGCTAGGTGCGGGTTCAGGAAGGTGGCACACCCTCTAGAAGGGGTGACTTGTCCCATAAGGCATCTAGAGGTGTCTTGGTCTTCTGGATATATTCCCTCCTACTAGAAGTAAGCTGAGGAATCTAGGAAGGGGCAGAAGCCTCTAGAGCAAGGAAGGGATGCCTTCCTAGTTGGGAAAAGGACAGCCTACCAAGGGCCACTCTAGAAGCCATACAATCTGCTAGGAAGCTCCAAATCTGGCATGCTTTGGTGTCCTGGAAAGCTTGTATCAGTAGCTATAAAATGCCATTGCTTGTGAGCCTTTCTCACGAGTTCATTCCCAGTCAATTGAGGCCAAAAGCTATTGCCTCACTCTCTGACCAGTTTTCTGCCATCCTTGGAACCAATTGCCTCCACAGTTTCAGTCTCTCCAAAACCAGTTGGTGGAGTGAATCAGCCACTGCTAGGGACCCTCTAGGGTGCACACTCACCCTCAGGCCAACACTCCCTCCGGGCCGGCAAACCCAGTTGTGTCCACTGGTCCCTTTGAGCCGGCAGCCCCAGTCGCCTCCGCTGGTCCCTCTGGACCTGCAGCCCCAGTTGCGTCCGCTGGTCCCTCCGGGTCGGCAGCCCCAATCGGGTAGAGTGGTCACTCCGACCCAGCAGCCCCAGTTGCGTCTGCTTGTCCCGACCGACCGGCAGCCCAAGTCAAGTCCGCTGGTCCCTCCAGGCCAGCAGCCTCAGTCGCGTCCACTGGCTCCTCCGGACTAGCAGCCCTAGTCGTGTACACTGGTCCCTCTGAGCCGGAAGCCTCAGTCACGTCCGCTTGTCCCGACGGACCGGCAGCTCCAGTCGTGTCCACTAGCCCCTCCGGGCCAGCAGCCCCGGTCGCATCCGCTGGCCCCTCCGGGCCAGCGACCCCGTCCGCCGCCATTGGCCTATTGGACTCAGTGCCATCACCTGCCCTACCACGTTACACACGTGGCCCATGCGGCAGCCTCCGACCTAGACCGTCGCTGAGCGCGCAGACCATCACACCAAGCTCCGTGGCGCCTCGACTCCCCATGCCCCCACGTGTCTCCTCCACTCCCACAGTCGTGAGTGGGGACCTTGACACCAAGGCCCTCGGCTTGACCACCTCGGCCATCATTGTAAACCTTCACCCGGGCTCCACACTGGGCTACGCCATGCTTCATCACGAGAATTGGCACGCTGTCCTGGCTACACTCCCGCGCATCCCACCTACGGCTCGAGATACGCACGCTCTCTCAGTCCACTCCACAGTACGCCCTCAGGACCCAGCCACCCTGTGCGAGGCACGAGCCTCTCCTGTAGCCGCACACAGGGACGCTGCCTACGACGATGAGCTCGCCGCTATCCGACAGCACCACGTGTACGACCTCATCGACCTTCCTCCAGGTCGGAAGGCCATCGGCGTCAAGTGGGTCTTTCGGCGCAAGTGCAAGCCCGACAGGTCCTTGAACAAGTATAAGGCCCGCCTTACAGCCAAGGGGTTTGTCCAGATTCTTAGGGTCGACTACGACCAGATCTTTGCTCCTGTTGGCCGGTTCTCCACTAGCCGGGCGCTCTTTAGCCTGTTCGCCCAGCATGGGTAAGAGCTGCATCATATGGATGTGAGCAATGCCTTTCTCCATGGTTCACTGGAGGGTGAGGAGCTCTATATTGTGCAGCCCCCAGGCTTCGACAATGGCACTGGGAGAGTCTGGCTACTGATTAAGGCCCTGTATGGCCCGAAGCATTCGCCTCGGTGCTGGAACCAAGAAATCAACAGCACGTTCCTTTGCGTCGGGCTCCAGCGTAGCACCGCTGACCCCGCACTGCTTGTCAGTCCGCAAGGCCAGACCTTTGCCGCTATTCTGGTTTACGCCGACGATCTCCTCATTGCGTCACCAGACTGGGCTGCCATCCAGCGTATCAAGGACTTGCTGCATGCCGCATACCAGATGAAGGATCACAGATTTGCAAGAGTCTTCCTAGGCATGGAGCTCGAGCATGATCGCTCCCAGGGCCTCCTACACATCCACCAGGCCGCCTATGTGCAAACGCTGTCCACCCGCTTCGCGGAGGACCTACGATTCTTGCCCAGCGTATCCTCACCCATGTCACCCAATGGTCAGGTGAAGCTAAAGAGTCCTAACCCAGTTGTTGTGGGGGAGCCAGTTGATGTGACCACGTACCTGCGAGTCATCGGGTCCCTGATGTTCCTGGCGACGACGACGTGCCCAGACATCGCGTTCGTCGTCAACCTTGTGGCCCAGTTTTCTCAGGAGCCGCGTCAACTCCACTACGAGGCCGCAATCCGAGTATTGCGTTATGTCGTCTCGACTCCTTGGCGAGGTCTCATGTTCCGTTGTCAGCCGTCTATTGTCGCGGTGGGCTACACCGACAGTGACTGGGCCGGCAGTCCGGACGGTAAGAGTCGCACAAGCTAGATCTTTCTGATTGGCGGCATAGCTGTGTCCTGGTGCAATGGCAAGTAGGGGTGCATTGCACACAGCACTGTTGAGGCTGAGTGCGTTGCTCTCGGCTCAAGCACATGTCAGAGTGTGTGGTTGCGTCCTCTGTTGTCCGAGTTTCGTCAGTCTGTCGCATCCATCACGTTGCATTGTGAAAATGAGAGTGCCATGGCCATCGCCGACAATGATGGCGTGCATCACACATGCACAAAGCACATCAACGTTGAGTATCACTATGTGCGTTCATTGTTACATGACGGTAGCATCAGCATCATGTGGGTTGAGACACCACGGCAGTTGGCTGACTTCTTGACCAAGGCACTGAAGCGCGACTCGTTTAAGAAGGCTGTGAGTTCAGTCGGCATGCGTCCGTGAGTGACTCCTCTGTCCCTGCTTGCGTTTCTCCTTGGCCTGGGGGAGTTTTGTCGTTGACTGTGTCTCTCTCCGCACATGTGCACTACGCCTATGAGTCATGGGGGGGTGTTGGTTTTCGTCCATCTCTCATTGTGCTCTATTGTGTCCTCCCGGCTTGTGTACATCGGAATTCAGATGACTGACGGCGAGACTTGACGCCATTGGAATGTCGCTTGGTGGAGCCGATGCACGCTAAGGCCCACTCACCTTTTGCTGGAGCCTCCGCCCTCTGGCAATGCGCTCACCTCCATCAGCAGGCCTCCTCGGCGGTCAGGCCTCCGGCGGTCACTACCACCGCAGATACTGTTTGCATGCACCTAGCGTTGTGTCTGGTTGTGGCATTGCGTCTGCAGCATCATGCGGTGCCTAGGGTCCAGGTCTCCTACTCTATGGCCCTGTTTGACATCGCTGACTGTCATAGGCACTGCCTGGGTTTGGGCAGCCATAACTCCTTGCTGCTGTTTTTCTAGCTGATTCTGACCGCACGACTGCGTTCGCAGCGTCGGTATTATGGTGTGATCCAGTTTTCAAGCAAAACGGACGACGCACGGGTTTTGGGCTGTCGGGCGTCTGGCAGGGCTCATCGAGAAAACCCTGCCTGCCAGAAAATAGGTTTAGGACTATTTTCTTATTGGCTGCTTAGCTGAGGAACAAGTTCTACACTGGTGGGGGGGGAGCTAGAACTTGGAGGGGTCTCCCACTGTTGCTCATTCTTCATTCCTAATCAATCACTTTCGGTTTTCAGCTGCTTTTTGGCGCTAACATTGGCGCGCGCGTTTCTGAGTAACAAACCCAGGGCTTCCACACTTAGACTCTAGAACAGCACAGTGAGGGGACAGTAGACTTGAGAAACGAGCATGGAAGCCCGCACGCTACATCAACAACGTCCCTTCCCCAACCTGCTGCCTAGGTTTTCAAACTGCTGCTGTCGCTGTTGCTGCTGCGCTGCTGCTGCCACCGCTGCTGCTGCCGCCGCTGCTGCTGCCGCTGCTGCTGCACTACTGTTGTGCTGCTGGCACTGCTGCAGTTGCTGCCGCTGTTGTTGCGCTGCTTCTATGCTGCTGCTGCCGCACGTTGCTGTTGTGGTGCTACCGTAGTGCACTGTTGCTGCCGCTGCTAATGCCGCTACTGCAATGCTGCTACTCTGCTCCATTACTACTACTACTGAATGATGTTGCTGTTGCATGTGCCAATGTCGGCTACTGCTGGCAACTACATTCTCATGTGGTTATGGTGAGCGACGTCGATGGCGGTCGGCTGTCGTCGACGGGTCCCTCTGGACCTACTGCAGCAGTGTCTCTCACCGTTGTTGCTCTGTTGCGTCTCTGCTGCGCAGCTCAGTAAGAACTGTCTCACCGCTTTGATACCATAAGGAGATGCGTGGAAGCTTCCTAGCGACACAGCCACTGAGTAGGCGTTAGTGCTTGTTCAGACGGTGACGACAGTCACAAGTCGTGCACACACCGGCAAGGGTCTGGTTAGCAGACGCAAGGCAATGTGTCAGAATGCTTCAATAGAATTTGCGGAGAGAGATGACAAATGATACGTCCATGGCATAAGTACCTGCCGCGGCGCACGGCGGGTGTCGCACGTGGCAGTGCAAGATCTGTCCTAAAACCGGACCAAAACCACTGTTTTGGCCGTAACTTTGCGCAGACATACCAGAACGCTACGTCGTCTGAACCTAGACGTGTAGGATCAAAAGCCGGACGCTACGACTGGTCAAATGCATGCATTTGGCATCAAACAGTGGATACAGAATGCAAAAACATGCCAATCGGGCTCACGGCCAGTCCATCGATAAACTCTTGCGTGCGTTAGAAAAATTGCCGGAGATCCTGGGTAGCGTCCAGAGCTCTGGAATGGTCGTCGACCAGCTCCAGGCTGGTAGTCCGCCACCAGATGACTCATCGGTGCATTCAGGGTCCGCATCAGGGATGTGCACGAGTATGGACATAGTCGAGTGGTCATAGTAAACTGTATAGGTCGACAAGAACGTCACAAATCACAACAAGGTGTGTTCCATGCACGCACAAAGCACATCAATGTTGAGCACCACTTTGTGTGTGATATGGTTGATCCTGGTGAGATCCGAGTCATCCACGTGGGCACTGACAGGAAGTGCGCGGACTTTCTGACCAAGGCTCTGGGTCGTTCGAAGTTTCATGCAGCCACTCGCTTCGAGGGACTCTGCCCCATTCCTCTTGAAAGTTGACTCCTCATGTGCCACGTTGCATGTGTTGTGCTTACTGCCTGCAGGATCTGTACGCTTCCTCCTCTGTACAACGTTAGTGTCTACATGTGCATGGACGTGTATCGCCCTCTACAAATGGAGGAGTGTTGTGTATGTGTTGGTTTTTGCGCATCTCTCATTATACTCTGTTGTGTCTTCCCAACTTGTGTACATCGGTGTACAGATGACCGATGGCGAGACTCGACGCTGCTGGAGTGTCGCTTGGTGGAGCCGACGCGCGTTGAGGCCCACGGACCGTTCGCCGGAGCCTTCTCCCTCCAACGATGCGCTCAGCTCCATCGGCAAGCCTCCTCGGCGGTCAGGCTGCCGGCGGTCATTGCCACTGCAAATGCTGCTTCTGGTTGTGGCATTGCGTCTGCATCGTCATGCTATGCCTAGGATCCATGTCTCCTGCTGTGTGGCCCTGCTTGACGTCACTGACTGTCGTAGGCACTGCCCAGGTTCGGGCAGCCATAACTCTTTGCTGCTATTTTTCTAGCTGATTCTGACCGCACGACTGCGTTTGCAGCGTTGGTAAAATGGTATGGTCCAATTTTCAGGCAAAACGGACGATGCCCGGGTTTTGGGCTGTTGGGCGTCAGGTAGGGCTCACCGAGAAAACCCTGCCTGCCAGAAAATAGGTCTAAGACTATTTTCTGATTGGCTGGTTAGCTGAGTAACAAGTTCTACACTAGTGGGGGGGGGCTAGAACTTCGAGGGGTCTCCCATTGTTGCTCATTCTTCATTCCTAATCAGTCACTTTCAGTTTTCAGTTGCTTTCGGGCGCTAACACTGGCGCGCGCGTTTCTGAATAACAAAACCAGAGCTTCCAGACTTAGACTCTAGAGCAGCAGACTGAGGGGGCAGCTGACTTAAGCAACGAGCATGGAAGCCCGCACGCTGCATCAACAACGCTGCTGCCCCAACCTGCTGCCTAGGTTTTCTAGCTTGGTATCAGAGCCAGAGCATAGCAGCAGCAGCAGAAGACTGGCGTACAGGTGCCAGGCAACGCCGGCGGACCCCCATACGCGCCAGTGCAGGTGAAATGCTGCCGGAGTTTTTCCGGCAGCATCGACCCGCCTGGTGGCGGCGTCAGAGTTTTTCCCACGGCCACTGGGCCACGGGAAATGCTGCCAATTTTTTTGGCAGCACTGACCCCCACGCGTGACGCGAGGAGGTGAGCGGCAGGCCGCGTCCGACTCCAGCGGACAACGACGCACGCTGCAACGTCACCCAGGTACAATGACTGGCACCAGCACGCAGCAGCAGCAGCAACCTGCAGCAACGGCATTCGCAGGCAATAGCAGCGATCAGTGGCAGCGGCAGCCAGCAGCAGCTGTGTGCATCAGCAGCAACAGGCAAAAGCAACAGCTCGTAGTAGTTTGCAGCAGCAGCAGTAACAGCAGCAGCTCGCAGCAGCAGCAGTAGCAGCCCGCAGCAGCAGCTCGCAGCGGCAGCAATAGCAACAGCAACAAGAGCAGCGCGCAGTAGCAGTGCGTAGCAGCAGCCCGCATCAGCAGCCCGGAGCAGCAGCGAGCAGCAGCCGCAGCACACAGCAGCCGCAGCAGCGTGTAGCAGTGGCAGCGGGCTGTAGCAACCGCAGCAGCAAGCTGCAGCAACAGCCAACTGCAGCAGCAACAGCAACGAGTATCTACTGGCAGCAGCCAGCAACGGCTGCTGCTGCTCGCAGCCCGCAATGAGCGAGCAGCGAGCAGCAGCCCGCTCCACTCAGCGAGCAGCAACCCGCTGCTGTCAGCCAGCAGCAGCTCGCTGCTGCCAGCGAGCAGTAGCCCGTTGCTCGCAGCAGACAGCGGGCAGCTGCCCGGTGTGACGTACGAAAAAGGAAAAAAAATGAGAAGAAAGGAAATCCCCCACCCCATTCTCTACTCTGATGCGGTTGCCGCAGCCACAGCAGCCCGCAGTAGCAGCAGCTGCTGCTCCAACTACAGCTGTAGTAACAGCAGCAGTAGCAGGAGTCGTAGCCGCAGAAGCAGCAGCACTAGCAGTTGCAGCAACAATAGCAGCGACGCAACAACAGCAGCAGCAGCACCAATATCAGTAGCAACAGCAGCCGCAGCGGCAGTAGCACCAACAGCTGTAGCGGCAGCAACAACAACAGCAGCTGCTACAGCGGCTGCAGTAGCAGCAGCAACAACAACAACAGTAGCAGCAGCGGCTCCAAAAACCACCACTGCTGACGTCAGCATCCCTCTGCAGACGTCACTATTGACGTCATCAACAAGAAAAGGGGGGAGAAAGGGAAGGACGATGACGACCAAAGGGTGGGTAGAACTCCCACCGCCCCAAGCCACTGCTGATATCAGCAACATGGAGAAAAAAAACCCAAAACAAGGGGCATCAAACCATGGCTGGTAGCCCCAATGAGGAGGGGTCCTCCTCTGTTGGGGGGTCCACCAGCCCCCTTTTCTTGCAGCGATTGCAGCGACTACAGGAGCAGTAGCAGCATCCGCAGCAACAGCAGCAGCAGCAGCATCAGGAGCAGCAACAGCAGCTGCTGTAGTAGTAGCCGCAGCAATAGCAGCTGCAGCAGCAGCCGCACCATCAGCAGTAGCAAGAGCAGCAGTAGCAACAGCAGGAGCAGCAGCAACAGTAGCATCCCATTGGTGTCGTTGGCGGCAACCCTGCCCACCTAGCTGCTCTTCAGCAATAGCTCGCCGCCTTGACGTAGCACCTTGCAGCGCTACAGCCGTTAGCCTCCCAGACTGCAACCAGTGCGTTGCCATCGTTCATCCCTCCAGGGCACTCCAGCCCAGCTGCATGCATGTCTACTGCCACGCACTACCTGGCACAGCAACAGACTCAGCGCCAACAGTAGACAGTGAATTCTGTCCTTGGCCCCACTCTGGGCGCCGGCCGCAGGCAGAAGGACTTTCAGACGCCGCCGCCGCCGCTTCAGGCTGGCGAGCAGATCCGAAGCAGGGAGCTCAGCTTCCAGATCTGGGCGTAAGGTGAGGGCCTATGGGCATGCTACACCCTCCCTGATGACCCCACCCAGGCCGACTAGCTGAATGACGCTGGTTGCGCCGTCCGTGCCCTCATCCCAGTCGCCCCTCCAGCTTCCCGCCTGGCCCTAGAGCCTTTCCTCGGCGACTTCACCGCTGGCGCCATCCCAGACCCTACAGCCGCATGGCACATCTTCACCCGGCCCCATCGCCAATCCAGCGACGCTAACACCAGCCGTCTGCTCCAGGAGTTCAACTCCCTGCACATGAGGGAGACCGAGACGGTCACTGCCTACTGGCAGAGGGCAGAGGACATCCTTGGCTGTCTCGGCAAATCTGCCCCACCCCCTCTGTCCGCGCTCCTCACCATCAAGCGCGACACCACCAACGCGTACGCGGACGTCTTCGTGCACTACCCCCAAGACGTCCTCTCCACCATAGCGGCCCAGGGCACCCTCATGCCCTGGGCATACGAGCTCTTCCTCCGCATTGAGGAATCTTGTTTGGAGTCCCAGCTCCATCGCACGGAGGCTCTTGCATCCCCTGCCCTTGCCTCCCCTACCGTCGCCTCCGTGGTCGTCGCTTTCCCCGCCACAGCTACCTCATCGTCTTCGAGGAAGAAGAAGAAGAAGAGCCGGAACAAGAAAGGCAAGGGTCCGCCGCACCAACAACAGTAGTAGCCGTCGGCCGGGTCTGTCGGTGGTGGCTCGGTATGCCAAAACTGTGGCCAGCCCGGGAACGGGTGGTACACGTGCCCTCTCCCGACGGACGCGGCACGCGTCATCGCCACCCTACGTTGCCAGCGGGAGCACCATCTTGCCACTGCCACCATCGCTGCCGCAGGCCCTGAAACCTTGACCTCGTCCAGCAGCTCCACCACTCCGACAGCTCCGCCAGTCCCGCACACACCCGCGCCGCAGCAGTACTATCCGCAACCGTCGGCGCCTTCGTTCCCGTCACCGGCGCTGTCCCTCCCTTACCCGGACTCCGGTGCCGTCACTTCGCACTCGGTCTACACTCCCGGGCCGTCCTCCCGTGAGCGTCAGCTGGAGTAGTTCATCGCGCTCCAACTCGGCCTGACTCGCCCTCCTCCCGAGGGAAGTGCGAGTTGCATCACCTCCTGCTCTCCTATCCCGCCTTGCATGACTGAGACTGAGCTACGATCGTGTCCCGTTTCCTCGTCTGTCTCATCGTCTCCCGTGGTCTCCTCTATCCCTTCCTATGAAGATGATGCGTGGCTTGACAAGTGGCAGTCTCGGTTCGTGCCTCCTTCCACCGCGTCCGCGTCCCTTGCTAGCTGCCATGTGACCGTTAGCAATCTGGCGACCCCGGTCCAGGACCCCGTTGACACCTGGATCATCGACTCCGGGGCCACGCATCACATGACGGCCTCTCCGGAGGCCTTTAGTATGCTCGGTCCTGTAGGCAATGTCTTCGATGTTCGAACGGGCTCCGGACAGGTGTTGCCTGTCCGTGGTGTTGGCGTCGTTCGTTTCCGTTGTCCTGCTGGTGACGTCATTCTGACCGATGTCCTCTTTGTCCCTCGTCTCGAGCTCAGCCTCCCGTCCGTCACTGCCCTTGACCGCATGAGCATGGACGTTGTGCACTCGCGTGGTATTGACACTGTGTCGATGCGTCCGTCTGGTCTCGTAGTACTACACGCCACCACCCGTGGCAACTTGTGGCGTGTGCCCCGTCTCTCCTCCTCCCCTTCCATCTCCTTCCTGTCGGCCGCCATAGGCCATGTGTTTATCACCAGCACCCTTTCCCCTTCGCACACTCACCTCTTGCACCGCCGCCTTTGCCACGTCCACTCTAGCGCCGTAGACAGCATGCTCCGCACCCAGCCGCCCAAGGGCCTTGACCCGAAGACTTTTCCCCTTCCGTGCCCCACTGAGTGCATTGATTGCGCTCAAGGGAAGATGCTCCGGTCCACGTACCCTTTGTCTTCCTCCCGCGTGGCAGCCCCTCTTGACCTTGTCCATTCGGACGTCTTGGGCCCTCTCCCCACCGAGTCCGTCAGCGAGCACGGCCGCTATGTCCTCACCCTCACTGACGGCTACTCTCGCTACCGTTGGGTCTTCTGCCTTCGGCAGAAGAGCGATGTCGCCCGAACCATCCAGGACTGGCTTGTCCTTGCGGGGCGGAAGTGTGGCTGCTCTCTTCGCCGGTTTCACTCCGATCGCGGTGGTGAGTACATGGGTGAGGCCACAACCTTTCTCGCCTCACGCGGCATCCGCCATGAGACATCCGCGCCCTACACGCCCGCCAAGAACGGTGTCTCCGAACGGTGGAACTGTACCATGGCCGACGCCGTCCGCACCATGCGGGTCAAGTCCGGTCTCTCCGATGGCTTCTACTTTGAGGCCATGGCCTACATGACCTGGTTCTAGAACTTGATTCCCCACGGTCCCCTTCCCCGCCAGTCCACGCCTTACCAGCATTGGTGCGGTCAGCACGCTGATCTCCGCCCGGCTCGCGTCTGGGGTTGCGTGGCCATTGTGTGGCTGCCCGCCCCGCAGCAGGGCGCCAAGCTCACGCCCCGCGGGCGTCCCTGCACCTTCCTTGGTGTCTCTCGTCAATCGAAGGCCCGACGCTTCTGGGATCCCTCCCAGCACTGCATCGTCGAGTCACGGGATGCCCTCTTCTTCGAGGACCTGTTTCCTCGTGACCTCATTCGCTCCGGCTCGTCTATGTCTATCCCGTCGTGTGGGGGAGTGAGTCCGTCCTCCGTCCTGCCGCTTTCGAGTGACACATTCCCCAGTCCCTCTGAGCCGGCAACCCCAGTCGCGTCCGCTGGTCCCTCCGGGCCAGCAGCCCCAGTTGTGTCCACTGGCCCCTCCGGGCGGGCAGCCCCAGTTGCGTCCGCTGGTCCCTCTGAGCCGGCAGCCCCAGTCGTGTCCGCTGATCTCTCCGAGCCGGCAGCCCTAGACACGTCTGCTAGTCCCTCAGAGCCGGCAGCCCCAATCGCTTCCGCTGGTCCCTCCAGCCTGGCAGACACAGTCGCGTCCGCTTGTCCCTCGGAGCCAGCAGCCCCTGTCGTGCCCGCTGGCCCCTCCGCACTAGCTGCCCCAGTTGCATTCGCGAGACCCTCCGGACCAGCAACCCCGTCTGCCTCCATTGGCGCGTCGGACTTAGTGCCATCTCCTGCCCTGCCACGCTTCACACGTGGCCCAGGCGGCAGCCTCAGACCCAGACCGTCGGTGAGCGCGCAGACATTCGCACCACGCTCGGTGGTGCCTTGACTCCCCGATGCTCCACGTGTCTCCTCCACTCCCACGGTCGTGAGTGGGGACCCTGGCACCAAGGCCCTCGGCTTGACCACCTCGGCCATCATTGCAGACCTTCACCCGGGCTCCGAACTGGGCTATGCCATGCTTCATCATGAGCATCGGCACGCTTTCGTGGCTGCACTTGCGCGCATCCCACCTGGGGCTCGAGATGCACATGCTCTCTCAGTCTATTCCACAGCACGCCCGGAGGAACAAGCCACCCTGCGCGAGGCACAAGCCTCTCCTGAGGCCGCACACTTGGACGCTGCCTGCACCGATGAGCTTGCTGCTATCCGACAACACCATGTGTACGGCCTAGTCGACCTTCCTCCAGGTCTGAAGGCCATCGGTGCCAAGTGGGTCTTTCGGCGCAAGTGGAAGCCCGACGGATCCTTGGACAAGTACAAGGTCCGCCTTACAGCCAAGGGGTTTGCCCAGATTCCTGGGGTCAATTATGACCAGATCTTTGCCCCAGTTGGCTGGTTCTCCACTAGTCGGGTGCTCTTTGGCCTGGTCGCCTTGCATGGGTGGGAGATGCATCAGATGGATGTGAGCAACGTGTTTCTCCATGGCTCACTGGAGGGTGAGGAGCTCTACATGGTGCAGCCCCCAGGCTTCGACGATGGCACTAGGAGAGTCTGGCGACTGAGTAAGGCCCTTTATGGCCTGAAGCAGTCGCCTTGGTGCTGGAACCAAGAAATTAGCAGCACGCTCCTTCAGGGAGGGTTCCAGCGCAACACCGCTGACCGCGCACTGTTTGTTAGCCCGCGAGGCCATACTTCCGTTGCTGTTCTGGTTTACATCGACGATCTCCTCATTGCGTTGCCAGACACGGCTGCCATCTAGCGTGTCAAGGACTTGTTGCACGCTGCCTACCACATGAAGGATCTCGAATCTGCAAGAGTCTTCCTGGGCATGGAGCTCGAGCATGATCGCTCCCAAGGCGTCCTGCACATCCACCAGGCCGCCTATGTGTAGATTCTCCCCACTCACTTTGCGGAGGACCTGCAACTCGTGCCGAGCGCATCCTCACCCATGTCACCCGATGGCCAGGTGAAGCTGAAGAGTCCTGACCCAGATGTTGTGGGGGAGCCAGTTGACGTGACCACGTACCTGCGAGTCATCGGGTCACTCATGTTCTAAGGGACAACGACGCGCCCAGACATCGCGTTCGCCGTCAACCTCCTGGCCCAGTTTTTTTCAGGAGTCGCGTCACCTCCACTACGAGGCCGCGATCCGAGTACTGTGTTATGTCGTCTCGACTCCTCGGCGAGGTCTCATGTTCCGCCGTCAGCCGTCTGTGGTCGCAGTGGGCTACACCGACAGGGAGTGGGCCAGTAGTCCGGACGGTAAGAGTCGCACAGGCTGGATATTTCTGATTGGCGGCACAACTGTCCTGGCACAGTGGCAAGCAGGGGTGCGTTGCACGCAGTACTACTAAGGCTGAGTACGTGGCTCTTGGCTCAGGTGCGTGTGAGAGTGTGTGGCTGCGTCGTTTGTTGTCCGAGTTGCGTGAGCATGTCGCATCCATCACGTTGTATTCTGACAAAAAGAGTGCCATGGCCATCGCCGACAATGACGGCGTGCATCACACACGCACAAAGCACATCAACGTTGAGTATCACTATGTGCGTTCGTTGTTGCATGACGGCAGCATCAGCATCGTGTGGGTTGAGACAACACGACAGTTGGCTGACTTCTTGACCAAGGCACTGAAGCGCGACTCGTTCAACAAGGCTGTGNGCTGCGTCGTTTGTTGTCCGAGTTGCGTGAGCATGTCGCATCCATCACGTTGTATTCTGACAAAAAGAGTGCCATGGCCATCGCCGACAATGACGGCGTGCATCACACACGCACAAAGCACATCAACGTTGAGTATCACTATGTGCGTTCGTTGTTGCATGACGGCAGCATCAGCATCGTGTGGGTTGAGACAACACGACAGTTGGCTGACTTCTTGACCAAGGCACTGAAGCGCGACTCGTTCAACAAGGCTGTGAGTTCGGTCGGTGTGCGTCCGTGAGTGGCTCTCTTTCTCCCTGCTTTCATCTCTGCGTGGCCTGGGGGATTTTGGTCGTTGACTGTGTCTCTGTCCACACATGTGCACTACGCCTGTGACTCATGGGGGAGTGTTGGTTTTTGCGCATCTCTCATTGTACTTTGTTGTGTCTTCCCGGCTTGTGTACATCGGCGTGCACATGACTCACGGCGAGACTCGACGCTGCTGGAGTGTCGCTCGGTGGATCCGACGCGCACTGAGGCCCACAGACCGTTCGCCGGAGCCTTCTCCCTCCGGCAATGCGCTCAGATCCATCGGCAGGCCTCCTTGGCGGTCGGGCCACCGGCGGTCACTGCCTGAAACAGCATCTGCCACTGCAGATGCTGTTTTCATGCACCCAGCTCTGTTTCTTGTTGTGGCATTGTGTCTGCATCCTCATGCTATGCCTAGGGTCCATGTCTCCTGTAGTGTGGCCCTGCTTGACGTCACTGACTGTCGTAGGCACTTCCCAGGTTTGGGCAGCCATAACTCTTTGCTGCTCTTTTTCTAGCTAATTCTGACCAAACGAATGCGTTTGCAGCGTCGGTATCATGGTCTGGTCCAATTTTCAGGCAAAACGGACGACGCCAGGGTTTTGGGCTGTCGGGCGTCTGGCACGACGCCCGGGTTTTGCACTGTCAGGTTTTGGCTGGTTAGCTGAGTAACAAGTTCTACACTAGTGGGGGGGGAACTAGAACTTGGAGGGGTGACTGTTGTTGCTCATTCTTCATTCCTAATCAGTCACTTTCAGTTTTCAGCTGCTTTCTGGCGCTAACACTGGCGCGCGCGTTTCTGAGTAACAAACCCAGAGCTTCCAGACTTAGACTATAGAGCATCAGACTGAGGGGGCAGCTGACTTGAGCAACGAGCGTGGAAGCCCGCACGCTGCATCAACAACGCTGCTACCCCAACCTGCTGCCTAGGTTTTCTAGCTATTTGTCGTACACGGCTTACGGTGACCCCTCGGCTCATGTCCATTCACGTGCAGATCCCTTACATGGCTGCCGTGGCAGAAGACCGGCGGCCGGACGGGTGCCCAGAAGATTTTCTTCTTCTTCAGATTCGTGTTGTGGGACAGCACGTAGGCTTGCAGCCTATCAAGGCGTAGCTTTCGTCGATGCGGCTGCTCTGGTTCAGACGGCTCGTCGTTTTGGCGTGTCTGCAGGGAGTTATGCCCAAAATTATGGTTTTGCCATTGTTCTGCCCTGCTAGAAAATGTGCGCTCTTGTACGAAGCGTGTGTGTACACCCACTAGGTTAGAGACACTATTTAGGTTGTCTACGCCTCTGTTGTTTTCCCTCTAGGCACATTGCTTGGAGTACACGTTGATGTGTCGTGCTAGCCATACCCTTGCAATTGATTTCTACCCTATTGCCTTGCACATTCTTGCATGCATTCTATCAGTGTTTGCCGTTTGCTATTTCTTTACATCAAAACTACTTTCAGCGGAGTTTTTCAGTGTACAATAGAAGAGCGGGGTTCTTTTCCCCTTTCAAAGTCATGGTAGAATGAGGTAAATGGGGGCATCTTTTCACCCCATCGTCCTCAACACGCAACAAACCTCCCGCCCGTTGTCCTGCAGTCAGAGTTACGATAAAGCATGACATTAATCTAGTGGCCAGCCTGAGTCGAGCTGCATGGTTGATGCATCACGTTGCATGCTAGCAGCAGGGCAACTGTTCAGAACTCACATCACGCTCCAACACCCTCCAGAAATCCCCTCCACTCTTGCGCTTCAACACAAAGGCTAAAGCTTGTGCAGCACCACTTCTCCCATGACCATGTACGCCAGTGTCGGAGCAGGTCGGGTTCTGCGGACCTGACATGGGCCCAGCGCTGTGGGCCACCAACGCTGGCGCTGTTGTTGCAAAAGGTTTCCCTGACCTGTCAGCAGCCTCACCTGCAGCCGCGGCGCATCGTCTTGCCTCTGCAGCAAATCCCTGTCTGTCGTTCACAACCATGCAGGCCGCATCACGGCCCTTCACCTGCGCCGACAAACATGAGTAAGGCGCCGTTCCCTGCCCCCCGGGTTGTCCTGACTCCCTCCCTCCAGCACTGACCAGTCGAAGGTGGTGGTGGCATAGGGCTCCTTCAGGACTCTCTTTTCCTTCCGATGCATCCGCAGGGCAGGCCTCAATGCCAGGTGTGTCTCTGCACCACTCGGCGTGGAAAAGGTTATATACGGCCCGCAACGTGCGCAAGGCAAGCCTGGGCTGGCGCCAGGCCTGCGTCGATCCGCAACCCGTCAGGTCCACAGCGCCAGTGTCGGCGTCCACAAGCGGATGGAACACGTGCGTCAGAAAGCGCACCCTCGGCTCACCGGAAGGGTAAGCCTCTGGAAACTGCAGCACGAAGCGGAATACCCCTCCTCCATAAACATTGCCGATAGCCATGTCCCCTCCCTTTGCGGACCCTGCGCTGCACGGCTGCTCCGAAAGGCCTAGGTCAGGGCCACGAGGGTCTCTGGTCCTGGGGTGTGCTGCCCTGACCTCCCTGAATGCTCCTGCCTCTGCCTGCTGGCCTGGCCCCAAGACCCTGCCTTGTGCTTCTTCGCGCAGCAATTCTGCGAGATGCGGCAAAGTGGGGCACGTGAATGCATCTTCCAGGGGCTCCCACAAGTGCGGAACAAAAACCACACCATGCCATACCAAAAGATTTGTCCGGTCAGGCATCACATAAATCCCCCGGGGAGCCTCCCTTCCTAGCTGCCGGTACTCTGTCAGCAACCCAATGTCACGCAGAACGGCCGAGTTTGCTGCCGTCTGCCTTGGCTGCTGCTGCTGCTGCTGCTGCTGCTGCACATGTTGAGGAGGCAGAGGATCCAACTGGAGGAGTTTGGACGGCACGACCGGCGTGTGGAAGGCCATCGCCGGCAGAGGCAAGGGCGGCTGAGGATCTTCCGAACGAGAGTCGCAGCGTGACAGGGATGATGGAGTCGTTGGAGTGGCTATTGCCAAAGGACTCGAGGGAGAGGACATGGAGAAAGCCGAGGACGAGAGTTCCGGCGAGTGCATGGACGACAGTGTCGGGGAACGAGAGGGCGATGCGATCGGAAGGGGCAGCGATGGCCTGGACGAAAAGGAGGGGGTCCGGAGGAAAGGGGACTTGCGGTTGGACAGGGATCCGATGATTGCACCAGGACGAGAGGAGGACGGCTGCTTGAGGAGCTTGGCAGTGGGTGTCCTGGGGCTCACAGAAGTCCCCAGACCAACCATCCTATGCCCCATACACGGACCTTCGCCACTGGCCTCCACCTGGCTGTCGACCACAGGTCGCTCTCCAACCCCACTGCTGCAGTCAGCTGCTGCAGCGGCTGATGCGCCGCAATGGCCTGCCAGATCTTTCGGGGGTACAAAGAGCTTTCGGCTTTGCACACCCCTCTGCCCAACCATGGTGCTGTCCACCTCCTCCTCCCCCTCGCTGCCGCTGCCCCATGCCACTCTGCACCTCGGCGTGCCGCTGCTGGCACAGTCACTGCTGCTGTCATCTGTGCTGCTGCTGTTGGCAAAGTAGCCAAAGCTGCTGCCACTGCTGCTTCTGCTGACGGTGCAGCCATCGGAATCATCTCCAGCACTGCTTCTGCTGATGCTGCTGCTGCTGCCGCTGCTAAGGGAGCTGAGGCTGCGCAGACTTCCCATGCTGTTGGCGCTATATGACGCCCTCCTTAGGTTACTGTACCCATACTTGGACACACCGCTGCTGCCATGCTCCTTGCCCTCATGGCTGCTGCTGTGTTCTGGACTCCACAGGAGGGAGGGGGACAGGTCTGACTCACTGTCTGCAGTTTCCGTTAGGGTTTTCCAGGAGGCAGCAGTGGTGGGTGGTGTTGCTGATGGCTTGGAAGAAAACACCACCGCTTTCCTACTCTCCTCCACCTTCCCATCCTCCGCAGCCCAGCTGGCGGCGTAAGCAGCAGGGTCTGATGCCACATCAGCAGGTGCTACTGCAGAGATTCCTTGCCCCGCAGTATGCTCTGCTGTGGTGCCTTGCTGCAGGGAACGGCAGACCGTAGGCAGCGTCGTAGCTGCAGGGGAAGCAGCCGTCTGTTGCTGTTGGTGCTCGTCCCGCGGCTGCTGAGTCAGCAATTGCACCTGCTGCTGCTGCTGCTGCTGCTGCTGCTGCTGCTGCTGCTGCTGCTGCTGCTGCTGCCGCTGCTGCCAGCGCATGGCCCAACTGTTAGACCGACAGAGGGCGACTGTGGATACTGCCAAGGAGGAGGAGGAGGAGGAGGAGGAGGAGGAGG
>SZWC01001392.1:233103-252443 GCA_023375785.1 Penium margaritaceum | reverse complement strand
CGAGGAGGAGGAGGAGGAGGAGGAGGAGGAGGAGGGGGAGGAGGGGGGGGGCGGCGAGGCAGCAGTCAAGGACGAAAGGCTTCTACGGCCAGGCCAGCCAACCGCTGAATCCGCCGGTGCACGCGCCGCCGCTGACACTGACACC
Organism: Penium margaritaceum; assembly: GCA_023375785.1. Taxonomy (NCBI): domain Eukaryota; kingdom Viridiplantae; phylum Streptophyta; class Zygnematophyceae; order Desmidiales; family Peniaceae; genus Penium; species Penium margaritaceum. The sequence goes on along the minus strand of SZWC01001392.1, from coordinate 252,298 downwards.
GACGTCGACTCCAGCATCGAAGTCGACGTTGACTTTCCCGCCTCCTGAGTAGAGGCGCCGGCTTGCTTCTGCCAGTTTGATTGCAGCGCGAGCGTCGTTGCACCCCGTACTGCCGTTGCCGCCGATGCTGCTGATGGTGACGACGGTGCTGCTGCTGACAAGGAAGACGATGTTGCGCGTCCGAAGCCAGGCGAAGCTGTTGCGGAAGGCGCGAGTCTGGCGGCAGGCGCAGAGATGGAAGAAAGCGAAAAGGGAGCAGAAGTCGAAGCAGAAGCAGGAGCAGGTGTAGAAACAGGGACAGAAGCAGAGGCAGAGGCAGAGGCAGAGGCAGAGGCAGAGGCAGGGGCAGAACCGGAGGGAGGCGGTCTGAGTCCACCGAATAGCCACCCGACCGCGCCCCATCCAAGCGGGCCCGCCCCCTCGCTGCTGTTGCAGCTATTGCTGCCGCTGCTGCTGGTGGTACTGCTCGCGTTGCTGCTGTTCATGGCGCAGCCGCGATCGCTCCGGCCGCTACCATCCCGCATTGAGTTGAAATTGCCCTCTGCTTTTCGCATGGTCTCTGGAGCCGCGCAGGAAGCTTCTTCTGCTGCTGTTGCTTCTGCGGCTGTGGTGGCCACCAGGCACCCTCCCCCAGATCCTCGAGCGGCCTTTTGGGATCCAAGCGCTGAGTCCGCGCCGCTGGCGAAGCGGGCGGCCGGTGCCGTTGCCGGGAGGCCAGATCTCGCAGTTCCGTCTGCCCCCGCATCGGCAGCAGAAGCAGGGGAAGCAGGAGAAGCACCAGTGGCCCAGCTCCACGTCTTTTTCGGTGCTGATCCGGACGGTGCCGAATAGGCGTTGGGAGCCTGCGTGCCGTGCGGCGAGGTGGAAGGGGGCGAAGAGGGGAGGGCGCCCCTCAAGTCTGGTAGCGGCGGCATTCGAGACGAGGATTTGCGCGGTTGACGGCAGTGAGAGCTGCGAGCTGTGATGCAAGTGTAACAGACAGATGCCAACTATTGCACACATGAGCGTGCACACGCTCAAGGACAGCTACTGCGTTTCGAGTTGTGATGCAACTGGAAAACATCAGCAGCTTTGACTCGGAATTTCTCAGAACGAATGGGATAAATTTACGTGAAGTTGCCTTGTTTTACCACCTGTCAACCCAGTGTCACGCCCCCATTATGTCTTTCCTCCTTCATGTTGTAGGAGGTCCTCGTCAAACGGAAAGGTCTACAATCTAAGCCCATGATCCTCGGATGCAATCTTAAACCAGTAGATTACGATGGTGGTGACTTCCTCCAAAAGCAAACAATGTTGCTAAGAACATTCTAGGCAAATAGTTGCTCGTGAACTACTTTGGGAAGACAAACCACGAATGTGACAACATAGTGCACAGGTGTGTTGTCTCGAAATTTAACAAATGAGGATATGCTAAGACAAACAACTGGCCATCTATAATCATAGCGCATGAATGGGAATACAGGCTTGGATGGTTTGGATGACAAAGAGGAAACAAAATGATCTCACTACAAACCAAACCAATGGGAACCAAACAAAGGGGATAAAAAATGGACATACTTGATTTGATACCCATTTTTTATACCATTTCCTTGTTCTTTCAGGTTGGTTTTCTTACATTGCACCATTTTTCCAAAGTCATCATGAAAGATTTCATAACATTCTTCACCACTTATGGTTGTCCAACGATTTGCTTAGAAACTTGTTTTCGCCCTTCAATCAACTTCCAAGAGAGGTTATTATTAGGGTGGAAGTATAATATTCATTTTTTAACATGGGATAAATTAGACATGAGACCGGTCGTCCACATTTGCTTGGCATCCACCTTGTAGAAAGATCCTTACCCTTCTGGTGATTCTCATCAGTTTGCGTTTGTATAAGGTCCAAATCATGCAGCTTGAAAATATCTGCCCAAAAATATATCATAATCATGTATTACCTCTTAATGTTTTAGAAACAACATTAAAACTTGATATGATGTTTATGAACACCTAAGTTCCTAAAATCACGTACTATGACACATCACCACTTCCACACGCACTGAACATGTCATAAAAATTTCAAAAAGGGACTCTAATAATATGAAAGTCATCCTAATATTTTTCAGATTTAGATACATATCATTATTCAAAAAAGAAAACGTATACAGGTAAAACCTTGCGAAATGTTGTTTAAGTGTACAAAGAGATGACAAAATGCATAAACATTTACGTTGGGTTACTCCAAATATGTTTCAAAAACCTCATCTTTATAATAAACTACACTTAAAGATTAATCACCAACTAAAAATCCATTAAAATATAGACGAAACTAATCAAAAAATACTGATATGTATACATTTCAGAACAAGAACTGCATAAAAAACAACAATGTTTTCAAACTCTTACAACAATCTCTAAAACAAGCTCCTACCATTCCATTCCATTTCACTTTCAATCGAAAAGAGTGTGAATGAACGTTACATCGGGTACATTCATGAATTGTTTTCAGAAAATTAGATGATTTCATGGAAGTTATGATAAAATTGTATTCCATTCATTTAAATTAAATTTATTACATTTTTAATGCCTAAGAAAAAACCAATACACAAAAATAATCAACGTAAATTTATCAAAAAACAAGGATTAAAAAAATTAGTATAAATTTTCAAGTCTTATAATCAAACTGTTTTGCCTCAGAAAATAAACCTTTAACATTTATTTCAAAACTTCTATCATGATGAAATGGTATTCTTTAGATAAATAAATATGAATAAACTTTTTTTCTTATGAAGGAATCTTAATAATGATAAAGGTAAACAAATGGTCAATACATCATTTTTTCAGATCTTAGGGTGATTATGTCATTAATCTTCGTTTTTTCATGAATTTAACTTTCTTGAACCATGTGGGTGCTTGTTTATTTTCAAATAATGGGATCAATGAATGATGTATATGAATTGGAGAGTAATCATAAACATGTGTGATGGTGGGAAGGAATCATAAATCGGCCTATTGAATACATTACATGAATACATTTGTAGATGTAATATTTTTGCACGAGAGGTTTCTTGCCTTGAATGCCTCAAGAAAAACTATGAGAGCCGGATTTGTGATACATAACTCACAAGGCATTTATTCTAAACAAATGGAGGTATGTATCTTTCTGAAAAGTTTTTAAATGAATGCTTTTTGGGCTTCAAAGTTCAAAGAATATAAATTTGGCCTATGTTCTACTATCTTCTACGCATGTTTTGGTGGAAACATACAAAGTTAAGGCATTCAAGACTACATAAACTCATAGCTCGTAGTATTGATCAGAAACCTTCCTTATTAATCTCAATTGGTCCATCGCATTGCTTCAAGAAATGGTTTCATAACCACTTGATCATAAAGCCACCTTAAAACTTGCAAAACCTTACAAGTTCCATAATCAAAGAGAGAGGTTGAAAGGTTTATGATAGTTTTAGAGCTATTGAATAGCCACTGCAGAATGGTCTTGGAATGTAAAGAGACGCCTGGCAAGGGTTAGTGAAAGATTAAAAAGGCCTCTTAAGTTGAAATGAAGTCAACCATGAAGTTAACCAATGACCCATCGACGAGGAGGCGTCAGTCCACAATATCCTCTATGGCACTTAACTAGTGAACCAACATGATAAGGAGAGATTAATTCGAAATTTTACATTCAAAATTTTCCCATAAAAAATTATTTAACCCCTTTTGAGTGGAAGAACGAGCCACGAGAGGATTTCAAGGAAAACTTAGCCAATAATATTTGGGCTTTGTCAATGTGCATGCATTTATCAACGCAGTCATGATGGATGGAAATTTTAATTGAAAGAAAAATGTATTCGTTTTGTGTGAGAATTTTGTTGAAGAGTTCAGGGATCTTTTGTTGTATCCCTTCATTTACGTATTTGATGGATTTTTGCACTAGAAGATACAAAAAATATGAAAACTTAACTTAAAAAAGAACAAAAATTAAGCAGAAAAAAAACTTCTATATCAGATTTATTGTCTGAACCTCAAATTTGGTGCATTTTGTGTTGCACATCTGGACTCATTGTCCTCTCTTGGCATGGTGATGACTACAATAATTGAAAAGATTCGTCTGCCATAGAATGGTATATTAAATGACAGATCTCGGATACAAATCACATGTAGCTTAGAGTGCTTATTGGAGGCGTCCTTGCGAGCTGCAGTTGGCGCAGTAATTCAGTGACGTCAGGAGAGCGCGCGCGTCGCTACAATGGACGAATCGCATTCGTTCTGTTCGGACCGCACTGACTCGTTCTGACGACAGCTGTCCATGTGTTACTGCGACAACAGGAGGAATGACAATCTGGAAGGACGTTTCCAGATCTTAACAGCAGGTCGCTGATTTGCAGCGACCGAAAAGTTGCTCGTGGCTGGAAATTTGGTAAGTATCAAAGTTGGTTTCTTGTCTGTTGAGCTCACGAAAAAGATGGAAAGTATCAGAGGTGCTGTGTGTGGACAGCAGACGGAAAACGGCTGACGATAGAGTAAATTGAGGTGGACCTGTATCGAGTATCGACTTCTGGATCTGACGGCTTCCTACTTCCAAGCAATGGACCGACCTTCCGCTGCCATTGCAAAGGTACTAGGGAAGAGACAACCCCATGCCAGACATTCGTCCAAAATGCTCATTATAAAAAGGTAGCAAAGACAGACGTTAACCAACAGGACCCACTATGGGCGGCTGACACTCCTGCCGTCCTCTGAGCAAAGCAGGGCTTCAAATCAGTCAGGTAAAACAATTACTTTAGGACATGGTTGATTGCCTGTTGATTTCACGAACTTGGCATTGTATGCGATGGTCAGACCTGGTTTGACCTATCACTTTCAACCTGGAAGCGCCCTTTTCTTTACGACAGGAAAAGGAACTGTTCATGAATCAGTAGAACAGGATGTCGAATCTTTCTGAAAATAACATGGCTTTCACTTGATAGACAGTTGTACATGGAAACCTTCAAGCTGATCAAGATAACAATCTTTGAATGAAAATATATGCCCACCTGTTTGAACTATCAATCGGCTCCTTATCTTAGTTTTGACCAGACGGTACAAAATGGTCGACAGGATGGAACTGTAATGACATTGACTTAGGATTCGCACCAGGACTTTGTACGGTCCCAGGACGTTCCATCAATTTTAAGACGGCAAACGAGAAGACAGGAACGATGACCCCAGAGCCCAGAACCAGAATCGACTTATCTAAGGTACATGTAGGGATTACCTACAAAATTTGACTTTGTGTATGCCCTCCTGCGATCAAAAGTAAATCAATATCTTTTTAGGCATTTGGAAGAATCAGTTTCCCCTACCCACTGGCCTAGAATTATTCATATTGTATCCATGAACAACAAGAAATCACACCATGTCGATGCCAAATGCAATGTAACCTCGACATTTTCACGTCAAAAAAAAATACACGTTAAAAAACCCCCCTCTTAAGAGGTTTGTGCATGTTTTTTTGGCGGTTTGCCTACGTTTTGCAAGGGCCCCAGACTCCCCATGCTTTAAAAGGGAATGTGCGGGGCCCAGCTACCGTATGACTTTGGCAATGGATCCTGCGCGGCCCAGCAAAAACCCGCGCAAAATTGGGCCCCAACTTGCTTCGCTCGATTAGCGGTGCCCGCCATTGAACTTGCATAGTGTCGAGGAGCGGGGTTTCCATGCGCTCGATCTCAAACAGTCCCAAACATCGAGGTTTGAGCTTCGGACAGCGGGCTCCGCCGAGTTTGATGTTCACCGAGCTTAGAAGGACTTTGTTGCCAACGACGAAGAAATCGTTGCAACGATGCCGGTCAGCTGCTCGTTTTATCGTCGCTTGCGTCTTCGAGCAAACCTGTCGTGTTTCCTCCCAAATGGTGCAGAATTCTCGTCGTTGTACGTAAACCGCGAGAATGTTGTTTTGACTGTGTAATCCAGCTAGTGTGGCGGAATGTTTGCCATACACTTCAAATGTAGTTTTGCCCGTTGCAGTGGAGATTGCGAAGTTATATGCGATTTCGACGGTTGGAATGCTTTGTGCCCAATCCGTCCCACAATTTTTGCATAGTTTTCAGAGGAGTTGTTCGAGTGCTTGATTTTTTTGCTCGGTTTGTCCGTCGGTTTGAGGATGAAACACCGTTGAAAGTTGAATTCGGTTTACGTAGCGAGTCATTAGTCCGCGCCAAAGACGGCTAAGGAATCAACTGTCCTTGACGCTCGTGATGGTTCTTGATACACTATGCAACCCCACGATTTTGTTTAGAAATAGCTGTGATGTTCCCTCGGCGGTTACAGTGGTCATCGTCGGAATGAAATGGGACATTTTGGAAAACCTATCGACAACGAGGATGGCATCATATCCTTCGGGTGTGACTGGTAACCCGGCAACGGAGTCCTAAGAAATCTGAGCCCATGGTAACGTCGGAATGGGGAGTGGCGGTAGGAGTCTAGGTGGTCGTGTGCAACTGGATTTTGGCCGCTGACACATGTCGCAGGACTTGCAGAAGTTGGCCACGTCATATTGCATCTTGTCCCACGAGTAATGTTTCGCCGGTTTCTTTAGCGTCTTGTCTTCTCCAAAGTGTCCACCTCGACCGGTGTCGTGGCATTCTTCGAGGAGCATGTAGCGACGTTCGTCTTTCAGGGGGAAGATCACCTGGTGAATCGTCGTTGCCAATAGGGTGTGTCATACCAAAACTTTGCCTTGTCGTATCTGCCACGCTGGTTGTAGCTTCGTGTGAACAGCTGCTTGAGATATGGATCTCGATGCAGCTCTAGCATTGCTGCCTCATCTGGTAGGTGGTTGAGTACAATTAATAGCTTGATTTTGCCTCACCCGTACTTGATGTCGCAGTCAAACCCGGACTCAAGGAACTTCATCCATCGGATTTGACATCAATAGAGGTTTGGCTGCATCTTCAAATGTTTCAACGGACAGTGGTGAGTGCGTGCGATGCATTAGTGGCAATCAAGGTAACACCGCAACGTCTTAAATGCATGTACGACCACCAGCATTTATTTCTCGTAATAATCCCGTACAAAACACCAGTGGCTTATTGCTGAAGCCCAGGAGAACTTGAACGTCTCGAATGTTGGTCGGTGTTAGTGAATCAGTGACCGCTGCCATTTTTTTTGGATCCATGGTGATTTGTCTGCCGTTGATAACGTGACCCAAAAATCGATCAAACATTAACCAATGAAATGCGTATTAACGCACATCCACATTTCACTGGTCTCCTTTTCTACAAATAGTATTTGCGCAACGTATGGTGACGTGGATGGACACATGGACCCCTGAACAAGAACCTTGTCGCATTGCCTTTTCAAGTCAGTGAGCTCGTGATCGCTCATCCTCTAAGCCCTTGGAACTTTGAGTCGGCTGTCCGGTTTCAGCTCGATGTGATGGTCAATGTTCCATTGTGGTCGTACGGGTTTGGGGAGTTTATCGGGAAAGACGCTTGCAAAGTCTTGAATGATTGGTGCGAACTCTGTTGGTTTTTTCTCACATCTCTCATTGTGCTCTGTTGTGTCCTCCCGGCTTGTGTACATCGGCGTGCAGATGACTGACGGCGAGACTCGATGCTGCTTGAGTGTCGTCCGGTGGAGCCGACGCACGCTGAGGATGACACAAACTTCGCAGGTGCCTCACCCCTCTGGCGACGTGCTTAGCTCCATCGGCAGGCCTCCTCGGCGGTCGGGCCGCCAGCGGTCACTGCCATTACGGATGCTGTCTGCATGCATCTAGTGCTGGATCCGACTGCACCGTTGCGTCTGCAGCGTCCCGCTTTGCTTAGGATCCAAATCTCATGCTAGCATGGCACAGTTGTCACCAGGGACTAGTGTAGGCGCTGCCTGAGTTTGAGCAGCCATAACTCCTCATTGCTGTTTTTTTTAGCTGATTCTGACTGCACGACTGTGTTCGCAGCGTTGGCATTATGGAATGGTCCACTTTTCAGGCAAAACGGATGACGCCCAGATTTTGGGGTGTCGGCCGTCTGGCAGGGCTCACCAAGAAAACCTGCCAGCCTGAAAATAGAGCTATTCTCTGATTGGTTGTGAACTGAGTAACAAGCCCTACAGAGCTAGGGCAAGCTAGTTCTTGGATGGGTCTCCCATTGTGTCTTATTCTTGATCCTTATTCAGTTCTTTCCAGTTCTTTGCTACCTTCTGGCGCTAGCACTAGCGCACGCATCTCTGAGTAACAAACCCTAAGCACTCAGACTTAGATTCTAGAGCATCAGACTGAGGGGGCAGCTGACTAAGCAACATTGTGGATACCTGCATGCTCCATCAATGACACTGCTGCCCCAGCTTGCTGCCTAGGAATTCCAGCTAACTCTTCGGGTATCGTTGCGAACTTTGTCAATGTTGATGAGCATGATGAGGTCAATGAGGGTGATGGATCAGCTACTGCCACTTTTGGTTCCTCCATTGGCTTGAGATGTATGAGTCACACACGAGCTTCCCGTCGTATGCAATACTTGGCGATGTTGAGCGGTATCGGTTGTACAGGTTGTCGCATTTTGGCAACCACGACTTCCTCTGCTGCTTTTACCTTTGCTACTCCAGCCGTCCGCTTTCGTCCCACGTGCGGAAGTTGTCATTTGGTGCCATCGATTTCCAAGTAGTTTTCGATGTTGTTCCAGTCGAACTACGGATTGTGTCAGTATAGGAAATCTTGTCGGATAATGATTTTGTGATCACTCATTGGTGGGGACCTCTAGACTGTTACATCCATAGATCTACCACCTGAAGCAGTGGTGGTTCTCGGAGTCTCCGTATTTGCAATCTTCGGACGATACATTTTCCTTCAAACACCCCTGATTTGGTGTACAAACCCAGCTTGGAAACCATGTCATTGCTTACAGAATTGTGAGAAGCTCCCTCATCCAATAATGCCGGAACTGTTTCGCGACTCTTGTATCTTCCATGGTGAACATTTTGCAGCATCGCCAGTTGGTCGTCCTCGTACCACTCGTCCAACTTTACAACCTCAAAAACCCTCTGCGGTGTCGTAGGCCATTCAGATGGGCGATCGTTCGTTGCAGGTCGTTCCTCACGGACAAGAGTCGCGCCTACTACTCATGCCCTTTGCCATTTTCCAACTAACTTTTCTGTGGCTTCCCCCGTTTTTGGCTTGCTGCTTGCTGCGACAGTTGTGAGCGATGTGCCTGGGTTTTCCGCAGTTGTAGTGGGTGCTTGTATTTTCTGGTCGACGGCGTCCGCTTCCATCAGAGTCGTGGAGTCTCCCGTCTGGATTTTTCTGTTTTCATGAGAATTGTGGTCAGGAGGTCGCCAGCCGTATGATTCCTGGATCTGAGCAATGCAGTTGGCGCTGTCAATCCTTTCCATTGCTACAATCATATACGGCAAGGTGTTTTGGATGCCAAAAATGGCAATTGCCTGTCGGATGTCTTGTTTGAGGCTGTTGTTGTAGTGAGAATAGAGTTCATCAGGGGCGATGTATGTACCAGTGATTATCTCGCAGAATCTCCGCGTATACTCTGCCACGTTGGACTGTTGACAGAGGCGCTGGAGCATGTGCCATGCGTCCGAATTCTCCTTGAGTTGTCTAAACCATGCGAGCATCGCGCGCGATTATTCGTTCTAGTCGGTTGGTGGCGCCAAGTGTCTTACCATTGTGGGTTGATCTGCTCCAAGGGTAGAAAGCCTATGGTCGACGATATGAGACAAGCGCTGGGGGCCGTTGATGAAGCTCCGCCGGTCTCCTGCTGCTGTTGGATGGCCTTTAGATCTGACCACCAACTTAGCGCCATGCCACGCAAAAGCGCGGCCACAAGGTCAATCTCTTTTTGTTCGGCGTTGACCCCAGCAGCGGTAAAGTACACCTCCAAACTCGTCATCCACACCGTCGGTCCTTTAGAATTTGCAGGATCGAACGGTTGTGGTGGGCCAGGACGAATTTTGAGCTCGCTCGAGAGTTGAGTTTTTCTCTTGACGAGCACCGCTTCTCGTGCGCTTGCATTGCGAAGACTTCCCATTGCGACATTGAGCTGTTGGAGCTGATGGTTGTTGATCCCCTTAGGCGCGAAGATGCGGTTCCTTAGTTCCTTGTTCATCCGTGCGTGTCGTCCGGTGCCACCTGTCATCCCTGCTATTGTTGTTGAGGCTGTTGGTAGGGGCAGCTGGCCTACCGCCGTTGGATCCGCGACCGGATTGGCCGTCGGAGCTGTAGGGGCTGACCCAGCTGCCGTATAGCCTGCCACGCCAGCGTTTGCTGCTGCTTCAGGGTTCGTGTGCATAGGCACATTCTGCTCTCCCATCGCCGAAGTGGTCGCTGAAGACCCACTGCTGGTCGTTGGATGCGCTCGCTTGCCTCACGTCGTATTCACAAAGTCTGCGAAGTCTTGATGCGAGAGATGCGCTGATGGCTTGTGTGAGGTAGTCCTCTGGATGGGTAAAGTAGTCGGATGCCTCTCCAGAACCACTGTGCTCTGATATCAAGTGTTCTGTCGAACGGAGCATAGATGGTGAAAAGGTAGAAGTTGCGTGGAAGAACACGATTTAGAATTGGGACACTTAGAAATTCATAATTAGCGATAAGTGTACTTTGGTGACAAGTTTCGAAATGATCGAATAGGTTTATACTAGTGTCGAGTTATGAATGAGGCATAGTCGGGTTCATTGGGTCACTTGCCGAGTGACGTGTGTGGAGTCACATTATGAGTGGTCGGATTTTAGAATGTCTACTAAGAACTTGGGGGTCTTCAAGGATTAATGATGAAGGTGCGGGATGCATCTTTATGAATCGAGATATGTCTCGATGCGTCGAGAAGTTGACTAAAAGTTTGTGACTCTTTTGTCGTGGATTTACGAGAGTGGTCGTAGTTGTCAAAAGTACGGGAAGGCTCACCGAAGGGCGAGGGCAGTTGGCCAAATTTCCCCCTACCGTCAGGATGACTTTCTTGGGGGTCACGGACGTTACACTTTGTGTCTCACTGACGAATTCTCCTCATTTTGCTAGATATCTGCTCTTCTTCATAAGAGCAATTTTGCTGCAATTGTTGAGTCCTGGCTGGTCAAGGTTGATCGTTTGTGTCAGTGTCCACACGGTGTCTTTTGCAGTGACCGTGGCGGTGAATTCCTTGGGCCCACTGTCCTGTTCCTTGAGTCCCACACGGTATGTCTGGAGACTTCCGCTCATTACACACCTCAGTAGAATGGTGTCTGTGAACACTCGAACCGGACCCTGGTAGATGGCGTCCGCACACTTCTGTTTGAGTCTGGTCTTCTCCCTCTTTTTGCCTTCGAGGCCATGAGCTATATGACCTGGGTCTAGAATCGTGTTCCATACAGCCTGCTCCCTCGCATGGCAACCCCTTTCGAGTGCTGGTACAGCACTCGTGCCGACCTCCGTCTTGCTCACATGTGGAGTAGCATTGCGTCTGTTTGGCTCCCAGAGGACCTTCTCGATGGGAAGCTCTCCCCGTGTGACCGTCTCTGTCCCTTCTTGGGTGTCTCCTCCCAGTCAAAAGCAAGGCACTTCTGGGACCCAGAGCACTAGCAGGTCATTGAATCATGAGATTCCTTGTTCTTTGAATCTATCTTCCTTCATGACCTCTGTCATCACTCGTCCGCTTCCTCCCTGCTGCCGCTCTCTCGGTTGCTGGGGGAGGTCGGCACCTGGGGGCCTACGGGCACCTCAGTCCCCGCTGCCCATACGGTACCTGCTGTTGTCTCTTCTCCGTAGCCTTCAACCTGGGAGCTTCCACCGGCTCCCGGCACTGTGAATTCACCATCCTTCGACGCCCCCGCATCCGAGCCTTCCAGCTCGTTAGGAGCTCCGACATCTTGTGTCGGGTCCTCCCAGTCGCGTATGGGTCTGTGTCTCCTGCACACTCCTCTGTGGAACCATCTAGTTCACTCACTCTCATTGTGTCCAGTCCTTCCGGTGATCCTCCTGGTCTTGCGCCCTACGAACCTTTTGTTTGAGGCGGGAGTCTGCGAGTGCTTCCTACCCTCTCCTCCACAGTTGTAGCATCCTCCACGCGTCCTTCTGAGTCTCAGCCTGGGTAGTCCCCGGCATTGCCAACCAACATGGACCTCTAGGACCTGGCCACAAGGATCGTCCACCTTAGCTCTGTGGTCGAGTATGCACTGCTCATGTTGGAGCATGAGCGTACGCTTGAAGCGGCCATCCTTGGCAGCATTGCAGAGTGTCATGCAACAGTTGTAGCTACTCCATCGTCGCCTGACCCTACCATTGTTCAGCAGGCACGGACTGCGACACAATCCAAACAGTGGGAGGCTGCCATGCGGGACATGCTGAGAGCCCTTGAAGACCATGACGTCTACGAGTTGGTTGACCTCTCGCCAGCTCGCAAGGCCATCAGTGCATGTTGGATCTTTCCACATAGATGTAACCCAACGTTGATCTCGACAAGTACAAGACACGTCTCACCGCCAAGGGTATCTCTCATGTTCTAGGCGTTTACTGTGATGAGACGTTTGCCCCTGTTAGACACTACACCACAACTTGAGCACTCCTAAGTCTTGTAGCACACAATGATGCAGAGCTCGAGCAGATGGACGTGAACAACGCGTTCTTGCATGGACATATAGATGAGGAGATGTACATGGTGCAACCTCCTGGGTTCTCTGATGTCACCAACAGAGTTTGGCGACTATAAAAGGCCCTTTATGGCCTTAAGCAATCACTGCAGTATTGGCACAAGTTGATCAACTCCACCCTAGAAAAGGGGGGGTACCACCGTAGCACAGTGGATCCATCCCTCTATGTCACTCCACTCTCCAGACCATTTGCCGCCATTCTCGTCTACGTCGATGAAATGCTCATTGCGTCCCCAAATCAAGAGGCAGTGTCAGCTCTGAAGTCCATTTTGCCGTCTACGTACAAAATGAAAGACTTGGATCCGGCTTGTGTAATCCTCGGCATGGGACTTGAATGTGATCATGCTCCCTGTGTTCTTCACATCCACCAGGCTACATACATTAGGAGCCTTGGGAGCGCTTTGCCTCCCTACTTGAGTCTGTACCTACTGCATCTACACCGATGATGCCCGTCCGACAAAGGTTGTCGCAAACACTTGACGTATCAAAGCTGGAGGAGCTAGTGGATGTGACAGGCTATCTCTCTAATGTACCTAGTCACCACCACGAGAGCAGACGTGGCCTTCTTTGTAAACCTCCTTGCTTGGTTCTCATAGTGTCCACGGGCACGGCACATGGAAGCCGCATTGCGTGTTCTGAGGTATGCACTCTCCACTGCTTGCGTCGGTCTCTATTACCAGACGGAACCGATCGCGGTTGTTGATGGGTACACCGACAGTGATTGGACGCATGTTTCTTGTTGGCGGGACTGCAATCTCCTAGAAATGTGGCAAGCATGGTTGTATTGCACGCAGCTCCAGTGAAGCAGAGTATGTTGCGCTTGGTGTAGGAACCTATGAGAGCATCTAGTTTTGTCGCTTGTTGCAGCAGTTTCGTGTTCCCATTTGCTGCATCACTCTGTGCTCCGACAAACAAAGCACAAAAACTATTGCTGAGCATGATGACATGCACCACATTCGCACGAAGCATATCAATGTGAAACACCATTTTGTGTGTGAGTGTGTGGCTGGAGGCAATGTTCAGATTGTGTGGGTTGACACCGGCAGCAACGAGCTGATTTCCTCACAAAGGAATGAAGCAGCAACGTCTTCAAGGCAACTGTTCATGCTGTTGAGCTCCTGTGTGTTCGTGATGCTTCTGGTTGAGCAGTTGTGCCAATGCTTGTGTATAGATCTGTGTTTTATCACGTCTTGTGACGCCGGTGTTGTCCCTGTGAGTGTCTTTGTGCAAATTGGCTATGGGTTATGGGGGAGTGTTGGTTTGTGTCAAGTACCACACGGTAAGGGTGCACACAGGTTCTTGGGATCACAATTCTGGAATCACAGTTGTGGTTCTAGAATCAGAATCACGGTTCCAATTCCAATATGTTAGAACTGTTTGGGAATCGAGGTTCCACAACTCAGGCTCTCATGGAGAAGGGGGAGTGGAAGACTTTAAAAAATGAGATGCTAGTAACTTGCACCGGATGGGACTTGTTCAGATCTTCACTACCGGACAATGTTGCAAAACCTCTCGTGAGTTCAACCTTGGCTGTAGGTTAGGTTCGCACCTACGCCTAAGCAGCATGCGCGGGCCCTGCCAAACTGCCTCGACAGCACGCATGGCCCCTGTCAAACTGCCTTGGCAGCACGCACGGGCCCTGCCAAACTGCCTCGGCAGCACGCACGGGCCCTGCAAAACTGCTTGATGAGCACATATGAGCATTGCTCAGCTGCCTTGCCGAGCTGTCTAAGATGTTGGAAGGCACAAATTATGATGTTTGTATATTCAAAATGTTGGTGAGGGGGGAGGGAGGGAGAGGCTGTGCCACTGCTGATGTGGCATCAAATGACTCCACAAGGACAGGCTGACCCGACTTGACTGGCCTCATGATGGCACAGAATTGCAAGGGGTTCTCCATTTCAGCATTTGTCTTCAACGGCGAGACCCAAAAGGCACTGTTGCTACTAATCTGGAATCGCGATTCCAGGTCTGGCTGCTGAGCAAACATGATGAGGCCAGAGTCAGGTTTGTGCTACTGGAACCGTGACAAGAATTGCAATTCCAAGAAGAATCGTAATTCTGGAACCAGAATCGTGATTCCAATTCTTTACCCAGAATCGGAACCGCAGTTCTGGTTCCATTCTCAGAATCGCAATTTCGAACCGGTTTGCACCCTTACCACACGGTGACCTCTGGCCTTGTTGCACGCTCACCTGACTGTTGCAGGTGACTGACGCGAGAGAGAGAGAGAGAGAGAGAGAGAGAGAGAGAGAGAGAGAGAGAGAGAGAGAACCCGCTGGCCACCTTGCCGTGGTGACGTGGCTGCATGACAAACCACTCCTTGGATCAAATGGTCAAAGAACTACACAGGCTTTACGAGCTCTGGTGCACTATGCTTGTGTATGTGTGTTTATCTGTCACAAACCTGGTGTCCACCGGGTTCTCAACCGGTGCTAGACTTGACAGGTGCTTTGATAATCTAGTGCATGGGTGATGAGAGTTCACCCGCTTGGTGCTAGTGAGCTACATCGAGCTCATTGTCTGCTCGCTCGCTCCCTCGCTCAAGCTGTCAGCACCTCAGTAGCTTGTGACTGGATATACTCGTTCCGTTTTTTCTAAATTCCACGTCAATTTTCCATGGCTTCTACCAACCTTGTGCATTGTGTCATCCTTGCACACTCCTAGTTGCTGCTGAGTTGTCTGACACAGCAGCCTAGACCGCTCGGACAAAACATAGAAAACCCTAAATCAAACCAGGGGGGTTACGGGTCGAAAATAAAACAAAACAATGAGGTCATTGCTCGAACGCAATTCTCGCATGGGAGAAAGTGTTGCGAGGGGGGTAGACATGCCCTAACTTGCTTCACTCAATGAGCAGTGCATGCCACTTATCGAGCATGGTGAAGCGAGTGGGCAGTCTATTTTTTGCAGGGAGGGCATCACCAACCCCCTCGTGGATTGGGTGAAAGGGTTACCCTGCCCTTTGTAAAAATCGCTCAGGAAAAGGCACAATCATGATTTTTTGGGACCATCCCGTGAGCGCACGTCACTTTGCAAACCTCCAGATTCTATGTGAGAGGGTAGTTAAAAACTATTCCGGTTCGTGGACTAGGTTTCGGGTTGAGCCATGTTTTAAGAACTTCATTTTCCGTTGGAAAATAGAGAAATCATCATAATTCAAGAACAATGAGGCAATTTTCATTCACATCAATACATTCCTCCTCATATATATATTTCCAGAGCACACAATTCTTGCGTCTTACTATAAGAATCCATGAATAAAATCTGTTCAAGGGAATACATTTGTGTCTATCATAAGAATGTGCATCTTGAATTTGGTTAACTTCTCCATGAAAAAAGTAAACATGTGTTTTTAAGGGCATGCAACCGAAGGGTTGACCCTCCCATATCGAGTAGCGAAAATCTATGTCCCCCATATTGAGAACTTTCAAAAATAGAAACAAGGCATCCATCTCACTGTCCATGCTGGTTCAGCGACGTATGTCACTGACCCAGCGTGGCGAGGAGGGTCATGTGACCCTCCTCAATTGGGCGGGAGTCACTCGATCGCGACTCTCGCTCCCTTGTGAGCTCACGATCGAGCAATGTCCCCAAACTTCTCTCTCTCTCTCTCTCTCTCTCTCTCTCTCTCTCTCTCTCTCTCTCTCTCTCTCTCTCTCTCTCTCTCTTGTTTTTTTACGAGCACGCAAGCCCTGCCTCTTCTACGTGCAATCTACTTTCAAGCCCAATCCCACATTACATTCAAGGTTGAGGGTCATGCCAAGCCCCGCTACCATGGGGCCCGGCAGGTTCCCTTTCAATGCATGGGGTGTCTCAGGACCCCCTGTAAACCACATGCAAACCACTCTTTCCAACAATAACAAATACCTCAAGGTAGGGGTTTGTGATGATTCGAGGAAAGTGATGACATCAGCACTCCAAAGTTGAATTTTATGCGACGTCGACACGGTGTTCACGTGCTTATCTTCTGGATACCTCCTTAGTTCACTACGACCTGTGGGTACATCAGACTTCAAGTGCGATAGTGGTGGATATGGCGTTGTTAAAGAGTGGTTACTAGATGTATCAGATCTATTGGAAATTCTGTGGATGTATGGTCACATCTCCATCCTTGAAACGATGGGTTGCACATGCGTTTGACCTGAAATTTCCTTCATTTGCACGACGGCACCCATCTTTCCTCCTCCATGCTTTGTCACTGGGTCTGCACGAAAAAAAGAAAACCCTCTTTTGGCTTCTCTTTTCATTCCAACTACGTTACCCAATGGAAGGTGGACGTTGTGTGCTAGCCTCGACCAGATGATGTAAGCACCAACAAGCAACAATTGCATCCAAAGGGAGGCCAGTGCACACATTTAGCTCTATGCAAAAGCATAGGATCATCTTGGAGGAGCACCAGAACACGCGTGGCAAAGAGGGAGCAAAATGCACCAGCCACTCAAATGTCAACATACAAGACGATGTATACATGGTGACAAAGACGTCACCACTCGAAGTCGCCAAGCCGTATGTTCTTCTGTACGGGCCAGGGATGAGTGGTACTGTTTTGAAATCAAGTAGCTTGTTCTTCGAGATTTCCAACACACCAAAAACCACATTTTTTTTGTGGAGGAACGGCCGGGATATGGCTGTTTACGAGAACAATGGCATTTTGTCGCTAGCAGCACCATTAGCGGTGTTGACGGCTGGCCGAAGCGCCCTGGCTCGCAACTATAAGTCAGGGTGCCAATCCAAAGTTCCAGTGGTCTTCAATGGTTCTTCATTGAAAGACCAACCATGCCCCAAGCCACGCTTCAGCCTCATTGGGCCACCCGAGTGTGGGGTCTTGGTTCTTAAGGATGGATCCCTGTCATCTATTTCCTCCTTGACTAGTAAGCTTCGGCTGAGCGCAACTTCCTTAATCCTTGTTGGACCGACGCTGTTTTCTAGCCTCTCTCACACAATATTTCTTATAGTCAGCTTACCCCATAATCTTCTTATAGTCTTCTTATCGTCAGCCCGCGTCAGCCCGCGAGGGCTGACGCAGGCTGACCCTCGCGTCAGCCCGCGAGGGTCAGGCCTTGCGGGCTGACGAACAGTGCGGGGTAAGCGGTGCTGCGCTGAAGGCCGCCGCGAAGGAGCGTGCTAATGATCTCCTGGTTCCAGCACCGAGGCGGCTGCTTTAGGCCATAGAGGGCCTGTCGTAGCCGCCAGACTCTCCCACTGCCATCGTCGAAGCCTAGAGGCTGCACCATGTAGAGCTCCTCACCCTCCAGTGAACCATGAAGGAAGGCGTTACTTACGTCCATCTGATGCAGCTCCCATCCATGCTGGGCAACTAGGTTGAAGTGCGCCCGGCTCGTGGAGAACCTGCCAACTGCGGCAAAGATCTAATCGTAATCAACCCAAGGGACCTGAGCAAACCCCTTGGCTGTGAGGCAGGCCTTGTACTTGTCCAAGGAACTGTCGAGCTTCCATTTACGCTGAAAGACCCACTTGGCATCGACGGCCTGCCGTCGTGGAGGGAGGTCGACGAGGTTATACACTTGGTGCTGTCGGATAACAGCAAGATCATCACCGTAGGCAACATCTTAGTGTGCGGCCTCAGGGGAGGCTCAAGCTTCACATAGGGTGGCTGGGTCCTTCGGGCGTGCTATGGAGGGGACTGAGAGAGCGTGTGCATCTCGAGCTCTAGGTGGGATGCGTGCGAGTGTAGCCACGACAACATGCCGATGCTCGTGGTGAAACATGGCATAGCCCAGTGCAGAGCGGGGATGAAGGTCTACAACGATAGCCAAAGTGGTCAGGCCGAGGACCTTATTGCAAGGGTTCCCACTCACGACCATAGGAGTGGAAGAGACACGTGGCACGACAGGGGGCCGAGACGCCAGTGGGCGAGGTGCTATGGTCTGCGCGCTCACTCACGGTCAGGGTCGGAGGCTGCCGCCTAGGCCACGCGTGTAGGGCGGCAGGGCAAGAGATGGCACCGAGTCTGATGGACCAACGCAGGCGGACGGGGTTGCTGGCCCGGAGGGACCAGCGGACACGACTGGGGCTGCTGGCTCGGAGGGACCAGTGGACGCGACTGGGGCAGCTGGCCTGGAGGGACCAATGGATACGACTCGGATGACTGGCCTAGAGGGACTAGTGGATGCGACTGAGGCGACCGGCTTGGAGGGACCAGTGGACACCACTTGGGCGGCTGGCCCGGAGGGACTAGTGGACGGGACTGGGACAACCAACCTAGAGGGGCCAGAGGGCACAACTGGGGCTGTTGGCTTTGAGGGGCCAGTGGGAGGAACTGGGGTTGCTGGCTCGGAAGGGCCAGAAGGCGAGACTGGGGTTGCTAGCTTAGATGGGCCAGCGGGCGCGACGGGGGCCGCTGGCTCGGAGGGACAAAGTGATGTGCCTCTCGGAAGCAACACGACGGAGGACGGACTCACCACTCCCCCATGCGACGGGAGGGACACCGACGAGCCGGAGTAAACGAGATAGCGCAAAAACTGCTCCTCAAAGAAGAGGGCATCGCGGGACTCGACGATGCAGTGTCATGAGGGATCCCAGAAGCGCCAAGCCTTGGACTGACGAGAGATACCGAGAAAGGTGCAAGGACGTGCGCGGGGGGGGGGGGG
>SZWC01001392.1:206624-220056 GCA_023375785.1 Penium margaritaceum | reverse complement strand
GCTACAAACCAGGCGGCAGTGTTACTCTCACTGGATATTGCGATGCCGATCTCTCAGGTGACAAGGCTACAAGCAAGTCAACTTCTGGCTACGTGTTTCTACTTGCTGGTGGTCCAGTGAGCTGGAGATCAAAGAAGCAGTCGGTGGTCGCCCATTCATCTACAGAGGCAGAATACATCGCAGCCAGTGAGGCAACACGCGAGGCTGTCTGGCTGCGGATGCTGTTGGGAAAACTCGGCTTTGATCAGCTCGAGCCTACCACTCTGCATTGCGATAACCAGGGAACCATCGTGCTGAGCGAGGATCCTGTGTTGCATGACCGCACAAAGCATGTAAAGCGCCAATATCATTACGTGCGAGATGCAGTGGCTGATGGCGAAGTAAACCTCGTATTTGTTGGGACCAAGGCACAGTTGGCCAATATCTTCACCAAGGCTCTGGACCACAAGCAACATGATGCCCTGGTTGCAAGCATGGGAATGAGCATGTGAGATTGATCGTGTAACTCAGACCCCCATTGCGAGCGGGTACTGAGAGAATGAGCATACCATGGTTCGCATCGCACGACGCACATGCATATCACTTGCTCAGTCAACAACAAAATAATACAAACAAGCAAGTGAGGAAAAAGTGGAGTGGAGCAGAGACCCTACCTTGTACCATGGCCCACTCGATGCGAAGATGGGACCATGCGTGAGGAAGAGCGATGAAACAAAACAAACTGAAGGGTTCTTAGATCAGGGCAGGTGCAGATGTAGAAACTTTTCTTTATTTTCTTTTCTAGCTGTTTTGTTCTTCATACAGTGATTGGGATTGGAACACAAGGGGAGGAATGTTGGAAAAACTAGAACCAGGTTTTTCCTGTGTGTCTCCACCCAATGGCAAAATGAAAAGGGGCAAGACAGAGGGCCAGGAGAGAGGCGCCACTCTCTCCCCTGACCCTCTGCCCTGCCTACTCTACCTTGACCTACTCTACCCTGCTTGGATCAGGAGAGAGGGTCTACCCATGCCTCGCCCTGTCCACTTTGTACCTGTTGTTCGAGGGCTTATAGATGAGCGACAGCATATATCATGGTGACTATTGCACTTCTATCCTGAGTGGGCTGTAACAAAGAAGAGAGGCGAGAGGAGGAGCTGACGTGGGCGACTGGAGCGAGGCGTTCAGGCAGACCGCACAAGGTGCCGGACACCCACCGGACTACTATCGATGATGGATCTGTCGATCCATTTTTTAATAGTAATCTACGGTGGACGACCTCCGAATAAAGGAAGATCCACTGCCTACAACAAAAAAATAAAAGAAGGAGGATCGGCAAAAGAGGGGAGGATGTGCGAGCGAGCCAGCAGCACAGTGTGACCGCACCCCAAGGCAAGCACAGCCGTCTCACGCCGGCAAACTGCCGTCTCGCACTGTGTATCACACAGGGCGTTCCGGCGCAAGTGAAACGAAGGACCGAACCGAGACCCGGTGTACAAAAGGCTATCTGCGAGGCTAGTAGTTTTCTTAATCTGTTCAGTTGTATTTTCTGCTTATAACCAGATTCTCCTCTCTGGTGCCACTGGGTAGCACTCTGGTGTCATTGTCAGATGACTGGTCTCAAGTGCTGATAATTTGTGGCTGGTGCCGACTGTCAAGACTTTGTTCAAGATGGCATTCTAAGATCTATATTTCTTCACCAGCGCTGCAGCCATACAACCTCAGCAGCCCCTGCGCCCAAAGCCACATACTCTGCCTCCGACGAGCTACGTGTGATGCAGCCCTGCTTCTCGCTTCGCCAAGACAAAGCGGTACCACCGAGCAGAAACACGTAACCAGTACGACTGCGCCCATCAGGGCTCCAGGCCCAGTCACTGTCAGTGTAGCCGTCAAGGACCACCGAACACTGCCGACGAAAGCAGAGTCCAAGATACGGTGTGGAGACCACGTACCGTACCACTCGCACAGCCGCGTGAAGAGCTCTCGTACGTTGAGCCTGCGAGAACTGAGCGACGAGGTTGACGGCGAACGCGATGTCAGGACGCGTGGTAGTGGCCAGGTACATCAGAGATCCGATGAGACAGAGGTACAAGGTCACGTCCACTGTCTCCCCCAGCTGTGTAGGGTCATCCACCTTCAAGGCATCCTGCCCATCAGGTGTGAGAGGTGTGGAAGCGGTGGGCACTGCACCAAGGAGATCGCTGAAACGCTCCCCCACGACTCATGCGTATCGGGCCTGATGCAGCAACAGTGTCCGATGTCTGCGATCTTGCACGATCTCCATACCAAGAAACACCGATGCAGGACCGAGGTCCTTCATCCTGTAGGCAGTCTGTAGGACGGTCTTGGCCTCCTTCACGGCCTCTAGGGACGGAGACGCGATCAGAAGGTCATCAACATAGACCAGGATGGCGGTGAACCGCTCGGGTGTCGGTAGGATGAAGAGCGAGGGGTCTGCCTCGCTCTATACGTATCCTACGCGAGTCAAGGTGCCAGTGATCTCCCGGTTCCAACACCGTGGAGACTGCTTGAGGCCGTACAAGGACTTGCGCAAGCGCCAGACCTTGTCACCGTTCTCAAAACCTGGTGGCTGAGCCACGTAGATCTCCTCATCCAGAGAGCCATGGAGGAACCCGTTGTTCACATCCATCTGGTGCAGTTCCCTGTCATGCTGAGCCACTACACCTAACAGAGCTCGAGCTCAGGTCATGCGGCCAACAGGGGCAAAGGTGTCAGTGTAATCAGCTCCCTCAATCTGAGAGTACCCCTTGACGACCAAGCGGGCCTTGTAGCGTTCCAGTGAGCCATCCGGCTTCACCTTCTTGCGAAAGACCCACTTGACCTGAATCGCCTTCCTCCCAGGGGGAAGGTCGACCAGCTTGTAGACTCTGTACTCTCGGATAGCGCAAAGCTCATCCNTCAGTGTAATCAACTCCCTCAATCTGAGAGTACCCCTTGACGACCAAGCGGGCCTTGTAGCGTTCCAGTGAGCCATCCGGCTTCACCTTCTTGCGAAAGACCCACTTGACCTGAATCGCCTTCCTCCCAGGGGGAAGGTCGACCAGCTTGTAGACTCTGTACTCTCGGATAGCGCAAAGCTCATCCTTGCAAGCAGCTCGCCAAGCATCAGCATCTTGCGATGAGAAAGCCACCCTCAATGTGCCCGGGTCAGGCGCCATAGAGGGAGAACTCTGCTTGGTAAGTGCACGCCTCAGTATCAGGCGTGACGGCCACGAGATCAGCTGCTACGTCACAGGCGACATGGAACTCGCGAGTGACCAGGTCGTGCCCTATGGGGCACGCTGGGTGTACCTCTGAAAGCTCATTGCGGACACTCAGGCCTAAGGCCTTTGTGCCTGGATCACCAATCGCGATGCTACGAGAGGAACGCCTGGGTCCGGGACCCGATGCTCACTAAGCTCCGGAATCCAGTGGTCGGAGGCGGCCACCGGGCTCACGGGAGTAACCGGAGGATGAGGGGCGCACCTCAGGCTCAGGAACAGGTACGACCACAAGAACAAGTATGACCACAGCTGGTGAGGGCTGAGACGAGGCAGCCGGAGATGCCGTGCGAGGAGATGCGCGTGTGGGGGACACAAAGATGGGTGTGACAGCAGGCAAGGCTGGCCCGGACACTGAGACAGGAGTGTCAGCCGACGTAGGGACAGAAGTGGGCTGGAC
Source organism: Penium margaritaceum (assembly GCA_023375785.1). Classification (NCBI taxonomy): domain Eukaryota; kingdom Viridiplantae; phylum Streptophyta; class Zygnematophyceae; order Desmidiales; family Peniaceae; genus Penium; species Penium margaritaceum. Next base: position 216,398 of record SZWC01001392.1, on the reverse strand, counting down.
TGGGTCAGACGCCGGAGCAGGGGTGCCAGTGGACACAGGTGATGGTACATTAGGAGGCGTGAGAGCAGCGCTACCTGTGGGGTGTGAAACAAGCTGAACAGGCGGGATCTCTGGACCAACGGCAATGATAGCCGGATCATCAAGTGCTGGAGACCGAGAGGGGACTCGAGCGGACACATCAGAATGACAAGGAATGGTCGCTGGCGGAGAAGTCTCCCCCATCTGCTGAGGACCCTCACAGGAAGGGACATGAGCTGCAGAGAGGGCTGAGATCGAATTCAGATCACGGTATGTGAGTGACTCAACAAACCGCGCGTCACGGGACTCAATGACACGACGGCGAGTGGGGTCCCAAAAGCGCCAGGCCTTCGACCGCGAGGAGATGCCGATGAAGGCACACAAACGACCCCGAGGGGAGACCTTGGACCCTCGCTGGTCCTTGGTGTACCACACAGAGGCCAGGGAACCCCAGACGCGAGCGAGACGAAGATCAGCACGTTGGCCAAACCAGAGCTCGTACGGTGTAGCATGATCCGGAAGCGGACCATGCGGGAGGCGGTTCCAGACCCAAGTCATGTAGGCGTAGCCCTCGAAGGCGAAGGACTCCGGGAGACCGCACTCAGACCGCATGGCGCGAACCGCATCCTCCATGGTGCGGTTCCAGCGCTCAGATGCACCATTCTGCTATGGGGTAGCAGGAGCGGAGACCTGGTGAAAAATGCCGTGCTCAGCAAAGAAGGAGTCCAGCTCACCGAGGAACTCCCCGCCGCGATCCAAGCAAAGAATGTGTAGCGTGTGGCGAGACTGATGCTCAGCCATCACGAGCCATAGCCAAACCTCAAGGGCGGCGTCGCTCTTCTGACGCAGACTGGAGACCCACCGCATCCGAGTGAAGTCATCAGTCAGCGTCAGAACATACCGGCCCCTCTCGGACAGGGACTCGACCGGGAGAGGACCGAGAAGGTCCGAGTGGACCAACTCGAGAGGCCTCAGTGCTCGGGAACGCGAATCAGGGTAAGTGCACCGGTGCATCTTCCCCTGAGCGCAAAAAAGACAGTCGGTCTTGAGTGGCTTCTCGGAAGAAGCCGCGTCAAGACCGAGAGCAAGCTGTGTTCGAACGAGCTTCGACACAGTGTCGGAGCCCACGTGACACAGACGACGGTGAAGCAACCGCTGGTGTTCCGGGGATAGAACACCAGTGACAAAAACGTGACCAGAAGAGGAGGGAGAGCAAGGGGAGGAGGGCCGAGCAATGCGATACAAGTCATTTATAACTGAAGCACGTAGGACAATGCTACGGGTGTCAAGAGCAGTCACAGTCGCTGAATCAGTGGTATGCTCAACGGAGAGACCCATCAGAGTGCAGGCACGCACAGACAGCAGACTGAGCTCAAGATCAGGCACAAACAGCACGTCAGAGAGATACAGGGGGCCATACGGACCATCAAAGCATATAACCCCAACACCGTGGACCGGCAAGGACTGACCAGAGCCTGTATGAACAGAACGGACAGTCGTGACAGGACCAAGTACCACAAAGTCACTACGACGACACGTCATGTGATGGGTGGCACCGGAATCGATGATCCAAGTGCCACCGGAGTCACGACTGGTGGACGCCACTGTACAACGAGCAATGGAACACTCGGCATCAGAGGGACGCTGAGCCGTCAGTGGGAAGGAACGACGTACATCACGAAGGTGAGACTCATGAATCCATTCAGTGCAGTCAGGCCCATCATCATCACATGCGGACTGTCCTCCCCCACACGTGTCATCACGAGTCACGAGGACGGACAAACAAGCAGTCTGAGACCCACTCGACGATGATAACACACTCGCACCTCCCTGAAAGCGAAGCGCCAGAAGATGACGAAGCTTGGCGATGATGCGGTCACGTGGGTCTGGATCACTGCTACTCGCTGGTGAGGACGCAGGAACAGCTGCAGTCATGGTCGCTGCACATCCAGAGGAGTGTGCGGGCAACGTGCCAGACGCGGTGCAAGAAGCATGGGCAGCCTGAAGCCCACGAGTGATGCGCGCCCAGTCATGCGGCTGCTGGCACTCGGTGTAGCTATGGGCGCCTTCACAATTATTACAGTGCACGGAACGACCACTGCTACCACTGGATGACGGCTGCTGCTGACCCGATCCGCGCTTCCTATTCTTCTTCTTCCCCTGGGCAGCTACTGCAACGCCCTGCGTCTGCGTGGGTGTAGACGGGGTCGAAAAGGAGGAGGAAGATGAGGTAGTGATGGAGGTGGATGAGGGTAACTGCAGGAGGGAAGATGGTGGTGATGCAAGGACTGCTGCAGCGAGGGAAGTCTCCTAATGCGCTACTGCTGCCTCGCAAGCCAATGTCACCTGGAGGAAAAGCGGATGCGCGCAAGGGAGCAGCTGCAGAGTGGCTGAGAAAGGCTCGAGGGCAGCGTCGTTGTACCGTGTGAAGATGTCGGTGTACTCAAGGCGAACTCCGAGCATGATCGTCCGAAGCACCCACAGTTGTGTGCCCCCTGAGGTCCCCAGACGCGTGTAGATACGCATGGCGCGTCGCCAGTAATCCGCTGCAAGCTCCGCTGGTCCCTGATGAAGCGAGTGAAAAGCACGAATGTGTGACGCACGTGTGGCGTGTGTCAATAGAGACAATGCCAGATCCCAGCCTCCACGAGGATCAGCTCCGGTGCCTGTGCCAGCCTCGCCAAGGAAGGGGCGGAAGTCGACGACAGTCTCGCGTGGCATGGCATAGAGAAGTCCGCCTATGGCCCGGGCTGCTGTCAGCGCTTGTGCTGGATCTGTAGACTGGTATGGGCTGTGGTAGAAAGGCCACACTCCCTCGGAAGTGGCCCACACCTGAAACAGGATCTCCCAGTAGTCGAATCCATCCTCGCTGATGTGCCGTGGAGGTGGTGCCTCAAAGTCCTTTGGTTGCCGGTCCATGGGGAGAGCAACCGTAGGCTGAGGAGGGCGAGAGACGGGAAAAACTCCTGGGAGAGGGTGATCACTGGGGAAGTCAGGTGACGATCGTATCGGGGACACGGGTGGAGGTCAGGTACCCGTCTGCAGCTGACGGAGGCGCTCCTGTAAAAGACGAATCTCCTGCTCCTGGGAGTCATCCTCGAAGCCTGGCATGAATGGCTCGTCATCAAGGAGGTTAGCAGGTGGTGGAGAAAGCACAACAGGATGTGATACAAACGGAGCACTTGTCACGGGCACCTGGGCCGAGTGCTGGGTAGAGGCCGCAATGCTGGCAGCTCCCTCAGAAATCCGCGAAAGAGCCGTGAACTGAGCACGCACAAGCTCAGTCAGCGTGCAGATCACGTCAGTCTGCTCTCGCTACAAACGACGCAGCTCATCCTGCTGACTGCGCAGGTCCGCAATGGCCTGCGAGTGAGGGCTCAGTACCCCTGAAGAAGAGGGGGAGGAATCACCTGGCCCCTTGTCCTTGTCGTCGAGCCTCATGTTGCCGCTCACTATGGGACGACAGGTCAAGTTTGTCGGATTTCAAAACCGGATGCATTTCTCGACGAGTTGAAACGCTGGCAACTTTTGACTTTCCGGGTGAAAATTTGGCTAAGTGTAATGCTATCAGCAAGTGGTTGATGACGTCAGCACGACCTGATGACGTCAGCTATCAACAATGCTGACGTCAGCTCGTCCTTTTTTTTCTTCTTCTTTCGTCACGGTTCTGTGCATGTGTGGAGCCGCTTCGCGGTGGCACGCGGCAGCTCCGCGGAAGCTGCGTAGCAACTTCCGCCCAACTGCTGCTGCAGCTGTGTTGTCAGCTGCAGCAGCAGCTGCGTAGCTGCGTGTGCGGTGGTGGCAGCAGCGGCTGCGCTGCTACTGTTGCTGTTGCGCTCTACAGCTGCTGCTGGCTGCCGCCGCCGCTCGTTGTTGCTGCTGCCACTACTACGCTGCTGCTACTACTACTGCCACTGCTGCTCTGCTGTGGCCGCCGCGACTGCCACTGCTGCTGCTGTGCTGCTGCCGCCGCTGTCGCTGCTGCGCAGCTGCTGCCGACGCTGCTGCTGCGCTGCTGCTGCCGCCGCTGCTGCCACGCTGCTGCTGCGGCCGCTGCTGCTGCGCTGCTGCTGCCGTCGCCTCTGCTGCTGCTACTCTGCTGCTGCGGCTGTGGGAGGGCGGCTGCACCACTGCAGCCGCCACACACCTCTGCGTGGCGGTACACGCTGCTGCTGCTGCCTCTGCAGCTGCGATCTCACGTGGTGGGTGGAGTGCGTTGACGACGACCGGCCGTCCCCGACGGCCCCCAGGGACTCTGCTGCAGCGGTGACTCTCACTGCTGTTGCTCTGCTGCGTCTCTGCTGTGGAGCTCAGTGAGAACTGTCTCACTGCTCTGATACCATTAGAAAGTGCGTAGAAGCTTCCTAGCAACACAGCCGTGACCGGGCGTCAGTGCCTGATCAGACGATGACGACAGTCACAGGTCGTACACACAACGGCAAGGGTTTGGCTAGGAGACACAAGGCATAGTGTCAGAATGCTTCAGTATAGCATATGCATAGAGAAATGACAAATGACAGGTCCATGGCATAAGTACCTGCCGCGGCGCACGGCGGGTGTCGCACGCGGCAGTCCAAAAGCTGTCCTAAAACCGGCCCAAAACAATTGTTTTGGTCGTAACTCTGCGCACACATGTCCGAATGCTACGCCGTCTGAACCTAGACATGCAGAATCAAAAGACGGACGCTACGACTGGTCACATGCATGCATCCATTGACAGACAGAGGACACACAATGTAAGAACATGCAAATAGGGCTCATGGCCAGTCTGCCGAAAGACGCCTGCAAGACGTAGAAAACACAACAAAGATTCCCGGTGGCATCTGGGGCTCTGGAACAGTGGTCGGTCAGCTCCAAGCTGGTAATCCGCCATCTGTCGTCGCGCCGGTGTCACCAGGGCCGCCTGCCTCAGGGATCTGCACCAGTATGGAAACGGCCGAGTGCTCACAGAAATGTTGAAGTTCGTTGGCCACTCACAACTCTGTGCACTCTTGCCCATCACACATTGTGCATCTCATTGTACAGATTGAATGACATGGCTCAACCTCAGGAAGCAACTGATGTGACAGCTCTGACACGAGTCTTTGGCGTCCTCTTGCAGCTGCTACAGCTTTACCCCGGGGCTCCTTCTAAGATACATCTTGCCATTGTCTGACTCCCTATGCCTCTTATGACTCTGTGATGCGGTAGATGCTCGGGCCCGTACATTCTAAATGTCATGCCCTGCATCATGTTGCTTGTCTTGAGTGTTTTCTGGGGGAGCTGCATTTCCCCGGTGCTGATCCTTAGGGGGCCACCGTGCTGGGTTCGCCCGTGCATTGGTGAGTAGCCGCCGTCCGGTTAATTGCCGGGCGGTCGGGCTCGACCCCTGGGTGGCGGTGTGTACTCACTCGGGTGTGATGCCCGGAGTGAGGCACGCTCACCGGTTGACTTAGTCACGCTCCCTCCCGACTCATCTTGTCTTGGTTGTATCGAGACAAGTAAGGCAAGCTTTCCGCATCCATGGCGTTGCATGTCTCTTGCACGCTCCCGCTTGCTCTCACACGTGTGACCTATGATGGTTCCCAGCAACTTCTGGTATCAGAGCGGGCGAGACACCTCACCCACCGCTCTCACGATCCTGGTCACTAGTCTTGGTGCACATCCAAGCAGTTTCGGCCAAGCCACACTCGGCCGACCGCACCGCAGAGGCGGTCGTTGCTGCATCGCTGCGTGGTGCTGAACGCGAGCTCCATTGCCCGTCTCGGCCCTCGTCTACAGCCACACACCCACTCACTACACGCCCCACCGCCGTCTCGCGGATTCACATCCCTCTCACTCCTTTGAGCACCCGGGCCACTCTCGGCCACGCTCAGTAGCTCTCGGTCACTCTCGACCACTCTCGTCCACTCGCGGCCACCGTCGGCTACTCTTGGCCACTCTCAGCCACTCCTTGTCACTCACGACCACTCTTGGCCACTCGCGGCCATCGTCAGCCACTCTCGACCACTCTCGGCCACTCTCGGCCACACTCGACGACTCATCGGCCGTTCTACGCCGAAAGTCATCCCAGCTGCTTAGCCGACCACCTCTCAGCCGCCCTCTCGCAGCTGCTCTCTCTCAACAGCAACCTCTCCGCGCTGCACAGAATCTTCTACAGCCCCGTGTGCCTACTGCTCTCCTCTCGGCTGTGGTAGCAATCTCCCCGGTCTTTCACACTGGTGGACAACGACAACGTCCCACTGTGGGTGCGTATGCTCGACCACAGCTACTAGCAGGACGACCTTGACGCCGAACGTGAACGGGAGGAAGCTGAAATTGACTCTCAGGTGTACACCCTGGACGACCTCCCACCATCACCATCTCTCTCACCTAGAATGCATCCCTCCAGCAACTCCCAGCCTACTGAGCCTGCTACTCCTCCCTCCTCTACGCCACTCCCTGCCGCTCCAGGATCAGCTGAGACATCCACTGCACCTGAGGTCCTTGGTGTCATCCCCGCTCTCCCCGTGCACACTGACTCGATAGGCTTGGCTGGTGCCATCCTTGACGCTGCGGCCGGTGCCGCAGCCACCTTTGCAGCACCAGCTAGGGCCTACCAAGCCCCCGCACAGACGGCCATTGGCCGAGCAGCTAAAGCATACGCACAGAAAGCTGCCTCTCTCACACTACTGGCTGCAGCAGCTGCAAACATTGCCACACGGATTACAGCCGTTGCAGCTTCCATTGCCACCGCAGCCTCCACAGCAGCAGACGCCACCTCCAACTCTGTCGGCTCCATCAAATCATCTACCGCAACAGCAGTGCTGACGCCGACTGGTGCTCCTCATGACGCGACGTGGCACATCACCACCGGCTTCCTGGTTGCATCGGCCTCTGCTGCAGTCACTGGTGCCACCGCAATAGGGTTCCTCTGCCTCACCGTGGCGGTGGCAGGGTGGGTGGCTGTCCTGTTCTCTCGAGCGGCTGCCATGGTGCCACCGCTCTTCACTCTTCTTCCTCGGCACTAGCGCGGTGAGCAGTGCATCCACATTTATCTCTTGGTCTGCTTGCACTTTCCATTCTTTTCACCCACTTCACTTCCAGGCTTGATTCTATCTCTCCCATCATGCCTGCACCAGAGGAAACCATAAAGGCCCTCCAGGCTGCCCTCAGTGAGGCACAGGCAGAGCGCCGTAGGGCAGAGGATGAGCTTCTGCGGGGGCATGAATCAAAAGATGAGTTCGCTGCCACCATTGCTACTCTAGTGCTAGAGCGACTGCGGTCCATTCCCACCTTCGCTGCAGTACTTCCCACCACAGAATCTGGCTCGGCAGACTCGTCGGCTCCTTCTGGTGCTGCTGTTGCCAACTCTTCCTCTCCCTCTCTTTCTGCATCAGCCTCTGCTCGTCCTGTGCTCCCAGCCCGCCAGAAGGACTTTGAAACCCCTCCTCCTCAATTCACCCCCAAACTCACATTCACCTCCTGGGAGACACGCTTCAGCGCGTGGGCCCAGGTCGAGCTCCTCTGGCACTACTACTCGCCCGCAAAACTGCCATTTGTGCCGCAGCCCACTGAGGCTGCTCGCGCAATGCGAGCACTCATCAACGCAAGTCCAGACAATCTCCTCGACAACATCGGTACGTACAATGCTGACCCTTCCCGCGGCACACCGGCGGACCCCGTCGGTGCCTATGCCCTCATCCGCCGTTGCAAAACGGTAACTGGCCACGCGGCCCAAAGTGCCCTCACGGTACAATTCAATACCTTGCAGATGCGCGCGGATGAAACAGCGGATGAGTATTGGACACGCAGCTTGCGTTTGCTGTGTGACCTTGGCAAAGCCACTCCTGGCCCTCTCTCTGCCTGTCTCTCCATTGTCGCTGGTCTCATTCCCAAACTTTTGGACCTGTACCTGCACATATCTCAGCCAGAGCTTGAGCGTCTTGCCTCTGAACCTTTCCCAGCTGACTCTCCGCCTGGGATCGGGCCCCTCTTTGACTTCACTGCCTCGCGTCTCACTAACTGGTGGAATGCTTTGCAAAACAAGCGCATGCATCGCGCTGCGTTGGCTGCCATCACCACGTCTTCCTCTTCCTCATCTGCCACAGCCTCCTCCTCCTCTTCCTCGACACAAGCAGCGGCACACTCCACGCAGGGTGCCTCCCGCGGTGGTGGTGGTGGATCCTCTCGTGGCGGCGGTCGCGAGGGCAGAGGCCGTGGGGGCGGCCGCAGTGGCAAAAACTCCGCTCCCACTGTTGATGTCACCTGTTGGAACTGTGGCGCATCTGGTCATTCTGCACCAAAGTGTCCTGCCCCTCGTGACGATGCCCGTCTGGCCTCCTCCATGCGCGCCCACTGGGCCCGCACTGGAGTCACTACCTTGTCGGCGGCCGCTGCAGTAACCGTTGCCTCATCATCCTCGTCCTCCACTGCCTCAGCTCTCTCCACCACATCTGCCCCACTTCATCCGACACCCTCTGCACCCAGCCCCTGGGGCTGGATCCCTCCTCCCTCTGGCCCTCCGTATTACGGTCCCCCATCTTCTCACTACCACGTACCCCGCTGGGTCATGACGATGGGCACTTCTCGGACCGCTCCTCCGACCGCTCCACGTAACGCTCTTCTGATCGCCGTGATGAGGAGCGCAACCTTGAGTGTCGGCTGGCTGAACTTCTTCACCTTCGCTCTCAGGGAGGTGAGAGTGTGAGTGGCCAGTGTCGTGTGTCTGTTTGAGAGTCTGAGGCCACCCTTCGTGGTGCCACCTCTGGTCGGGTTCAGGGGGACTTGCCTAATGATTGTGGGTGGATTGAGGAATGGCAGTCTCGCACACTTCCCACACGTCTTGGTTCCTTGTCCCCCTCCTCTACCCATGGCACTGTTACTGTATGTCTTGTTCTCCCCTCCACTCGTGCCTCTCCTGGCCTCTCGATCATCGACTCCGGTGCAACTCATCACATGACCTCCTGTCGCTCCTCCTTTGTCTCTCTCGGTCCCGTTCAGTCCGTCCGCTATGTTCGCACTGGCTCCGGCCAGTTGCTTCCTGTGCAGGGTGTTGGGGTTGTTCGCTTTGTAGGTCCTGGTGGCACTATCTACCTGTCTGACGTGTTATACGTGCCTGACCTGGAAGTCAGTCTCCTCTCCGTGACCACCCTTGATGACCAGGGCATGGATTTCTCCTCCAGCCGCGGCCTTGCTTCTATCTCTTTGCGCTCGTCCGGCCGTGTTGTTCTTCGTGGCGTGCGGTGTGATCGCTTGTTCCGTGTTCCGCTCACTCTACCCTCGTCTTTCGCTGCCTCTGCTCTCATTCACGTCACACCCTCCTTGTCTCCTGACCATGCTGACTTGTTGCACCGCCGCCTCTGTCACATTCACACTGCTCACATCCAGCGTCTCTTGTGCCTGCAGCCTGCTCTTGGCCTTGATGCCGCCACGTTTGTGCCCCCTTGCCCATCCACTTGTCTCGATTGTGCCAGCGGAAAAATGCACCGGTCACCCTTTTCCACGTTTGAGTCCACTACAGCGCACCCTCTTGGCCTCGTCCACGCGGATGTCATGGGTCCACTGTCCCACAACTTTCTTGGTGGCCTTGGCTGCTACGTCCTGTGCTTGACTGATGACTTCTCTCGCTACCGTTGGGTTTTTGCCCTTCGCCACAAGAGCGATGTCACTGAGGTCCTTGAGTCGTGGCTCCCGCAGGCTGAACGCGCTTGTGGGCGCCTCTTGCGTGTCTTTTGCAGCGATCGTGGGGGTGAGTTCTTTGGTCCCACCTCTCGCTTCCTTGCGTCTCGTGGTGTC
>SZWC01001392.1:169341-187986 GCA_023375785.1 Penium margaritaceum | reverse complement strand
CTCCTCCTCCTCCTCCTCCTCCTCCACCGCCTCCTTTGCCTTCTCTGCCTCCTTCTCCTCCTTCTCCTCCTCCACTTCCTCCTCCTCTCCCACACTATCACTACTAGTGCTTTGGTCACCTTTGTCATCATCTTTTACAGCGGCAGCAGACAAGGGGACTCGAGGGAACGCTGATGGCAGCGAGGGAGAGCGTGACAGCGGGGGGGAAGGGCATGAAGGAACATCGCTCGCATGCCGCAAATAGTAGCCCTCACCTCTTGCCCTCCAGCCTTGGTCTGAATCCACACCTCTCCTGCGCTTCTTGCCAGTAACAACTCCACCTCCCCTTCCTCTCTCAGAACTCCTCCCCCTTCCTCCAACTCCGCGTCCTCTGCGCTGAGCGCCTCTGCGACTCACACCCGGGCCTTGACCAGAAAGCACTCCAGAGCCCTCTTCTTCATCTGTGCTGGCCTCTACATCTGCATTTGAGCTCACGCCTCCTTTCCCTCCCCTACTTCCCCCTCTTCCTCTCCCTCGACCACGACCTCGTCCTCTGCCTCTCCCTCTCCCCCTCCCTCGTCCCCTTCCCCTTCCCCTCCCCCTCCCCCTCCCCCTTGCTCCCGCTCCTCCCCGCCCTACCCCTCCAGCTACTTCTACTGCAGCTACTGCCTCTGCCGCCACTGCATCTTCTGCGACTTCCTCTCCCAACGTCTCTCCTGTACCGGAGGCACCCTGCATCAAGGCAGCGTCGCTGCTGCTGCCAATACCGTTGCCGTCGCCGGTGCCGCTGGCACTACCGCTACCTCTGCCGCTGCTGATGCCGTTGCCACCACGGCTGGCGCTGAATTGTTCTTGACCGTTGCCTTTGACATGGCCGCTGCCGCTACCGCTGTCGCCGCTCAGAGGCCCGCACTGTCGCAGGAAAGTTTCTGAGCGCAAACGCTTGCGCCCTGCGCTCACATCCACTCGAGTTCGACCTCCGCCTTCGACTTCTCCCGCCATTTCAGACTCCCCTTGCTCGTGCAGCGCTTCTTCCTCTGCTGCTGATGCTGCTGCTCCGGCAGCTGCGGAAGCAGCCGCCGCCGCTGCTGCCGAAGGTGCTACGCCAGGCAAGCAAGAAGACACGACGCTTTCAGCCTAGGCACACTGCACAGCACCAGCGGCAGCAGCAGCAGGAGCAGCAGCAGCAGCTGCTGCGGCTGCTGCTGCTGCTGCTGCTCCTGCTGCTGCTGCTGCAGCAGCGGCTGCAACTCCTGAGGATGCTTCTGAAGCTCCTGCTGCAGCAATTTCGCGTGCAGGTTCGTAGGTATTGGCCGGGTCGTCCACGCAGCAAGATCGACATACTTCGGCGGACTCTGTCTTACAACCGATCTTTGTCCCCGTTGTGAAGCTGTGGCGCAGGGGAAAAGTCGTTCGACGGGTAAAACATCTCGTCATCCCTGCAACAGTAGAAGTGTGCCTAAGGCAGCTTGGGTAGGACAAGCGAGACCGCCCTGAGGGTAGTCATGCTGGACCCCGGTGAAAATGTCTGTTCACTAAACAAAAGACCGAGGACGCGAGGATGCGATTAAGCTATTGGTCAACCATGGATCATTCCAGAACACCTGTAAAGGGTAGGATATGGCGACCAAAGCATCGACGGTCGGAATCGACGGTCGCCATGAGCTGGAGGGTGCTCGCCCTGAGGCCGACCCTCAAAAGCATTTTCATTTCGCTCGTGCGTAGGGTCGTAAGTAACATGGGAAGGCAGTTGCGACCATGTGAAAGGACTCGCAGCGTTGTGTTGTAAGAGGCCCCATGCATTTGTTTCCGGCGAGGGTTACAGCTGGCCGATTGTTCCTGCGACTGCAGGTCGACTCGCGTCACCGTCCATGAAGAGTTTTGCCGGAAGTGCAGGATGCATACTTCTTTGTCTACCCATGAGGGTTTTGGCAAGCGTACCCGACAGGTGAGCTGGAAGATATGTGGACCATCGGCGAATCCTCCGCGCTACGGAAGTCCACCTCAGCGCAGACATCGCGACCGGCTGACGTCGTCAGAGGACGCTGGAACTTGCCGTTCAGAAGCCTGGGATGAGGCATGTTTGCCCGGAGCGAGATGGAACATGTGCTTCCAAGTTCAGCGAACTCCTCGTCGGCGGACGAACGAGCGCCGAGTAGTCGACTCGTCCGTTGGATTCACGAGCGATGACGATGAACTCGGTTCGTGGACTGCCGCGTCAATTCTGCGGCCTCGAAACTGATCGAAGAGTGGATCGATGACGGGGCTCTGCGGGTGCTTATGGGACAAGAGTGCCGGACAGTGGACGCATTCCGACTAGATTAAGGACTATCTCCCCGACAGGCTTGAAGGACAGACTGAGTTGGCATCTCCTGGACACGTTGAATCAATGTGGACAAGATTTCCATTTGTCCGAGATGGACACTAGTCTAAATCAGGACTAATCGGCATTCTGAATCCTGCCACGATGCTTCATGAAATCTTTAGTTCCCGATAACCTCTTCGGACAACGCTGTTGACGGCTAAGGTTTCCTCTAGCTCAATTGGGCCGGAGCCAATAGTCCGACAATTCAATCGATCCATGAGTACGAGTCCTGTTGAAGATCCTCGCCATTGTCCAACAATAGGACAGTGGCCAGAATGGTTACGATTCTCCTACCGTCGATTTCGATCGCACTTCGATGAGTGGCCACATTACGACTGGAATATAGGCGAATGCCAGTTTTCCACAATCCGACAGCTTTACATTATTTTTCCGGCTATCCATGCGCGCGTATCGAGCGCAAAAACGGTTTTCCAATTGAGTCGAGTCGCGGGACGAGCTTCATCGGAGCCGTCGAAATCTTAAATAACGAATTTATGAATGCTTTCCCAGCCGCAACCCTTGTGACACTTCAGGTGACGACACTGCAGGGTTTCCGCTCCTGCAGACATGAGGCATTTCGCAGTGACGTGAGGGAAGCGGAAGATGGAGGAAGCTGAGAGGTCGGGCAGCGTCGACGGCCCAAAGGACCGTGTCCAATGGTCACCGCTTCGGACCACACCCAAGAATTTGCACGGGCAACTCTCTTGCGGGATAATTCTCTTTTAGCCACCGATCGACCATAGTCCTGCCCAGATACCCACTTTCTTCACAAAGATATAATGCTGACAGACCGTGCCCGCTTCTTACAAAAAATGATTACAATCCTGGTATTTCATGAAAAACCTATCTAAGTAGCCGTTTTCGCACCGCCCATGCACTATTCATGTTGTTTCATCTAGTGAACGTACGTGGTTCAAAGGGATGAGGTGCACGACAAAAGACGATTCGATGATTGGGATAAGTTGGATGATTTGAATTGAATATTCAGTTAACTTTTATGAAAAAATTCAAGGAATTCAAGCACATATATAAAATTTCGATGATGAGAATGAGGCATATGTGTGATCCTCGACGCTCAAGCCGAACGACGCATGCGAGGTCACGCCGTGAGTGGTTGAGAACCCCCACCAAGAGGTAGGGGAGCTTCAATAACATCTTGGAGCTTCTTTGTAAACTTCTAACGCCATCGAGAAGTTCACCGACCAAAATGACAACATCAACATTGTTCGCGACACTTTTCTTCACCATTCTTGAAGGTGTCGGAAGTTATTGGGAATTTCTTGAGCGGAACATCAGGGTTAGCGGCAGTTGGCCAAACGGCATAAAAATCCTGAATTCGTCGCACGGTGGGCTATGAATGTAAATACAGGAATGCCCATCCCTTGAGTCCGACACGTGTCCGTTAGGGACGTAACATATGCTACAGAGATTAGCGTCTGGGCATCGATGTCATCATGAAATCACGTGTATTAAACATGGCGAGTATTCTCCTGATATTTGCCACGTGCTTCCTACAGCCCCACATTGTCCATGACACGAGGAAATTGTTTTAAAAAGTTGTCTCAAGGTACTCAAGACACGACTACATTATAATAGGTCCATCAATGGACGACGTAAACAGCGACATAATTTGTCCCGTTCCAATTTCAAATATCTCCCAAAGGTGGTCACGTGGCAAATACCTATCGGGCGGTTTTGCGATACACCATAGCGAACATGGGAAAATGGCCCATCTACCGTTGACTTGCAAACTTTTGGCCGGATATCCGGTCAATTTGGACTTCTCAAAAGACTTCTGGGAGACTAAACTCCCCTTGCCTTGAGAGGGAATCTCCCAAGCCCCACTACCGGGGCGGGGGGGGGGGGGGGCTTATAACTGCCCGAACCTTGAGAAACCCACAACCTTAAAATGTTGGGAGGGGGTAGCTCGAAATTCAATTTATTTGAAAAGTTCAACGGACTTTCTGGGTATGACACGAGCATACCACGAGTCAACGTCCGAGATGTAAGATGCTGGAATTGAGCTGGTACATGGCGTAGCGCTTCCGGCCAAGTATGGGGCGTGTTATTCGGCCGATAACTGTTTTCCAAAAGAAAAAAAACTGTCGTGGATGTTGAGTGAAGCGATTACTGCGCTGGTGCCAAGCTCCAATATGGTGAAGACGGTGCTGCGTTCAGAGCATTGTATGAAAAGTTACGGATTTTACAGTGGATTCCCGGGTCCACGTCGACTGGGAATTTTGTTCCGTACAGGCCAGACAGATCCTGGCATCCAGCCTTGGAGTAGCCTAAAGGGCTTGAGACGTTCTATACTATGCTGGCATGCGCAAGAGGCTCGCGCATGCCCCTAAGCTGGCTCCAGGAAGAGGAGAGCTACTTGCTGCATAGTACTGCACAACCACCCTGGTCAAGGAGTCCTGTGGCTGACTGGGCAAGCATCATGCACCCTGAACATGAGGCTTCCACTACATCAGCAGCCTCATGCATGGAACCAAGGCCCCTTCTACCAACATGGGCCAATCTGGTGCGAGCTTCAAGTGGATCCTGATCAACGGGCTTGATGCGGTAGCATGGGGAGATCAACGATCGTCATAGGAAGGCCTGATGAACAAGCAACCTTCAGGTGAAGCTTCACCTGAAGATCTGATGAAGCTTCCTAAAGGAGGAAGCTTCCCCCTGGAGTAGCACAGGTATCAGTAAGAGCCCAGGACTGAAGGAAGCTTCCATTGGATGGAAGCTTCTCCAGAGTAAGGCAGAGGTGGCAGCAAACCTGAACAACCTGAAGGAAGCTTCTCGTTCAGGTGGTCAACTTGCCAGGACCTCAAGTATAAAAGGCGTAGGTCTTGCCGCTTCTCAGGATCCCAGCATCGCCAGTATCATCTCTCCAACACCACGTGTAAGGCTCCATGCCTTAGCACCAGAGCACCTTCAACAACGATGCTGCTGGAGTTCCTCCCAAGACCCCTGTAAGCCTGGCACTTGCATGCCAGCCTGGGTGGAGGACGATGCTGGTGATCCCTTCAGGATCCCTGTAAGCCTGGCAAGCTCTGCCAGCCGAGGAGGAGGTCAATCCCTCCAAGGCCCCTGTAAGCCTGGCAAGGCCTGCCAGCCTGGGAGGAGGACGCCCTGACATCCTGAAGGCCGTTCACTGTTGCGACGGTGGCTGTGCCGAGACCCTTGCTCTGACGGCCTTGACGGCCTAACAAGGCGTTGCGCCCCAGTTTAGGGCCAGGAGTTATGTCAGAGCACATTGTTGAGTTGTTTGAATAGCTGCTGTTCCTTGTACAATACTTGTACTTTTAACAAGATTAAACTCCACAACTCTTGCTTCCGCTAGTTTCTCAATAGAGTGTACAAGGCATGATTGTTGGGTATAAAAGATCCTACGGCAGTAGGGGACCCCCTTGCTGCATCAGAGCACGCGGTGGCTTTGTCGCTGCAAGCTCACAAAACCCAACATGGTATCAGAGCAGTAGGTTCTTTGTCCAGCCAATACTCTTGTAGTAGTAGCAGCGGCAACAGCAACTACAGTAGCAATAGTGTGGATTGGTGAAGCAGTCCTTCACCATCCCTGTACAAGCTTGAGGAGGAGCGACGTTTGCCTTCTCCTAAGCGTGTAGCAAGACTGATCTTTATACTGTTCGGCTTGCACAAGACAGAGAGCATACCATGTTCAACATGGTATGAAAGGAGTAGGTGGTGCTCTCAGCAAGCGCGGCAGCAAGAGCAGCAGCAGACTACTTGTGTGGTGGAGACGTTCTCTACCATCCTTGTAGAAGCGCTCAGCAAGAGGTGGAGTTGATACCACTTTGCAGGGGCGCATGGTTGGCGTTCCACCTACGCAAGAAGCAAGGAGAACATGGAATAGGAGAATGTTTGGTCAGCTTCTCCTACACAATCAAGTTTGCGTGAGTTACACATGGGCCAAGAGGAAAGGTTCCATGTCGCATACCACGCACAACGCCAAGCGACAAAGGCACAACGCTTGCCCAAGGAGGCACAACAAAAGAAGCAACAAGAAGCAGCGGCAGGTTAGGTCGTGGCGCATGAGGTGGAGGCGCAGAGGCAGCAGATTTCTGCTCAAGAGCTCCTTTGTGAATAGGAGCAGCTGACCCATGCAGCTCAAGCATCACAGAAGCTCAAGCTACAACAGTCGCATGCGACTCAAGCAGCCCAAAGCACACAACTTCAGCAGCAGCCGGTATGGGTTCAGCAACAACAGCTTCAACAGCAATAGCTTCAGAAACAACGGCAACAACAATAGCAGATGAAGTGGCAACATGGTTCACATTCATCATCTGCACATCTGCCTCAAGCAAGCCATCCTTCACTCATGCAAGGAGCCTTATCTCCACTGGTACAACCATCTGCACCACCTCAAGGAGGCGTGCCACCGACGTTTGTGGCTGAGCGGCCACAACTTGCCCAGATTGTGCCACCCATGGCACAAGCTCAGCATGTGCTCCAAGCACCAGTGCTGCATGCTTTTGCGGCCCAAGAAGGACCCGTACCTGCTGGAGGAGCGGTCCCACCGCTTCTTGCAACTCCTATGGAGATGGAGTGCTCCAGCCTTTGTCGGAGACATCAGGTGCCTCCTTCCGCGAGGTGCAGCGCAGACGTCCGAGGCGGCGGTCTACCTACACAACTCCACGAAGAGGAGAGCACGATGGAAAGGGAGAACAGGGGTGCGGATGGTGCACTGTCTCACCGTCCATCCGTACCACCAAGTCTGCCCATGAGCTTGGAAGACCGCTTCCATGTGGCAGAGCAAACGTTAGGAGCTGAAGAGCCAAACCGTTTGGCAGAAGAGGCGTTGCACACGCTTCAAGCAACCACTCCACGTCAAGCTCATGAACGTGTGACGGGAGGCTTGCGGCAGGAGTTGTTCCATTTTCCGGTTCTCCTTTCGAAGGGGAAGCGGTAGGAGAATAAAGCCTGAATGTTAGAGCTTCAACACCGGCTATACCAGATGGAGGAGATGCAGTAGAAACTCCACCTGTCATCGGTGCAGCGTTCAACAACAACTGTGCAACTACCGCAAGCTGGATTGGCATTGGTCATGCCACAGACGGTCACGCTAGCACAGGTGCTATTGCAATCATTTGTGTGCAACAACATTGCGCAACAGTCCAAGGTACAACCATCAAGTACTTTGATGACACACGGAGCAAGAGCACTCGGTACTCTTCCTCACATGACAGAAGGAGGAAGTACTTTCACAGATGGAAGCACGGTGACTCAGCAACAGATTAGTATACATGAGCTCCTTTGCCAACAAGAGCAAGAGATGTGTGTAACTGCATTTGCACGCATCTCTCAAATGCAACCATGGGTGGCTCGACCACAGCAGCTGTACAATCACATGTGCGAAGGGGAGCCATACGAAAGAGCGCAAGCACCATTGCTGACGAAAGTCACACTGTTCCTTCATCGTCAGAGCTTGTCATGTCTCGAGCGATGCCATCAGTTGCATCTACACTTGGAGGCATGCAAAAGCAAGCAACGGTGGCCAATGCAACACCGGACGAGGCAATGGGGTAACGGTCAGAACTTGCAGCTCCGCAAGCAAAGCCTTTGGCTTGTCCAGAAACCGTGAACATGGCGTAGTGCCAATGTTTGGCACAAGCACTTGGCCCAGCCCAATCTCGCTTTCATCAATCATGCGAGGGAAGCAAATCGACAACGTCGAAAGTTGCCAAAGAACCACGGCAACCAACAAATTTGCAACGGCTGAACGCGAAAGGATGGAGTGCACAACTGCCACACTATGCAGTGAAGCAGGGCCAAAGTAACGAGCCGCCAAGGAGGATCTGGACAAATTTGCAAAAGAACAGAAACCATGCAGACGATGCCACTTCTCTCGCTCTCAGAATGAGCTGTGAAGAGCAGCATTCCGATGCGAAGAGCATCACAGCTCTCAACGATTCGGCATGTCATCGGTCGAAGAGGTGGCAATGTGGAAGCAACAAATCAGCTCACCACCATCGACCAACAAGTCAGCGGCGCCAACACAATGGCGACGAGGCTCAGTGTCTCAGCAACAACTCAGCTTGTCCGTTCCACATCTCCACTATCCACCTTGTAGCGCGCATCGTGCAGCAGAGGAAGCAGAAGAAGAAGAGGAAGAAAAAAAGAAGGGACTAAAAAAAGGCCCTCAAAGAGGCGGCTGCGACGACGGCCCGGAAGCCAACAGTTGCACTCAAGAGCTGATGCTACCACACAACGGCATTTGGACGCATGCGACATCCAAGAGGAGTGAAAGGTCCTCTACGGACCTCGAAGTAGCCTTTGCAAAGGAGCAAAGCTACAAAAAAAAAAGTAAATCCTGTCGTGTCGGCAGGTGGTTGCAGTAAACCCACCCCATGGAGGTGGCATGTGTGATGGAGCTATGCTCCACGAACTACGTTCCTGCCGTGTTGGCAGGTGGTAGCAGTAAGCCCACCTCAACCAGGGTGGCATGCGAGTTGGAGTCCAACTACGGATGTAATAAGCCCATCTCATGGAGGTGGCATGCGTGACAGAGCGATTCTCCGCGGACGTAATGGCGGTGGAGATTCTCGCGCTCTCGTGAACTAAGTGGCAGTAGACTTGCGGGACCTTGAGCGCCACCGCCACGATCCGGACTCTCACCAGTGAGGGGGAGCAGGCCGGAGGGGGACACAATCTCCAGAATAAAGGGAGATATTTGGACTACCTCTTCACGCGTTCTTGATCCTGCCATGAATTCATCCGAAAGCATCAAGGATTGCAGCCGGAAGGGGGAGAAAAGGAGATAAAGAAAGGCAGCTGTAATATTGTCCTAGATTTGGATGTCGACCACTGTCTACGGAGCCGGAGTCCATTGCTACAACTCCTGACAGGCGGCTGGCAGCAGCAGATGTTGCAAAATTTGCAGCAGCCCTCGTCGGGCCTTTTTGCAAAATTGGCCTCACCACTTGCGATGGCGCAGGGTGATGACATCACCGACAGGACCAACCGCTGTTGTTCTTGTCCATGTGCACAAATGGCGCTCGCACTGCACACTTGGAACGGAGCGACAAAGAATCAACGGTGGTCGACACTGCTTCTCGTGGATTGGCCAGCACTGAATGCGACCACTGCACTGCGTACGCGGAATGCCGTCGCAGCTGGCGAACCACAGCGGCAGGTTAGCGAGCCAAGATAAAAAAATTGGAGGAAGGCCGCACTATCAACAACGGTAGCAGAGTGGCGCTCTGCAACTGTAGAGAAGCAGCTGGCAGCAGTTATTGTTGCAAACATCTACATCAACGTTTATTGCAGCTGTTTTACGAAAGTGGACCTGACCACTTTCAACAACGAGAGTGGTGACGTCATGAGTTGGAGCAGCCTCCATCAACATCAAGGAGCGGCAGCAGCTACTTGCACACTGCACGTTCAGAGCAGTGGGAGAACTGCAAAGCAAAGAAAGCCAGTTCTGGATGTTTTCGATAAGCAGTTAACTTTGTTGCTCAGTTGAACTGGAATAGGTGAGCTCAGGCAATCGGACCTGAAGCAGTCCTTTTTTTCCAGACCGGCACACATAGTAACAGAAGGTGCAGCCGTGCGATTTGAAAAAAAAAAGAGGACTCGCTCGCTTCTCGCGAGCAGAACACGTCCTTCGAGAAAAAAAAAGCGGAGTGGGAAGTGGGACCGCTCACTCGCGTGAGCAAAACAGGTCCCTGGAGTGCCAGCTCGGCTGGCTCCAAGGCGTTGGGAGGAGGGGAGAGGTCCGCGCAGGACCTCGCACCAAATCGCTGCGATGGCGAGCTGGGCCAGCGCAAGCTGCTGCGACAACCGGCTCGACCGCGGCAGGGCCCCTGCCGCGACGGCGGCCTCGATCGGAGCAGAGCCCTGCCGCGACGGCAGGGCTGCTCACAAAGAACGGCAGAGAGTGAGGGTGAGGCCCTCGCTGCTCGCACGGTGGGCCCACGCAAAGGGGCCAGACCAGCCGACGACGAGCAAGAAGACAAAAAAAGGGGAAAAAAAGGGAAGACGGCGGCAACGGTTGGCGCAAAGCTCACGTCAGGCCATCCGCTCACCACGGATTGGCGAGGGCAGCCCGGCCATCCGGAGCCCAACCAGAAAGCGAACCGAAAAAAAATCAAAAGGAATGTGGGTCGACGAGGAGCGAGCTCCGAGTTTGCCGGAAGCAATCGGCGTAACGCCCATGGTGGCCACCACCACGGACGGCAGCGACCAAGAATCGCCATCAGGCACCATGACGCCCTCTAAACGGACGCCCTCTAAAGCATAGTGGCGCGACAGATTGGCCAGGACGGCCGTGCGAAGGAGGCGGAAACGCCCTAGTCGCGGGGAGTAGACTCAAAATCGACCAAGAATTAGTCGTGGAGGGCAAGGGAGACACCCGATGTGCCCCAGCCATGGAGCCAGCCTACAGCAACACCGCCTGAAAGATCCAGGAGGTGGAGAAGCAGCGTGGTGCACTACAAGGGCAGCAGCCTAATACAACTGTGGACGGAGTCGCTGAGGCATGTCACTGGAGGAAGTGACCTCTTATACTCTCCCGCGAGAGGGCATACGTCGGTGGTCCCAGAAGCGGTCCTAGCACGTGGTCCCTACGGCGGTCCTGCCATGTAGCCGCCACCTCGCACAGGACCGCCCGAACGCACATGCATGCAAAGCACCATGCATGCCCTCGAAAAGAGTAGCTTCACCACCAAGCAACCTCAAAGGGTCAAAGTGGTGAGGTGACCCCAACCTCACCCGACGAAAATGCTAGAGACATCCGTGTGCTCCAAACCCGAAAAAGACTCGTGAGAGCCTCGGCGAAGCAACCGCCAAGCCACATCATGGTTGTGGCTAGCCATACGCCACTGATAAGATTTTTCAAAAGGGTGTGCATGCCCACGTGAAACCGTAGATTCCCAATCGAGCGTGAAAAGGCTCTAGAAGCCTCGTTCCAGTCCCTCCTATCGAGGCATAGGGGGATTCTTTTTTATGGAGTCGAGCAGCCGACATTCGATCTTCGGCGTTCGGGAATTTTTACCATTGACCGAGGCCACGAGTTGGCTCCATTTTGAAGGGCACTCCGAGGCAAAGTGAGTCAAGTAGTTTCTCGGGAGCACGCAAGTGAGACACTTTTTCGAATCACCAGCGCACCAATCGAGGGGGAGTGTTGAGTGAAGCAATTACTGCGCTGGTGCCAAGCTCCGATATGGTGGAGACGGTACTGCGTTCAGAGCACTGTACGGAAAGTTACGGATTTTACGGTGGAATCCCGGGTCCATGTCGACTGGGAATTTTGTTCCGCACAGGCCAGACAGAT
Source organism: Penium margaritaceum (assembly GCA_023375785.1). NCBI lineage: Eukaryota > Viridiplantae > Streptophyta > Zygnematophyceae > Desmidiales > Peniaceae > Penium > Penium margaritaceum. The sequence goes on along the minus strand of SZWC01001392.1, from coordinate 176,356 downwards.
TCTGGCATCCAGCCCTGGAGTAGCCTAAAGGGCATGAAACGTACTATACTGTGCTGGAATGTGCAAGAGGCTCGCGCATGCCCCTAAGCTGGCTCCAGGAAGAGGAGAGCTACTTGCTGCATAGTACTGCACAGCCACCCTGGTCAGGGAGTCCTGTAGCTGACTGGGCAAGCATCATGCACCCTGAACATGAGGCTTCCACTACATCAGCAGCCTCATGCATGGAGCCGAGGCCCCTTCTACCAACATGGGCCAATCGGGTGCGAGCTTCAGGTGGATCCTGATCAACGGGCCTGATGCGGCAACATGGCGAGATGAACGATCGTCATAGGAAGGCCTGATGATCAAGCAACCTTCAGGTGAAGCTTCACCTGAAGATTTGATGAAGCTTCCTAAAGGAGGAAGCTTCCCCCTGGAGCAGCATAGGTATCAGTAAGAGCCCAGGACTGAAGGAAGCTTCCATTGGATGGAAGCTTCTCCAGAGTAAGGCAGAGGTGGCAGTAAACCTGAACAACCTGGAGGAAGCTTCTCGTTTAGGTGGTCAACTTGCCAGGACCTCAAGTATAAAAGGCGGAGGTCTTGCCACTTCTCATGATCCCAGCATCGCCAGTATCATCTCTCCAACACCACGTGCAAGGCTCCATGCCTTAGCACCAGAGCACCTTCAACAACGATGCTGTTGGAGTTCCTCCCAAGACCCCTGTAAGTATGGCACTTGCGTGCCAGCCTGGGTGGAGGACGATACTGGTGATCCCTCCACGATCCTTGTAAGCCTGGCAAGCTCTGCCAGCCTGGGAGGAGGTCAGTCCCTCCAAGGCCCCTGTAAGCCTGGCAAGGCCTGCCAGCCTGGGAGGAGGACGCCCTGATATCCTGAAGGCCGTTCACTGTTGCGACGGTGGCTGTGCCGAGACCCTTGCTCTGACGACCTTGACGGCCTAGCAAGGCATTGCGCCCCAGTTTAGGGCCAGGAGTTATGTCAGAGTACACTGCTGAGTTGTTTGCATAGCTGTTGTTCCTTGTACAATACTTGTACTTTTAACAAGATTCAACTCCATAACTTTTGCTTCCGCTAGTTTCTCAACAGAGTGTACAAGGCCTGATTGCTGGGCATAAAGGATCCTATGGCAACAGGGGACCCCCTTGCTGCATCAGAGCACGCGGTGGCTTTGTCGCTGCAAGCTCACAAAACCCAACAGTGGTGACGTTGCTCATATACTTTAGGGTGGGTTAGCTTGGACACCTAGACTGCACATACTACAAAGGTGGCATACCCGGGAGTGTAAAATTTGGCATGGCATATCCAAGTCTTGAAAAAAGAAGAACAAGGTATCTGACCCTCGCTTGCCATGCTCGTCTAGCGACATGCTTTGCTGATCAAGCATGACGACAAGGGTCATGTGACCATCGCTCGATCACGACCGTCACTCCCTCACGATGTCGTGATGGAGCGGTGACCATTATTCTTATCTCAACCTGCAAACCCCCTACTACAGTTTAGGGTTTTGTATGTTGCGCGGGCCCCACCCGCGCAAAACATACAACCCCACATCATAAACAGGGGGTTGCACGTTGAAAAAATAATGATAAGGTTCATCGCTTCATCGCGATCGAGCAAAAAGACCCATTTCAAAATTTGGACTTTTTTTTCACAACACGCATACTAGCCCTGGTTCGCACAAAACATTTTTTTAGACCCAAGCCCTTCTTACATTCGGGCTTGATGGTTCTTTTTTCTTCGGAAACATCTGTTGGGCTTCACGATTGTGTGGTCCGGCAGACCCCCCTTTAATGCACATGGTTCCTTGGACCTCGCACGCAAACCCCACGCAAACCCCTCCCTTGAACAATCACCAACACCTCAAAAGAGGGTTTGCAGTTGTTTGAGGATCGTGGTGAAGTCAGCATTCCGACGCTACATTTCATACAGCTGCGACATAGCGTTCGCGCGATTTTTTTTTTCACACAACGTAACTTTTTTTTACTTGTTGACTTAGCACCTTTAAAGTTAAAACGCACTGGGCATGCCGTTCGAAATCTAGTATGCGTGGGCACGCCAGCTTGAAATTTGGACACGATGGGTATCTAGGCTGTCGGTCCTAACGTTACCATTTGGTCTATATCTTTATGTCCCGTCTGCATCTATGAAAACAGCCATGCACTTTACACGGCAGAGTAACACATCTTTTTTAATCATCGTCGAAGGAATTCTGTTTTGTAGAGTTGGATGTTGAAAAGGGACGTGATACAGTTCGCATGGTAAGAAGGCGTGCTTCTCAACGTTGCTCCAACATGGTTTTAACGAAGACTCAACGAGTAATAGGTACATAAAAGCTTCTCACTACAAATTGTTGTCACAACCTAGTCTCGTGCATAACAAAGAGCAGACCACGCATCAAGAACAAGCTGTGGGCCCGCTCTTGACATAACATTGTGGTGTTTAACACAACATAAAAGGCAAACAAACACTGCTTGTGGGTCGGTGGACACTTACACCGTTATAAAACACCATCGGAGTGGCACATAGGAAATGTTGCCTTTCTCTTTCCCAATACCTCAATACCCGAATAGAGACTACTATGTGACTTGTCGCTGCCTCTTCTTTGGCGACTGCGCCAAAATCACGACGTTCATCCATAGCACCGCCCAGGATAGACTCCTCACATGGAATAGAGAACATATGCAAAGCCTTGCATGTAGACAAAGAGTTCAAACAGGCCTAGCACGACGTCCTTTTCACGATGGGTGTATTTGTTCCGCACAATTGTAAATCATTCTTTGTGTTTTTGTTTATTGACACGTCTGGGCATCACTCCAAGTGTGTCATCGGAAACTTCATTCACTTTACTTTCATATGATCGGCCTTTTACCGTTTGTCATAGCGCGGAGCTTTCTTTTTTGGTATGATGGCATGGGGAAATTCATTCACTCCACTTTCATATGACAACTTTGCATCGTCGAGTCCGTCCACGAACAAACTCGCTGGAATATGGTTGTCGCACCAACGCCCCTGCCACCGAATGGACGATGGCATAAATGGGTCTTGCAACTGCAACAAAAGTGGGGAAGGAGGGTGTCGGCATCTTGTTGGGCGAATTAGCTGACGTAGGCCGGGGCCGAGGATAGTAGCTTTCACTCAGGTGATCGATACCTCGAAGGTTGTCGCTGGGCGCCAAAATGGCATCATAGCCATGCGACTTCACCAGATACGCAGTCGTTGGTCCACAACGTGGATTTCTAAGAAGATTTTTTATTACATGCCCTGTGCCCTCGTCCACTTGTGTAGGAAGTGGAGGTGTTATGCCTCTAATGGGGAAGTCTGCGGTGGGATATTGGCAGTGTTTGACCTTGCTCATGTGAAAAAGGAGATAGATCGCCATGCTGCCAAGGAGGCAAAGTCGAGCAATGACACGAGGTTGCATTCACTCAATCTCAAATGTTCCTAACCACCAGGGTTCTAGCTTTGCAAAGTCCTGTCCTCTGAGTTTGACGTCCGCCGAGTCGAGGAGGACGCGACTACCAGTGCTAAAGTCGTTATCGCTACGATGTCAGTCGGCCGCTCGCTTCATAGCTGCTTGTTTCTGGACGAAGGTCTTTCAGTTTTCCTCCCAAATGCTCGAAAATCCCCGTTGGTGAATGTTTCCATGACTCTGTTATCCAGCTGGTGTGGTGAGAAGTTTATCGTAGACCACTTCAATCAGAATTTCAACCCTTGCGGTGGAAGTTGTGCAGTTGTATGCAAGCTCGATGGTTGGCAGTTTGGCTGCCAAATTGGTGCCATGGGACTCATCGGATGAGGATGGAAAACTCTTGATGTTTGAATTCAATTTCTGTTATGTGTGGAAAAGTTGTTTGAGCATCTGATTGGTCCGCTTTGTTCGCCCACCGGTTTGAGGATGGAATGCCCTTGATGTTTGGATCCAATTTTCGTCAGGCGTTATCACTTCACGTAAGAAACGGTTAGGGAAGAGTGTGTCTCTATTGCTGATGATGGGACATGGCACGTTGTATATTTGTAGGATTGGATTTATAAATAAACATTACATTCCATCTGCAATGAACGTGGTCGTCTTCGGAATGAAGTCCTACACTATAGATGACATCTCCACCATGACGAGGATGGCATCGCAACCCTTAGGAGTGGAGGGTTATCTTGTCATGACATCCATGCAAGTGCCAATGCGTGGTTCAATTGGACTAGGTTAGGGTTGGAGTAGACCGGATGACCTCCTATGACAAGATTTTGGTCCCTGATAGGTGTTACGCGATTTGTAGAAAGCTAACACGTCGTCCTACATGTTATCCCACCAAGGGTGTTTTGCTAGCTTCTTACGTGGCTCGTCCTCGCTGGAGTGTCCACCACAACCGGTGCCGTGGCATTCCTCTGATAAAATTCTCCATAGCTCCTTGCCCCGTTGAACAGTTGCTTGGTGAGTAAATCACCGAGGCTAGTAGGGTTCATCGAACCATGACTTGTTTTTTATTACCCGCTGAACTCCTTGTAACCCTTTGTAAGCACATCGCAAGGTATGGATCTCGTTTGATAAGCAACACATTGAACTTGGTCATATAGCATGGTTGCCAAATAAGAACATGCGCTGGATTAGTTTTTCCTCGTCAGTACTCGATGTCGTACTCCAAGTTGGGCTAGAGGAACTCCATCTATTACGTTTGTCGACTTCTTCAATATTGCTGGCTGGGTTTTGAGTTGTTCCAGGGCATGATGGTCGGTGCGGAAAATGCATCGTTGGTAATCCGAGTAGCACCAGGGTGTCTCATATGTGTGCAAGACTACAAGCATCTCTTTTTTGTGCAGCACGTAGTGAAGCTCCGACCTGATTAGTTTTCTCGACATGTACACGATTGGTTCTTCCCCATCGCCACTTTCTTGGATGAGAATGAATCCAATGGCTTGATTGGACGCGTGTGTACCCTTGATGTAATCCACTGTTGGATCTTCCAGTCTTAAGGTTGGCACTGAAGTTGGCAGCGAGCTCTGAGCAGTTATCGAAGAGCTGAACGCCTCTTGTTCGTTGTCCCTCCAGTTCCACTCGCTGGTTTATTGAGTGAGATCAAAGAGAGATGCTGATAGTCGGTCATAGTCCTTTACAAATCGACAACAACAGTTGCAAAAGCCTAAAAAGATGTGCACATCCCAAATATTTGGCGATGTCGGCCAATCAGTGACTTCCTCCACCATTCTTGGGTCCATGGTAATTTGTCCGCTGCCGATGATGTGGTCCAAAAAATTCATCGGACAACAATTGAACTCACACTTTGAGAGTTTTCTTTAGGATTTCGTCTCTTTACAAAACATTGAGAACTTTTCAATGATGTCCATTGTGCTCCTTCGGGATGCAGCTATACACCAAGATGTCGAGGTGTACGATGACAAAGTAGCTGATGGACGAGCGGCATACATTGTCCATCGTGGCCATAAATGTTGTAGAGGTATCTATGAGCCCAAATGACATGGTCATGAACTCCAAGTGCCTACATTTGGTGCACAACACTGCATTTTTCCACGTCCTTATCAGATACACGGGTCTGATCATAACTGCTATGTAGGTCAGTTTTTCTTCAAAGGCAGGCCCCGCGCAAGTGGTCCAAAAGTGTGTGTACTCACAGAAGAGGGAAGTGGTTATCGATGGTGATGTTGTCCAACGCTTAGTAGTCTATGCACATACATGTTTCTCTATGTTTTTCTCACACAAAGGTACAGATTCCGCGTATGCTGACGTGGAAGGTTTGATGAAACCCTGACCGAGCATCTTGTCCAACTGATTATTGAGTTTGGTCAGCCTGCAATCGCTCATCTGATAGATCCCCTTCACCGTTCTTCTACGACATGGTTTAACGTCCATCTAACGAACACCTTTCATTGTGGAGGTAGCTCTCAAGGCGATTTGTCAAGGAAAACCCCCTCAAAATCCTCGACGAGCATTGAAAACTCCTCTTATACAACTATGAACTTCTCAAATGTTGAGTCTGACATCATCGCCTTGGCAGTTGTGATCTCTTGTGCTTCTCTTGCCTCCACGTGGACTAGCTATGTTTCAGCTCCTTGTTTTCGGTGTCGCTTGGTCATGTCCGGAGATATCGATTGACATTTTGCGGTAACTACAAGTGCCTCAGATGCTTCCACCCCAATTGCTTCTCATAACCACCGTAGGATCATGGGTCGCTCAACAAGAGACAAATGTTTTTGGTCACCAAGGATGATGATGTAGGTCGATCCAATCTCAAGTCCACCTACAGAATGTTATGGTATATGAAATCTTATCGAAGGAAAACTGTGTGGTCGCTCATTAGACATGTTCTTCAAACTGTCACATTGTGTACATCTCCGATCTGCTATTGGAGTGGCTCTCAAAGGAGGCAGATCCACAGGCATCTGTTGTTAGTGTTTTTTTTCAAGTACTCCCGGTTAGGTCTGCGAACGCACGTTTTTATCTATGCAGTTCCGTATGAAGCATTAGGAAGCCCCTCCATCCAATAGTGCCGGCATCGTTCTTCGACTTTAACAACCCCTCGATTCCACCAGTAGCAGTATCACCGGTTGGTTGTCCTTGTATCCCTCGTCAAATTGCAATCTCGGGTACCCTCATTAATGACCAATCACGTGTGAATTGTACACTCATTTTACAGTGTACATGCTGTGTGGACATCCTAGGTACATTCATAGAAGTTTCCCTTCAACAATTGTCGTTTTCCTAGAAACAACTATGTTTCGGATATTTTGTTTAATGTAATAAAAACAGATGGTGGAAGATTAAGTGACCTAAAATGTACATACTTTCCTACCTTGTCATTTTGTTCAACCTTTACTTACCTATTACTGTCCAGTTGTCTTTACACACCATGAATCCAGTTGTTTGGGCCGCGAGCGTCTTTTCGATTGATGTCCTATACCGAATATACACTAGTGTACTCTCGTGAGAGAGTTTCCTGGAAGTCGCAAGACGTACACTAGTGTACGTTTCGCGAATTCCACCACATACACCTACTCATACACTCA
>SZWC01001392.1:152142-164658 GCA_023375785.1 Penium margaritaceum | reverse complement strand
GGACCGGGCGATGTCGACGGATGCGTCTCCCCCCCCCCCACAACGGAAAGTGTATGAGGCAGTGTATGTGGGGGGGGGGGTAAAAAAAAAAGCACTAATGAACTATTGTGAGAGAGTTTCCCGAAAGTCGCGAGATGTACACTAGTGTACGCCTCGCGACTTCGACCACGTACACTCCCTCATACACTCGCCATATGCAATCCGGGATGGGGGGGGGGCTCATCCAATGGAGAAGATATCGGAAACATTAATGTGCCAGTATGTGCAAAATGGACAGGGTTGAAGATGTAGTTGTTACGAAAATAGATGTTCCTGGAGTAGGTGTGTTTAGAATTTCTTAGCAGACCTTAAATGGTCTTACATGCCAAAAAACTGTTAGAACCCTCGTAACCTTCTAGGAAACTACCTTCTGATGTAGGTACCTATACACCCATCTAATAGCGTACAAAAAGACCTTGATTAACCATTCCTCGGTACCCTTGTCTCCTGCAACGTGAGCCACTCACATTGGCAATCGGTTAGCGTAGAATCTTCTGATCGGACAAAAGCGTTGCCATCTACTTGTATCCCTTGCCATTTCCCAGCTCCTCATGTTCTCTCTGTGACTTGCCTCCATTTTTGTCCGGTGATGTCATTTTCAATAGTCATGTGAGATATGACCCGACTTCCCGTGGGTCTAGCATAGCTATTGATTGCATTGATCGATGGTGTCCATTTTCATTGGAGACGAGGTTTCCGTCGGCTGTGACTTTCCTTTGTCATGATAAGAATCGTGGCTTTGGAGCTGCAAGTTACTGGATTCCTATATCCAATAGTTGTAGTCAATGCCATTGATGTAGTCGACTGCTGCGATCCTCCGTACAAGGTCATCCTGGATGCTTGAAATGGCGGTTTCTCACCAAATATTCCGTTTGAGTCCGTTTTTGTATTATAATATTCGACAGGGGCGAGGTCACTGCCAGTGATGATTTCACGGAATCGTCACGTATACTCCATCATGATGGACTGCTGATGTAGGCATTAGATTCTGAACCATATGTAAGAGTTCTTGTTAAGCTTCCCAAAATGAGCGAGGATAGCGCGCGTGAAGTTGCTCCACTTTTCCAGTGTGAGTTGTGACATGTTGGATTAATCCGATCAAGAGGCAATACACGTGCAATCAGTGATGTGGGAGTAGGTGCGTGAGCCATCGATCTGCCTTTGCCATTCTCCCGTTGCCATTGGATGGTTTGTAGATCGGACCAACGTAAAGCTGTGTCACACAAAAGCGAGGCTGTGAGGTGAATTCTTCTTATTGTCATTGTTGTCTCTAATTGCAGAGAATTACACCTCCAAACTTGTCTGCCACACTGTGACCGTTAGTCCCTTTGTGTTCACAGGATGGAATGGCTTGGGGAGGGGCTTTTGAATATCGGGTTCGCTCGAGATTTTTCTATTCATCTTAGTGACAAATGCTTCACGCACACGAGAAATCCAATGCTCCTCCATTGTCGTGCTGAGTTGTTGGAGAGGATGGACCTTGAGGCTCTCAAATCATGTCAATTTCTGGCACATGTCTTCATTGATTTGTGCTTACTGGCCAGTGCATCCCATCGCACCAGGTGTCAACCCGAAGGGCAGTGGCAGGGGTGAAGGGTTTTGTTGAGCCCGAGGGGTCCAACATCAGGTTGGTCGTCTTGCTCCTCAGTACCATGCCATTCGTCACGAAGGTTGCGACTGATTTTTGGTTCATCTAAACTGTGTCGCAGCTCACGTACTCTTGATTCTCCACGATCGGAGTGTTCACCGGTGACTGCTATTTGTCGTCGGTTGTACACCTTCCATTCTTTGCTGTTGTTGTAGAGTCGGTGATATCCTGAAGGGTGGAGATGCACCAAATAAGTGTGTGAGGTTATCACCCAGTTCTTAATGAGTTGGTTGTCCTGCTAGCATCACTACACTCTGATACTAAGTGTTACGGTGAGCGGAACGTGGGTGGTTCACAGGGATGAGATGCATGTTAAAAGATGACTTGAGGATTTGGGAAAATGGATATTCTGCATTAAGCATGAAGTGTACTTCCACAAAAAATATTCAGTGAGTCAGGCAAATGTATGCAATGCCCATTATAAGAATGAGGAATACATTGGGTCGTCGGCGCTCGATCCAATCAACGGGTGTGAGGTTGCACCATGAGTGGCTCCTTTGAAAAGATCGGTTGAGACGGTGAGACACTTTGAGAATATCAAGGAACGAGTTTATAAATTTCTAGAACCGCCAAGAAGTTGATGAAACAATATAAAAACATCGATTTGCTCTGAGAACATTTCTGTTGACCTTTGTAGAAGGGAGTCAAAGTAGGCAGAACCTTTTGGAATGGCACACCAGAGGTTGGGGAAGGTGGCCAAATGCCCTCGGCCAATCAATGTTGAAATCGTTAGGTTTTCGAGTTGTGGGCTATGAATACAAGAACAGAAAGGACCACTCACTTAGTTTAGGGACTCAAGTATGTTGAGGACGTTACAATTTATGTGGTAAACACTTGCACTACTGTGCTAAGTGGAACATGGATGGTTCACAGGGGTGAGGTGCGGAGCAATAGGTAATTCAAGGAATTGGTAAAGATATAAATGACGTTGCACTAATCTAGGAAAGACTATCCTTATGTCACCTCATACACTTTTACTGAAGTGTGTGTTCCCTGGTTTGTCAAGACTTCAGGCCTGAGCAAGGCTGGCTACTCAGCTCATATAGGGAAAACTTGCACTCAAAAATTTGTGCAATAGTTACAACTGGAAGTGAGTAAAAACCGGTTTAAAATCAAGAATGAAGCTTGGTGTGAGACCCCTCCCACATTAATGCAGGCCCTTGTTACACCAAGCGGAATGTAGGTGGCTCACAAGGATGATGTGCACGACGCTTAACAGTTTGATAAATGAGGAGAAATGGATTATTTGTATGAAGTAGTATGTGTATCTTTCATGACAGCTATCAAATAAGTTGAGCGCATATATACAATGACGAGAATCATAATGAGGCATATGTTGGATCTTTGACAGTAGAGACGAGCAACGTGTATGAGGTCGTGTTGTGAGTGGTCCCTTCAAGAAGCTCCATTGATAAATCAAGGGGCTTCAAGGCACATTTTATCAGAAGTCCGGAACTAAAAAAAAAACTGACTGAATAGTAACAAAACATTGATGTAACTTATAAACTTCTATCGACCATTCCAGAAAGTGGGCAAGGTTTTCAATATCTTCAAGAATGGAACACCGCGGGTTAGAGGAGGTTGCCAAAATGTCCTTGCCTCAACAGTGTAAAAATACTTAGGTTGACCTCAAGATTGTTACGCTGTTTAGAGGATACATGGTGAAAATCCTCACAAAGGACCATGAACGTAAGGACAGGAATCGCCACTCGCATAGTGTAGGGACTCGTACACAACAGGGACATAAACCCCCCCTCCCCTCTAGCCGTGACGACCTGGTGCACAAGCAGGCGTAGTCCAGAGACGGCAGTAGAGGCCGTCCATCATATTATCAACATCTCTGAGGTTGTCCCAAGACTCCCTACTTTTGTACACGACATCATAGCCATGCTATCTGACCAAATACCCAGTCATTTAACCACGGCTTTGATTTTTAGGGGTTCCTTCAACCACACATCTGTATCCGTGTATGGTTGAATAGGAGGTGGTGGCCCAAAGTCTCTGCCAAGGAAAGTTCTCGTTAGGATCCTGGTAGTGCTTGAGCTTATCGATATGGAAGACAGGGTGGATCTCCACGATGTCAAGTAGGCAAAGGTGGACAACGATATGGGTTTGCATGTGCTCGATCTCAAATTGTCCTAACCGTTGGGGTGTGAGCTTTGTAAAATCCAGTCCCCAGGTTTTGACATCTGTTGAGCTGAATAGGATGCAATTGGCGGTGCTAAACACACCGTCACTGTGATGTCAGCCTGCTACTTGCTTTCTAGCTGCTCGTGTCCATGCAAAGGTGTATCACATTTCTCCCCAAACTCAGGAGAAATCCCATCAGTAGATGTCGACTACGGAAACATTTCTTTGACTCTGAATTCTTTTTTTTTTTGCAATAATTTTGTCATACACCACCTTGAATGAAAATTCCCCTGTTGTGGTGAAAGCTATGGAGTTGTATGCATGCTCAACATTTGGTAGCATGGTTGTCCAATCAGTGTCATGCGGCTTGCATAATGTGCAAAGAAGTTGTTCGAGCGTCTGATCCATTTTGTTTGGCCATTGGTGTCAGGATGAAATGTCCTTGATAGTTGTATCGCATTGTATTTTGTACCAAAAACATCTAATCAATCGGCCATCTCAATTGTGGACAATGGTACATTGCATGCCATGCATTCGCACGGTCTACTTAAAAAACAATTGTAATGTTCCTCTGGCATTGACTGCGGTCGCTGTCTATAAGAAGTGTGAATTTCTATTTAGTATTTCCAAAACCACAAGAATGGCATCACATTCCCATTTATGCCCAATCACCCCAAATCCACACTTGATAACTAGTGTACAAGACTAAAACATATGGTGAGGATCCTTCGAAGAAAAAAACCTGTACAGTTGACAATATTTCCCAGAAATGGCTTACTTCAATCATGTACAAAGTAACTTCTATGTACATGACTACAAGAGTTTCATGGAACTTTCTTGGGAATTACATTCCCTTAAAAAAGTTACAGGATCAGAATGTATGTCCCAAATCACTTCAAAATTTGTCTCTTAATTTGAACCCAGTTTGTACTTTCTAAAAGATGCTGTTATGTTTGTTATATGTACACGTGCGCATAACTGAACCTCATTATGTGGAGGCATAGCGTGGACACCATGCAATAGAATGGTTGACCGGATGTTTGAGAGTAACATGGTCAAGCAGGCGTCCGTCCCCCCAGCCCCCCCCCCCCCAAGTCAAAGTGCATACGGGGGTGTATTCGGATGTGTATTTGGAGGAGGGCCGGATTGGTACACAAGTGTACAAGTACACTTGTGCACGTTTTGTGGGGTATGCGAGATACATCCCCCAATACATTCCCCCAATACACGAGAGGTGTCTTGGGAGTGAGGAGGGGGGATCGATTTGAGGTGCCATTTCTTAGATCACACCGCGTTGACGGTAATATATGGGCAGTGTCACGATCAACACTCTCGATCTATTGTTGTATTATTGGGACAAAAATACACTTGTGTATTGTCTTGGTTGTCTATCCAATACACTCACCCAATACACTTTCCACTTTTGAGGGGGGGTGGATGGTGGGACTAGTCTTCTCTTTCCCCTCCCCCTCCCCCTCCGAAGTCGAAGTGTATTAGGGGGGTGTATTGGGAAGTGTATCTAGAGAGGGGTCGTATTTGTACACAAGTGTACAAATACAATTGTGTATGTTTTTCAGGGTATGCAAGGTACACCCCCCAATACACTCCTCCAATATACTAAAGATGTCGTGGGGGGGAGGGGGGGGGAGGAGGAATCCAGTCGGGGTGCCGATTCCTAGATCGTACCGTGCCAATAGTGATACATAAGTGATGTCACGATCAACGCTCTGGATTATTTTTGTATCATTGGGATAAAAATACACTTGTGTATTGTTTTGGTTGTCTATCCAATACACTCACAGATACACTCACCCAATACACTTTCCACTCTTGAGGGGGGGGGGGGTGGAGGAGACTAGCCCGACTACCCACCCTCAAAAGTAGAAAGTGTATTAGATGAGTGTATCTGTGAGTGTATTCGATAGACACCCAAAGCAACACACAAGTGTATTTTTGTATCAATGATACGAGAATAGATCCGGAGCATCAAGCATGGCATCACTTATGCATCACCGTTGGCACTGTGCGATCTAAGATCGGTACCCTGACTGGAGCCCCCCCCCCCCCAACTCCGAAGTGTATTGGAGGGGTGTGTTGGGAAGGGTATCTGGAGGGGGGTCACAATAGTACACAAGTGTACAAATACACTTGTGTACCTTTTCTAGGGTATGAAAGATACACCCCCCAATACACTCCCCTAATACACTTTGACTTCGGCGGAGGGGGGGGGACTGGTCCCCCCCCCCCCCCCAACTACGAAGTGTATTGGAGGGGTGTGTTGGGAAGTGTATCTGGAGGAGGGTCGCATTAGTACACAAGTGTACAAATACTCTTGTGTACGTTTTTTAGCATACGTACGATACACCGATGTTGAGCGAATGACGTTCACGACCCTTGTGACTTTCAAGTTAAGAACCAAATGGCACGAGTGAACTGTAGTTCAATATAGATTTTCATCACATGTTACGTATGATGCATGTACCCAGTAAGACTTTCGAGGACACGAATAGGTTACCTTACAATCTGTTGAATATATCTTTAAAGAAACAGATAACAAGAACCATAGCTTAGCCAAAAAGCATTAACACTTTTTCTTAATATAAAATGACACTTGTTCAGTAAGAAACAAGTGATGTAACAAGTCCATACACATTAGTTAACTTCTAGGAAGTGAAGATAATAGAGGAGTCGTATACATAGGTAATGGAGTGTATAAAAGTGGGGTGATTAACCATAACTCCACATTCCTCCGGAATGGCAAAGAAGAATGTCACAAAGTCCATGTTGATGTCAATCCACGGCTTCGTCAAAAAAACAAGAGGTTGGAGTGGTCCTAGTGGCCTCGTGTGATGAAGTTTTGATCCATGAGGGATGTCAAATGGTTTGCACAAGGCTGCCATGTCAGTTTCCGTCTTTTCCCACCAGTAATACTGCGCCAACTTCTTGAGTGTCTTGTCCTCGCTGAAGTTTCCACCTAGATTGGTGTCATGACATTCCTCCAATAACATCCGTCACAACTCCTCATTTGACAGTACAAATACTTGGTGAGTAAATCACCGTCGCTAGAGGTGGTTGTCCAACCATAGCTTGGCTATGGTTAGTACCCGTCAAACTCCTTGTAACACTTTACCAACATGTTCATGAGGTACGGGTCTCGTTTCATGATTAGCGTACTATTCTCAGTCGTTAGATCTGGTCGTTGACCATGAGCATGCACTGTATTCATTTTTCAAAGTCGGTATTCAATGTCATACTCAAATTTGGACTGAAGGAGCTCAATCCATCAAGTTTTTTGACAGCTCAGATTTGGTCGAGTTGTTGGGTATCTCAGTGCACGATAGTCGGTGCGGACAATGCATCGTTGAAATTCCAAGTAATTCCACAAACTTTTTAAAATGTGCACGACGGCGAGCATCTCTTCTTTGTACATCACATAATTGAGCTCCAAAACACGTAGATTTCTTGACATGTACGTAAGTGTATGTTCTTCGCCACTGTAGTTTTGGAGGAGAATGGCTCCGATTGCTTGATTGGACACGTCGGTAGCCATGTCATAGTCCACTGTTGGATCCTCCAGTCATAAGGTAGGTGCTGAGGTCATAGCCTCTCTTGAAGAGTTAAACACTTCTTGTTCATTGTCACCCTAACTCCACTCGTTGGTCTTACAAGTGAGATCTGGGAGAGGCAGAAACCCCCCCAGAATGGTCCTTTATGAATCAACAGTAGAAGTTGGAGAAGCCCAAAAACACTCGGACGTCCAGAACTTTGGTGGACGTAGGTCAATCAACAGTCGCCTCCACCTTTTTTGGGGTCCATGGTGATGTATCTGTTGTTGATGACGTGGCCCAGAATCTCGATCAAAAAACAACCAAAGTTGCTTTTTGAGAGTTTGTTGTAGACTTTATCTCTTTGTAAATGCTTGTTAACTCTTTAACGATGTTCATTATGCTCCTTCGGGGTGCAACTCTGCATCGGGATGTCATCAAGATACACAACAACAAAGTCATCGAGTTACTGGCAAACTCGTATCTAGTGAAGAATGCTGTCTCCTTGACACCCTTATCAAATACGTTGATCTGATGATAGCCCCTGTGTAGGCCGATTTGGTGAAGGTTTGGATCCCGTGAAGTTGGTCAACAAGTTTTTCTGCCAATGCTACTATTATTTGTTTCACTTTACTTCTATCCAAATGGACCAGCCACGCTTTGGCTCCACTTCACATTTATCTCTTGGCCACAATCAAATACATCGAATGGTGATTTATGACACCTGCAACTTCCTCTGCCTCTTCCACCTATGCCGCTTCCCATAAACACCACTGCGTCGTGGGTCGCTTGTTCAGATGCAACCATTTTTTGTGCCATTGATGCTGATGTAGATCAATCCGTTGTCCCAATCCACTTGCGGACTGTGCCGATACACAAAATCATGCCCGGTGATGATTATATAGTTGCTCATTGGGCAAGTTCTCCAGACTGTTACATCGTGCAGATCTTCGATTTGCAGTCAGAGAGGTTCAAAAAAGTCAACAGATCTACTTTTATGTATTGATAAGTTTCCTTCAGAATCTCATGGTTTGGTATGTTAGCCTAGCTTCTGAACCATGTTGTTCCTCACAAAACTACAAGAAGCTCCTCCGTCTAGTAGTGTCCATACCATTCTATGACTTTCACGACCCCTCGGTTGCACTTTTAGAGGTATATATAGTCGGTTGTCCTTGTACCCCTCATTGAACATTGCGACCTCAAGAACCCTTTTTAGCGGTGACGTGAGCCGTTCAGATGGGCAATGAGTCAAAGTAATCTTTTTTACCAGACACGAGATTTGCCGTCTGCTCCTGTCTTTTGTCGTTTCCTCGTTGTCACGTTATTCATGCCCTTGTATTGTGCATGTTAAGCAAATCCATTGATTACATTGATTGATGACATAAATATTTTTCAGAGACACGGTTTTCTATCAACAATAACATCCCTCCACAGTAATAACAAGTGTAGCTTAAGGGTCCTAATGCGTTGGATTCCTGTATTTAAGCATTGTAGTTTTCCCTCTTGATGCGATTGGCTGGTGTGAACATTGAAAGAAGACTGTATTGGATGCCAAACATGGCGATTGCTTGTCACATATCCTACTTGAGGCCGTCATTGTAGTAGAAATGGAGCTTTGGGAGGGCAAGGTCGCTGACCGTGACAATTTCACAAAAGCATCGCATGTACCTTGACATGTTGGGTTGCAAATGAAGGCATTGAAGCAGGTATAGTGCAGTAGACTTGTCATTTTTATTTTTTGAAGTGGACAAGAGTATCACAAGCGAATTCATTCCAGATCTCTGGTGGCGTCAATGGGTCTTGCCACGTCAGATTGATCTGCCCAAGAGGTACAATATGGTCAACGATGTGAGAGCAGTCACGTGAGTAATGATCTATGATGCTGGTCTCCTACTGCCAATGGGTGGTCTTTAAATCAAACCACCAACTCAAAGCCATGCCACGCAAGAGTGAGGACATGAGGTCAATTTTATTCTTAGAGTTGTTGACCACTAGAGCATTGAAGTATATCTCCAAACTCGTCAGCCACATCCTGACCGTTGGCCCTTTGGAGTTCATAGGATTGAACCGCTCAGGCAGTACCGATTGAATCTGGGCATATTCATCTCATTGAGCACTGCTTCTCACGCACGCGAATTCCAAAGCTCCTCCATTACCGTGTTGAGTTTTTGGAGCGGATGGGTGCTGAGGCTCTTAATTTTTGACAACTTATGATACAAATCTTTCTTGATGCAAGTTTGTTGGCCGGTGCCTCCCATCGCATGAGATGTCATCCCTGTGGGCAAAGGCAAGGGGGGCTGGTTTGCTAAGCCCAAGGGATCCGTCACCATGTTGGCCATCTGGGTCATTGCTGTTGTGCCATTCACCACAAAAGTCACCGCTGTTGTCTGATTTTCCTGAAGAGCATCATTGTTTTTGTGCTATTAATCCTCCATCGCCGGAGTCTTCGATTATTGCTACAATCTTTAGTCAGGTTCTATCGCTCTAATCACTGTTTTTGTTATGATGTCTACAAACCTTTGAACGGTGGAGATGCGATGGGGACTTGTGAAAGGTTATCACCTGGTAGTTAATGGGCTGGCTGCCCCTCCAGTGCCGCTCCTCTCTGATACAAATAATTATGCTGAGTGGAACGTGGGTGGTTCACAGGGATAGGGTGCAAAGCAATGGACAGTTTGAGGAATCATGAACATTTGATAGATTGTATCTAGAATTAAGTGTACATTAAATGAAAAGTGTTGAACAAGTCAATCGCATGTCTACAATGACAAGAATCACGACGAGGCATCTGCTAGGTCTTTGGTGCTTGAGCAGAGCAACACGTCACACCGTGAGTGGTCGCTTCAAGAAGCTCTTCTAAAGAGTTGGGGGGCTTTGAGAATATCGAGGTGCGATTTAACAAAAGTACAGCACCATCAAGAAGTCAACCAAACAATGTTTAATCATCATTTCAATCTGCGACACTTCTGTTGACCATACTAGAATGTGGTCTAAGTTGTTAGGACCTTCGGGAACAAAACATAAGAGGCCGGGGCAGTTGGAAGAAATACCCTCGGCTGAACAGCATAAGAATCTTGAGTTCGACACATGGTGGGCCATTAATGTAAGGATATAGATTCCCATCCATGGATTTTTGGAAATCATGAACGTCAGGGATGCAGTATCCCTCACCTATCTAGGGATTGTAGCTCCGTATACAGAAAACTGGAAAGCTCCACTGATTTCTGGCCTGTGGGGTTTTCACGGTGAGCCCATGCAAGACGACAGACAGCTCCAAATCCGGGTGTTTTCTATTTCTCCTAAAAGCTTGACCATAACAAAATATGCACGATGCAAAGATTGTCGCGCAGTCAGAATCGGCTTAAGAATCACAGAGTAGAGTCGTTGTTGCTTCAACCTAGGTAGACTCTACTATCATCGAAACAACCGGCTTTGACTTCTGGTGATACGAGCAATGGTGGCTGCTGCCAATGCGTCACGCACTGCTACCAAATAGGATATTCCACACAAGGAGATAGAAGCCAAGTCTCTTACAATAGTGCCAAGTTCCGTGCATTACTCAGCACACAATGTTATCAATGTCTGTTCATTCAGTCGTTTGCATTAGCATGTACACCGGCAGAGATATCACAACACATACCAGTGGGATTACGTACACGCAAAACAACAATATACACACAAGAATCCCCCATGACCCATGTGTACTAGTGAACATTCAAATGCAGAGATCATAAATCCACATTGAACAATACAACTCACGCACCTCCATGCTCTTGTGCCTCTATTTTTCAGCAAGCGTGATGACGAGCGCATGAAGGGTGAGGGCATACATGAGGTATCATATGGTAGGGGAGCTAATGGATGTAGGATAGTGAACTCACGGATATGAAGAAATCAAACTCACAGCCTTTTTGAATGATGCATGATTGGCGGCCTTGGTCAAGAAGTCAGTTAGCTATCACACGGTCCCGACCTACACAATGTAGATGTATCTCTCATGCAACAAAGTACTCATGTGGTGAGACTCTAATCTGATGTATTTTGTGCATGCGTGGTGAATCCCATCATTGTCTACAATGGCAATAGCACTATCAATGTCACGATGTGATGTGAAGGGCGATGAATGTTGAAAAAACTCACGTAGCAGACCATGGAGTCAGACACCCTTGCATGCATAAGCACCCAATGCAGCGTAATCTGCCTATGTAACATGGCCCCAGATGGACTCCTACTGGCCACTACTCCACAAGAAAGATCCATCCAATGTGGCACTTGCCATCTGCATTCCCAGTCCATCTGCGCTTCTAGTCCAGTCACTATCCGTGTAGCCTTCGGAGGCTATGAACGGTTGGTTCCGGAACATAAATCCGCAACGTTGGGAGGAGAAAATACACTGCACAATGGGAATTGTTGCATCTAGGTGCAGCTGGTGCAGAGACTCGGAGAACTAAGTGAGCTGGTTCTCGGTAGTGTGGTGGCGGAGAGGAACACGAGTGATCCAATGACGCAAAGAAAGGTAGTCACACACACACACACTCGCACCCAGTGTGTCAACATCGGAAGCTTTTACCTTCATCTGGCCATCTCTGGTTGTTGGTGTAGAGGCATGGTGTATGGTGGATAGGAGGTCCGTACAGGCCTCGGCCAAAGTTTGCATGAAAAGTGCCTGCTGCACATGTAGAATGCCACGAACGCGGTCATGCTTGATCTCCACGCATAGAAACACCTGTGCAGGTCCAAGAACTAACATAGCATGGCAGGGAGCTCCACCACTGTGCTAAATAGCACGTGACTGGTGGTGAAATGGCCAACCGACGCAAAGACCTAGTCAAAGTCCACTCCTTTGGAAAACCTTTGGGAATGAGCCGAGCTTTGTTCTTGTCCAATGTGCCGTTTGGCCCCAATGGCTTTGTCGCCAGGGGGCATGTCAACCAGGTTGTACATGACATACTCATTGAAAGCAGCCAGTTACTCCTTGCAAGCAGCGTCTCACTGGTGAGCTTCTGGTACTTTCCTGGCCTTGTGAAGGATCTATGGGTTGGCTTCCTGCAAAGACAGCCTGGATGTTAACAAATGAGTGGTTCCAAGGCACAATGGAGAGCAAGACAATGAGAGATAGATAGAGAGAGAGAGAGAGAGAGAGAGAGAGAGCGA
>SZWC01001392.1:116680-139246 GCA_023375785.1 Penium margaritaceum | reverse complement strand
TCTGGTCGCAAAGGAGATTGTGGACATAGAACACGTGGAAACCAAGAAGATGCTTGCAGATTGTATGTCCAAAGCGCTTGATAGCGAATCGCATTCTACAGGTACGCGAGGGATCGGTATGGTCAACGCAGCGGACGAATACTAAGGCCAAGACAGCTGGAGAAAGAAGGTATCTCTCAGCAAATGGGCAGAGGTGCAAGGGAAAGTTTGTTGATCTGAGATGCCCCTTGTCCATAGCTGGAGTTTGGACAGGCACAGGACAGACTAGGCATGCACTGCTCCCTTGGAGTAAGTCCAGTAAATCTGGTCCAAATAGACAAGGCATGCACTGCTCCTCTGGAGCAAGTCCCCTTGGTCTAGTCTGGACAGTATAGCCAGCAAACACTACCTAAGACAACTCCTTGTGGCTTAGAGGTTCCAGAGTTAGTCTCTGGAGCAAGAGGTCACTGGGCCAAACCTCGGCCCAATGACTAGTATTCTTTGTGACCAAAAGGGGGACAGGAAGAGTATGGGAGACATCTCAAAACATTCCAAGGTCTTTCCTGGTGGGTGGTGCCACTTGGCAGTCACAGAGAGCGCCATGTAGGCAAAGGGGATGATGTAATCCAGATTGCCCCAAAGTGGCTCATCCAAGGAGCCACTGTGCGCCTAGGATAGAGGCTGGCTCTAGGACAATGAGTACCTGTCAGTATCATGTGGTTCATTACAGCTCTTACCTTTGAGACTCTTAACAGAGTTGTCCACCAAAGGAAGACACTAAAGAGACAATGGTTGGTCTAAGCCCCAGGAGTTCGCTCCTCGCGCGAAAGTGACCAAGTGTCAAGGACACAGTTGTAGCAAAGCAATTCCTATGAACTGCTCAGTGTGGAACCGTGATCTTGAGGGTGATATCTCCTTCTAGTTGAAATGCTAGGAGCGGACGGCAAGTGCCATTGTGTCGGCCTTGTTTTATAGTACGTTGCCTCAGGCTGGTTGACTCTAGCTCCATGGTTTCTTGTTGCTGTTGGATGATCCTTACATTGAACCACTGACAAAATGCCATGAAGCGAAGAAGTGAGGCCACAATGTCAACTTTTGTGTATTGTTGTCGACCCCGGCAATGGTAACGACACCTCTAAACTCGTCAGCCACAGCTGAACCATCGATCCTTGAGAACTTGCAATATTTGATGATTCTGGAAGTGTCGTCAGTGCTTGGAGTCCACTTGAGAGTTGGTGTTTCCCTCGGTGGATCATGCTTCCAATGCATATACTTTCTGCAGGTCCTCCATGGATGGGGTAAGTTGGAGCAAATTTTTTCTAAGGCTTTCGAGTCTCCATGATGTCTGTTGCATATCTTCATTATAGCTTGTTGGTTGATGCCTCTTATCACACTAAAAGTCTTATGTATAGGCAACAACAAAGGTGAAGGTTTCATTGACCCCAAGGGATCCTTTAACAGATTGGTCATCAAAGTCATCAAAGTTGTGCCATTCACCGCAAAGCCTACCATTGTTGCCTATCTTATATCGGGAGCACTGTGGGTTGCATACTACTGATTGTCTGTTGTTGAAATCTTTGTCGGTTAGTATACCTTGTTGACGGGTGCACTTGCTCTCTCCATCTTTATCGTCACAAGTTCTACAATTTTATTGAAAACACATTACATCTAAGAGTTGTGGGGGACTGGCGACTTGCAATAAATGTGCCAGCTGGCCTTCTAATGCCGCTACAATCCAGTACTAAATGTTACGCCGAATGGAATGTGGCTGGTTGAGAGGGACGAGTTGCGGAGCTAAAAACCCTTTGGGGGATTGGGTTCATTAGATGATTTCTAACAAGCAGTGAGTGTACTTTTATGAAAAATGTTGGAACTGACAAGTTTATGTACAATGGCCAAAACAAAATGGGGTATACATAGGGTATTGGACACTTGAGTCAAGGGACGGATGCGGCGCCACATCGTAAGAGGCCACTTGAAGAAACTCCATAGAGAAGTTGGAGGACTACAAGAACATCGATGTGCAGTTTCATTCAGAGTCAAGTATTGTTGAGAAATTGACTGAATGGTGTCAAACTTTTGGCACAACTCATTATGTTTTGGTCAATTTTGCTGGAAAGTGGCCGAAGTTGTCAGATTTTTCTTGAAACAAAGATTGGAGGTCAGTGCAGGTTGCAAAACTCCCTCGGCTTGTCTACATAAAAATCCGGAGATTGACGTGCAATGGGCCATGAAATTCGTGAAAACATTTCCTAGGTAAGGATTTTAGTGACTCGTGTATGTTGGCAATGTAACAATCAATACCTGTTCAACAGTTTTGATGCTTGTCATCGCAATACAAATCATGCCAAGATTTGTACTTCCTTTAATTGTATTATTCTTTGAAATTTCTGTTGGCACTAGTAGGTGTAGAGGCACCCTGAAGGATGACTGGCCTTGACTGGTTCACATTGCCAATGTTTGGGACAACAAATGGACACCGATGGCGATGGTTGTGGAGCACAAGGATCACGGATGTGAGTCAGTCGAACATGTCACATTCACTACAAGTGAATCAGAATACGTTTTTGGTAGTTACGATGGTCAAATTATATATCCTTATAGCCTCTGATCTAAGCTTTCTAACGCGTCTAAGCATGCCTGTATCGGAGCAGTAGAGCCCCTACTACGGCCGTTGAAGTGGTCCTTGGTGGAGCCGTCCACCTTGCTTTGTGCGCTAAGCAATGGGAGGCACTCTGACGGTGACCCGTTGAAGCACCTTTCCTC
Source organism: Penium margaritaceum (assembly GCA_023375785.1). Taxonomy (NCBI): domain Eukaryota; kingdom Viridiplantae; phylum Streptophyta; class Zygnematophyceae; order Desmidiales; family Peniaceae; genus Penium; species Penium margaritaceum. The sequence continues at coordinate 136,501 of SZWC01001392.1, read as the reverse complement.
GGCCAAAAGTCAAGGAGAAGGTCATACTGGTCAAGGAGGTCCTTGGGTCACTTCATTCATGGCCCTGGTGCATTTGGAGCTCATTGGATGAACTTGGATCACTGGTGGTAGAATATCCCACCATCCATAGCGGGTACAAGATTCCACCAGCCTAACACCCTAACTTTGGACTGAGCTAACTTTCTACATACCCACTCAATGTGAATGATTCAAAGCTCAATCTTGCATGGAAATTCCATAATATCCAAATCAAAAGTCAGAACATGTTTTTGACCACTCACCAATGGTTGAACCAGGGATTATGATCAACAGCACTCATGGCAAAGAGCACTGCATGTCAAGAATCTCCCCCTTGCATGAAAACCTTGATGCCCTATCCTTGGAACGTGCAACATTTAAAACCTCACAAGACAGACCGAGATCCATGCAACTCGTTTTGTGCCTATCCTTGGGTTGTGCCTTGGTCATGGCACCGGCGAGCATGTGCTTAGTGCTACAATGCACAATAGTCCCATCTCCCTTTGCCACCAAGTCATGCGAGTAGTGGTGCTATATCTTGATGTGCTTGGTCCTCCTCTGCAGCATACATTTCTTGGTGAGATTGATGGCACTCGTGTTGTCCAAATTGAGTACCGCCAGCTTCCTTTGTGGCACCCCCATCTCCCACAGCAGCTCTCGCAGCCACACTGCCTCCTCTGTGGCTTTTGCAAGCACTATGTACTCCGCTTTGGTGCTTGATAGTGCCACACAATCCTGATTCCCACTTGTCCATGAAATTGTTGCACAACCAAGAACAATCACGTACCCCGACATTGATTTTCTTTCATCCACATTACTAGTCTAGTCGGCATCGGAGTAGCCAATGAACTCAATGGAGTCAACGCACGCTCCTCCTCTAAACATGAGTCGTGACAATTTGGTCACTTTGAGATAGCGGAGGATTCGCTTCACCACTTGCCAATGTAGTACCCCAGAGTCAGCAACATAGCGGCTCACCTGGCCCTCCGTGAAGGCCAGGTCGGGTCGTCTTGCCACCATGGCGAACATGATGCTCCCCACTGCGGAATGCTACAACACACCTTCCATCTCCTCCTCATCGGTGTTTGGCCCCATGTTGGAGACCAACTCACATGTGGTGGTCATGGGTATGCCAATGGGGTTCCAGTCCTCCATGTTGTACTTGTAGAGCACCTCTTGTACGCACTCCGTCTGCCCATCTCTAGCGTGCGTGCCTTACCTTCCCTCTTCATGGCAACGCCAAGGTAGTACTCAAGCTCGCCCATGTCGGTCGTTTTGAACCGACGGCCTAACTGCCGCTTCAGGTTCACCACATCCTCCATGTTTGATCACATGAAGATGAGGTCATCCAAGTAAAGGACAACAATTTGGTACAATCGCGGCTGCTTCCATGTGTATACGCTGTGATTTGCCTCGCAGTGCTTGAAGCCCAGCTCGACCATGACACCGTCCATTTTCAGGTACCACATGAGTGGCGCTTGCGCCAGTCCATAGAGCGCCTTGCAAGGTCGACACACCCGGCGGCGCGTCCACCCTCTCCAACATCTCCATGTAGACCTCCTATCCACATTGCTGTCAAGGAATGAAGTGTTCACTTGTATTTGGTGGATTTTGCAGTCACATGCTGCTACCATAGAGAGGATGGCATGGATGGAAGAAATTCTTGCCACTGATACCAAGATTTCATCGTAAAGTTCACCCTTTTGTTAGGCTTACCCCTTTGCCACAAGCCGCACCTTGTACCGCTCCACCTTTCCTTTGTTGGTGAGCTTCTTCTTGAAAATCCACCTAGAGGCAAAATTTTTCTCACCCTCCGACTCGTCAATCAACTCCCAAGTTCCATTCTCCTTGTGGGAGGCGAGCTAATTTTTTTCAGCTCCCTCCTACCCAGCTCTATCCTTCCATTACAATGCCTCTTTGACGGTCTCTAAATCCTCATGGACAAAGAATGCTCGAGTGAACCCAGTCTAGATCGAGGCATCACACCATTTTGCCTTCCTTCTTACACATCCACTACTGCTACTATCGTTGTTTCTGCTGATGTTGTTGTTGACATTGCTACTGCTGTCCTCTCCTGGTGCCACTCACGCCGCTGGCCTGCTCCCCCTCTCTCGGGGACAGTGGAGATGCGGGCTCACTCCTTGCCTCCTCGTTGAGCTCCACTGCTGCCAGAAATTCAGACTCGTTTTCCGAATTGGCTGGATGCAAATCCGACGCTCTTTCATCCCCCGAATGGTTCCCACTGGTTGGAGCGGATCAGACGTTACCCTCTTTTGCGTCCTCCGGCGTCTCCTCCTCGATAAGTGACTGCCACCCCCCTCCCCTCTTGGAGAGACCCGTATCCTTGTCTATTGAATGGCAGTCCTCGTTGTTGACGTTGTGAATGTTCATGATGTGCTGCCTCCACGGATCAAAGAGCCAGTACTCCTTGCTCCCGATCTTGCAGGCTGACATCACTCAACATTGACTGGACCATGTTGAGTATGGTGCAGCTTGCCCTCCAAGCAACGCTATTTTGTTTCAGAGAATCTTGCATAGTCTTCTGCCATGCAATCCCCTTACTCTTCATCCATGCCGGAAAACTCTTGTACTCAACGCTGTTGTTACTCCGGAGCGTGTTCACCTTCAACTCCGTTTGCTGCTCCAATGCTACCATGAACTACTACATACATGACAGCACGTTGCCTTTCTTCTTGATTTTCTTAGAGGTGTAATCTGCTGCTATGGTTATCGATGAAGGTGACAAAGTATTGTGTCCCACCAATGGAGGGTGCAAATAGTCCACACATATCTGTCTGCACCACCTCCAAATTCATCGATGCACATGTCCATTTGCCATATAACGGCTGTTGTGCCACTTTGCAGACCACACACGTCTCATACATGACATTCATGGCTACGTCAAGGCTCTTGACCTCGAGACCCCACACCACTTCTGTTTTTCCATGTCCTTCATAATTAAGGGAGCGATGTGACACAAGCGGCGGTATCACAGGTCCACGTCCCCATCGTCCTTCTTTGCTAGGTGGACAACGTCGGAGATCGTTTCAGATCATCCAGGTTCAAATGTGAACATTTGAAGGTCATTCTCACATCTCGTGGCATCGCTTACTGAGAAGGGGCTCACTGACAACAGATTTTCCGCAAAGTTGGTAAGGCGACCAAGTGCTCATTTAGCTGACTGGCACTATATTTGCGCCATATGCGGGGCTATCATTCCATTCACTGGCAGCGAACTCTGTTTTTCTCTTGGCCACCATCATGCACCGCTCCGAGGCACCATGTATGATGAATGCCGCTCGCTTGCATTGCGTATTGCGGCCCGATCGGGAGTCAATCACAGTGACTCCCGGATCTATCAAGTCGACGGACTCTCGCGCCATCATTGCATGGTCGTCCTTCTTTCCAGCCTTCCCGGACCGGTCTAACTTATTGTTGGAGCAGTTGCATGCATAGTGGCCTTCTTTTCCACAGATATAGCACTCCCCCTTCTTGTCACCTTTCTTGGTGCCCTGCTTGGCACCCTTCCCCTTCTTGCCTCCCCCTCCACCTTGAGTGCGGACGGCATAGGGGGAACTTCATGTTGCCCCACTCTCTCTCCCATCATGCCATTCATTGCGGATGCAATCAGCCACCTTTGGGTACTTCATCTCATCATACGAATAGCCGCCAAGGACAGTGATCATGGGACTTCAGCTATCCAGCAAGGCCAGAAGCAGGATCATAGCTTGCACATCCGGTAGCTACGCACTTGGTAGTCAGTGACTCAATCTACTACAAGATCTCCATGATTTTTTCACCCTCCTTGGCTTGGAGGGTGACAAGGCTCTTGAACACAAAGAGATGGTTAGCAAGGTTACTGAACTGGTAGATGTTGCAGAGCTTCTTCCAGGCCAATACAGACTCCATGCATCCTTAAATGAGTACGCGTTGCATTGGAGCCAGCGCTGACACCAACAAGGCAGGCGCCTTCGTGTTACGCTTTATTTGCCTCTCTAGTTCTTCTGGCATTGCAATATCTCAAGGAGCTCATTCTTCACCCTTGGTCGGCTCAAGCAAGCCCTTGTCATCAAGGTAGACCTCAAACTACCACCTCCACAAGGAAAAGTAGTTCTCGTCAAGATTCGTGATAGTGCCAATGCTCTCTTGTTTTGTTTTTGTTGTGGCGGTCGCATTTAAGTGGTTGAGCTAGTGTACTTCTAGGCACGTGAGCCTATGGCAAAGGGTATAGAGCTCAAGGATCACAAATGTAAGTCGGCAGCACATGTTGCATTCAGTAGAACTGACTGGAAACACGTTTCTGATAGTTTTTATAGTGAGATTATATCATATCCTTATAGCCTGTGATCCTAGCTTTCCAATGCATCCAAGAACGCCTAAATTGGAGCAGTAGAGCCCCTGCTACGGCTGTCAAAGTAACCCTTAGTGGAAACGTCTACCTTGTCTTGAACTCTAAGCAATGGGATGCGCTTCGAAGGTGACCCGTCATAGCGCCTTTCTTCGTCCAAAAGTCAAGGAGAATGTCACCCTGGACAAGAAAGTCCCTCCGGTCACTTAATTCATGGCCCTGGTGCATTTGGAGCTCATTGGAGATAAACTCTTATCACTGGCACTGGATTATCCCGCCACCAATGCCGAGTACCAGATTCCACCCACCCAACACATGCATTTTGGACCAAGCTAACTTCCTGAATGTTCGCTTAAGTCAAGTGAGTCAAAGCTCAACCTTTCATTGAAAAATCCAAGAAAACCAAATGTAAAGCAATATAAGGTCTTCAACAACTCCTCCATTGTCAAACCAGGGAGTACGATCAGTGGTACTTGTGGAAAGGAGCACACCATGTCGGCAATTTGTACACATCCACCATTCATACCACGTGCTAAATTCCATAAGTACACAAGTCCTCAACTTTGTGAGTGGGTGTTATTGTCCTTACACTTATGGCCTACCACATGTCTACCTCAAGATTTTTACCCCATTTGGCCGATGGTGTTTTGGCCATCTGCCCCTACCTCCAGTGTCCTGCTACCAAAGATTCTAACACATTGGACCATTTTCCAACAGGAACGGTAAAACTTTCACAAGGCATGTCGATGTCTTGATACCGTGCTAGTCTTTTACAAAACCGTGCCTTGATACTCTTAAAATCCTCAAAATTTTTGGTGAGTCTCTCAAAGCAACCCCTCACGATGTGGTGTCACACGCGTCACTTGGCTCAAGCGTCTAAGAATAAACACATGCCTCATTGTGATTCGCCTTCTTGCATGTATATGCACAATGGGTTTGAAACTTTTCATAGATGTACCCTCACTGCTAGATCATCCATTTGTCCTAATTCCTCAAATCGTCTTCCGCTCTATACCTCGTCCCTGCGAACCATCAATGCTCCACTTGGTGAAACAATTAGTATCATATTACAGTGATATTGGAGGAGCATCCGATGGATTAGCTACAAGACAACAACCTCGTACGATTCTTCAACATATCTTTACCGTTTATAAGTGCGTAAGGCCTTGTGATGACAACGGTATATGGAGCAAGCATACTCAACAACAAACACCAGTAACCATCAAAGACACTGGCAATTGATGATCAGCAACGTGAGTTTAACGGTGCTTTATAGGCAAACCAGGTGGCAGCGACGGCTTTTGCAAGGAATGGCATAACACTGACGGCGCCGACAGCCGATTCAGTGATGGACCCCTTGGTCTCAACGGACCCTTTGTCCCCGTCATTGTCCTCCGAGATGACAACTGGACCAATGGGAGGCATCAAACGACAGGACCCTATTCAAGAAGACCCACATCAAAATCTGCTGGTACTCCAGAGCTTGAACACTCACCTGTTCTCGCAACTCGATGCAACAATGGAGGAGCTGCAGAATGCACGCATGTGGGAAGCAATTGTCAACAAGAGATATATTAAAGTCTAGAGCGAGTCCCAAATCCAAACCGCACTTTCTCGTTTTCTCAATCCTACAATCTCTAAGGGACCAATAGTTTGGATGTGGTCGGCGAGTTTAGAAGTATACTTCATCGATGCTAGGGCTAACAACGATAATAAGAGATTTGACCTCGTGGCCCTTTTTTTTTGTAGCAATACACTGAATTGGTGGTCCAATCTGAAGACCATCCAATAACAATAGTAGACTGGCGGGGCTAAACTAATGGCTTACATAACTGCTCTCACATAATCTAGTACAGTCCTTCTAGCTCTCAAGTAGATCAGCCGAGACTGGTATGACTCGTTGTCTCCACCAAAATCTGGATGGAATTTGCACATGCCATACACGCACGCTTTAGAACCAGAATTGAGGCATAACACACGATAAAGTTATAGCCCTTCCGTCATTAGTTCGGCTTAGCAAGATACACACGGGGTTTTCCAAAATCATCACTGGCAGTGACTTTGCCCCCAATGTTTCCATTACAATGGCCGCAAACGCGGAATCAAGTGAGTAGTTTCCAGATTAGGCTTCCAAGACGATTGTTGTTGGATGTCATAGCAGCTGACCGCATCGGCAGCAGTGACAAGAAAGTCCCAATGTAGGAATGTGACAGCTTCCAACCCCGAGGTCACAATCCATACTGTGGCACAGGAAAGTCATAGTTGACCAATAAATTCTCTCCAAGGGTGATTACACCATCAATAAATGTAATCAACAGCTCTGCTGGACTTGTGGGGACCAACAACATATCTTGCATGACCTTCGTAAGCAAGAAAAATAGGCAAAGAATAGGAGAAATATGTGGGGAAAAACAAGGAGTTTGGGAATGGCAAAGGCAAGGGGTAGAAGAAGGAACCCATGTCCGGTCAAATAAATAATGGCGCCGACCAATGGCTCATCTGAGTATCTTACATCTCGGTCAACTAGGGAAATCGCAAAGTTCGACAAAGGGTATGATTATGACCAACCGGCGATGTTGCTCGAGGTACGGCAAAGGGGTTATACAAGTCGATGAAGAATACCGATTCTACCAAACGGAGGAGCTTCTCACAGCGCTGTGAGTAGCGGTGGTTTGAAAACTGGGTTTGCAAATGGACCGTACATCCGTCAACTTCACAAGGCTCTTTGACGACGAATCAGGGGTTTCCACAAAGTAGCAATATGGAACACTTGCCCAATGAGCAATCACAACATCATCCTCTGGGAAAATTTCTTGTATCGACATAATGTGTAGGTAGACAAGAGCAACAACAAAGTGTGTGTAAGTAGCAATCCAATGAAAACAAATCTGCTTTTGATGGAGCAATCCATGATGTGGCAACAGTTACAAGAAGCAATACAAGTGGAAGCAGCCACCAATAGTTGTTGCAAAGCGCGAGTTGATATCACCACATGTATCCAAAGTATATCTACAATGTACAACATAAGCATGGCTAGTCTGTGTGGAAACAAGGGAAATGGAATAAACTCCAGTAACAGATGCAACTTTATCGATCTTATCACCAAACATGCTCGCAGCTGTTGAGAGGGTTTTGCATCCCTTCTCAATGAGTTTCAAGGGAGTTCTTTCCAACAAACTGCCACGATAGTTCCCTCCGCAGTGAATCATCGACCACCAGATAGACTTGAAGCTATGTAGTAGACCGATGGACCTATCGGGTGAGCGACCATGAGCTGACTAATCTCAAGGAGCTCGATCGGATGTGTGGTTAGGGGTTCATCAAACCGTCTACGCCATCCCATGGCATCTGCACTTTTTGTAAGAAATGGACCGATAAGATGTAGATGTGCATAGACTACCGGGCGTTGAACGACATCACCATCGAGAATCGTTGCAATCCCCTCTGAGCAGACCAGCTTTGTGACCAACTGTGCAGGGGTGAGGATTTTCACCACAATTGTCCTATTGATCGTTTATCGTTAAGTCCGCGTGTATACCAAGACACGAATAAGACAACGTTCTACACTAGATATGGATACTTTGAGTCCTATGTTATGACGCCAGGACACACAAATCCCCACACAACATCTATTGTTACAGTAAATAATGCTTTTTGATAGGACACTTTCTTGACGGCTTCTTTTTCGTGTATCTCGATGACGTTAGGGTGTTCAACCGCACCCCGCAGGAGCACAACGGACGTCTATGCTTCTTTTTTTATGTTTTACAAAAGGGCAAATTGTGTTGAAACAAACTCAACAGGTGGAATTGTTTTTGCCAGTTGAATGAGTTTTTGGACCACATCACTGGCAATGGACGAATCACCATGGACCAAGGGAAATTGTAGGTGGCCACTAAATGGCCAATGCCGACCAGTGTTCAGAATGTACAAGTGTTTATGTGGTTTTTCTATCATTGATTCATTACCAGTACTATACCCGTGATTCTGCACCTCTTCCCGATCTCACTCGTGTAGTCATCAAGGGGAATTGGTCGTACAACTAACAAGGGGGGTGGGGAGATGAGGAAAAACAAGCACTCAACTATTTCATAAATGATATGACCTTGGTGCCAGGTATACACTTGGAAAACCTAACGATGTACTACGTCATGACCATCAATGCGTTCGGTCGAGGAATGGAAGCCATTCTCCACCAAGACAGTGGCAGTGGAGAACAACAGGCTGCGTACGTAACAGAAACGACGTGGGCTGAAACTCAACTATGATGTGCACACAAAAGACATACTCAGAATGGCGCACGCCTTCAAGACATGGCATTGCTATTTGCGATGCCGATGATCCAGCCGTAACGACCATCAAACACTCAAATGTACTAAGACTGAGCCAAATCCGAGCCGTCAACAAACTTGATGGATGGAGTTGCACGAGTCCAAATTTCACAATGACTCGAGTACCGACCTGGAAACCAATTACAACGGATGCTCGACACAGGCGTCACGAATTGATGGCATAAATGAACATGTTTTTCGCTGAACAACACTCGTACCTTGCGAGGCTATGCACAATGGGTTATGAGGAGTTCAGCGGCTGCAATAAGACTAGGCTTTTGTTTGACAACCCCTACTAACGACGGTGATTCACTCACCACGTTGTTAGACAAACCAAAGGAGGATTCGTGACAAATGCTACTGGAGGAATGCCACGACACAGTTCCAGATAGGTTATTTGGCATTGAAAAAATGCTCAGTAAGCTTATGAATTGTTAATGATGGACACGAGCTAGACCGACATAACATCATCCTAGAAATCGTGCAACACATGTCAATGACAAAAATCCTTCCGCACAAGGCCCCGGGGACTGCTCCCACCACTCCTTGTACCAGCACAGGTGTGGGTCAACAACTACATGGATTTTGTGACAGTGCCGTCAATCACTTTAGAGGGCTATGACACCATCCTCGTAGGGGTGGGTCAACTTCCCAAAATGCCGTAGTCTGTTTCCACGATGACCACTGTCACCGCGGAAGGAATGACACAACTACTTCGGGATCAAATTATATGACTACTAAAGGTGCCACGTGCCATCGTAGGCTTCGTTTGTTTCACTAGCAATTCTGGCGCAAACAAATGGCCCGTTACAGGAGTTGGGGCAAGCCATCAACAACGTTTTCTTAAGAATCCAAAAAGTTAATCGCACGAACCAATGAGACGCTCAAACTCATCCACACTTTATGCGACATGCACGTTACTAATGGGGCAGTGAAACTGCCAACCATCGAACTCACATACAACTCCGCAACTTCCACCCAAGCACTAAAGTTATGTTTGTAGTGGTTTGCGCCACAGTCCTCGCCACACCATCATGACTACAAAGCTACAATAACATCCCCGCCATTGATGTGTACCGCAGGGACTCTTTTTGCGTACGGGAAAGGGGATGCAAGACCCTTTTGAAACATAATGAGCAGTGAATCGAGCAACGGAACGACATTATAATGACGCCGTGTACAATATTGGCATTCACAACCTAATTAGTCTAGCAAGCATACAAACATGTGGGCAAGACGATGCAAATCTAAAACATCGGTGGTGAGGCCCATTTGAGATCAAGCGAATGCAAACTCCGGTGACCTCTCAACTTCGTCTACCCAACATTACGGCGATCCTTCCAACCTTTGGCGCCAGCAAGTTCAGAAACTACCGGTACCCCAAGAAGAACTTCACCAATTGAGCTGTTGCACCTCCTCCTCCAAATCAAGTGGACGGGGATACGATAGCATCCACGACGTCGATCACCTACTTGAGTGCTACCACGGACGCCACCGGCCTACGCGTGGTAAGGTGCCAATACTCAGTGGCCAACAAGGGGGAAAGAGTTGTGCCCGGGACATACACTAGCCCCTTAACTCCATAGGTGGGGATTTTTTCCTTTACATTATTGGCCCATGGCTCGTCACTATTGAAATGTTTATGCCCCTTGGTCAAGGGCATTTGTGCACCTGCCCCGGCGGATGGTGTCCCGCTTTTGTAAGTTTTGACACGTTCGACCACTTATCATAAGGATTGAAAGAAACATCAAAATTTGTGTCGGCATTTGATACTATTTGCTTGAATTCTCGAGTGTGCTATAGAAGTGGCGCTTTCAATGTTATCAGATCTACCCGGAATCTGTGTGCAGTTTCTCGAAGTTACTACTCACGAACGACTAAGACCTTACACATGCCTCATTGTGAGTTTCGTTATGGCACACGTCACAACCTTGTCGTTCACGAGTCCCTAAACTTTGCGAGTGGGTATTTCTGTCTCTCAAGCCATGGCCCACCGCGCGACAACTTAAGGATTTTTACGCCATTTGACAGAGGGCATCTTCGCCAACTGCCCCGACCTCCAGTGTTTCGTCTTAGAAGTTTCTGACAACTTTGGCTACTTTACAAAACGGTTGAGCAAAGTATTGAAAAGTGCATTGATGTACCAATATCGTTTGATCGACTTCTTAGCGGCGCTAGACATTTACAAGATAGTCCCTGGACATTCTCGAAGCCCCCCAACTTCTCGAGGCAGCTTTTCGAATAAGCCAATCACGGCACATACTCTCACGAATTGCTGGACTTGAACGCCGATGATCTGACTTTTGCCTTGTTCTCATTCCTGGCGCTGTACTTATGTGCTCAACTCACTGGACACTTTTCATTGGAGTACACTCATTGGTCAATGGAAATCATTCACCTGTCCCAAAAAAGCGTATCGTCGGTTTGTGCGGCACCTCATCCCTGTGAACCACACATGTCTTGCTGGGCGTAACAATATACATGCGTTGGACACGTTCTACATCTGTCATCAGAGTACAAACCTTAATCAATGTAGATGATCACATTGTTCCCTCATATTTTATTCTTCCCCGCACCTCATCCTTGTGAAACATCCACGTTTTTGTTGGTTGTAACACTCCGCTTGGCATAACAGTTAGTGTATGTTTCACTGGATGTTGCACTGAAAAACTGTTTAATTTGGAGTACATTCCTACAGAAAATGAATGAAGTATGGAGTTACATGTATTATGTGTACATGGATTTTGACGATGGAAACATTTGCATTTCCTACTGTATATTAATTGTAGCATTGTCAAAGATGTTCCTTACTTACAGGAATAGGATTGATAGTTGACTTTCGGTACGAACTTGCGATTCCGAAAATGGATCTCGAGGAATCGTTGTATCTGAGCTCTTTACCGAAAGATCTAACAGCAGGACCGCTGTCCCGGCGAGATCCGCACGCAGGGCTCTGAATGCAAGGGAAGGGATTTCGCATCGGAGCAAGGAATCGACTGAGGTCCCGAAGTCGTCTGTGAGCGGGTCTTTGAAGGCAGCAGCAGTCATCGCTTTGAGTGGTGACGGAAGAGATGCGATCTACCAGTCCTGATCCCGCGCTTTGTCCTCTACGGGTCAGTGCCAACATCGGCCTGAAAGAAAGCAATCATATCCGAACCCTTGACTGAAACAAGGTAAAACAATTCGACAACACAGGCCATGCTTTCCTCAGTGACGAAAGACAAGTGCAGCGACACGGAGATGAGCTCCAGAAAGCACGCTCAGCAAGAGTTATAATTGGAAATCCATGTTTTATAAGAGAAATCAACTATACATCAATTTTTCAGAACGTCAATAATCATGTGCCTGATCGAGTTCTACTGACAATCATTATGGAAGTAAAAACTGGATAACAATCAAATCTTCATAGAAAAGCCACTCCATAGCTTTCACTGTAGTATCATGTGCACAAAACGCATTTCATGTAATTGTCGAACACAATTGTGGGACACACCTTTAACCTTTAAGAAAATCTCCCCCTTACATCCAATTCATGTCTATTTTCGACAAAAATATCCAACTTGCTTGATACATACCCGAGTTCACATGAATACGAAAGCATAAAATTAAGTGTATGACCACAAGGGGCGCTTAAATTAACAAGGTAAACCTCCGTGTGCACGACATACAATGAAATTTTCTGTGCCCCTCGTGGCATGTCCTGACTACACAATGAAACCCGTGGCTTACTATGAAAAATATAAAAACAAATAGCATTTTGAACTCAAGAAAAGATAAGAATGGCACATAATGTTAGGATTTCTCCACAAGCGGTGCAAGAGATTACATCTTCACAAACGTGTAACATCCCAAATTTGAGTGTACTATGGCAGTGCCACGCCGACTGGTCCAAGGAGCCACATAACTTGAGCAGGGTCACCTGTGATTGTGGGCGTTGAGACGGGATGGTTTCAGGGTTGGAAACCCTCAAGCACCGCAGGTTTGGCCTAGTCGCCCCAGAATTTTGTTGAATTCGTTACATTGGTATCATAGCTCCATGGATAGAGTCCCACGTCAGGATTACCGAAGATGCCGAGGCAGCTCTCACTCCTAGCATGGGGGAGTGTAGTGTGGTAGTGCCATACAGACCAGTCGAAGGAGCGACGTGGCTTGAGCGGTGTCACCTAGGACTACGGGCGATGAGCCAGGATGGTCTGAGGGGCGAAGACCATCAAACATCACAGTTTTGGCCTATTCGGCAAAGACTTCCGTCGAGTCCATTACATCAAGCAATTAATTTTGACTGGTGCCTTGAATATCCTAGGGTATAGAAAAAAAATCACCCCTAGAATCACACACATGTTTGTCCCTCCATGAAAGCTACATAGATATGCTGTCCCTTAACATAACATGCAAAACGTTTCAAAACCATACCATGAAGAAGTAGGATAAAAACACTAGTTAAAGATTTCTTTTACTGATTGAAAAAAGTTTTTGTGGATCATATAATTTATGATATGGGTAATTTTGTTTTTTAAGAAACAAAAATGATTACAAATGAAACTACAAGATTTTTAAGAAGGTGAACAAAGAATCATGATGAACAGAATACTGTTCTTTTAATTACTTTACAAGGTAAAAAGAAGTAGAAATATTTATGTTATAGGGATGTTCAGATGTACGTTTTACTTTCCTACAAAACATCCAACAGAAGGTGGCTTAAGTGGGGGCGCCTTGCATGTGGGTGGTTGGATGGGATGGCTTCAGCATGAGAGGCTTTTTAGGTTATTGGTTGGCTTAATTAGCAAAGGTAATCATATGATCTATTACACTAGAATTGGAGCATAATGGTCCAAGACTCTTTCGCGGACGGAGAGGGCGGTTGAACTCTAGGGTGGCTGAATAGAATGTGGCGATTGCCACATGGATTGAGTGGGGTTCCTTAGCTTATGGATGGTTTGAAGGGATGTTTTAGGGTAAATGGAATTCAAGAATTACATTTTTGTCTTTGATGCCAGTTTGATTACTTAATTGATGTTAACTTGAAGTAAAGACCTTCTTTTACAGATGCAAAATACTTTTTGATTATCAATGAGACTAAAAAGGAGGGCATGGAGGAAAACCATATTGAATATTTATTTATGTTAATTTTGTAATTAATATGTTAACATGTACAACGAATGATAATATAAAACTCAACACATTTCCAAAGACGTTTTTAAATATTTTAATAAAATGTTTTTGGTTCCTTCATTATTACAATAATTGATCTTAATCTGGTGAAATAAGTTGTTGAAGAGGTGAAAATGTAATGTACTTATAACTTTGAATAGTTCATGTATTAAACACGAGAACATCTATTCAACTCGTCCCACCAAATTTGTTAACAAAGACGTGTTGAAGAAAAGATGTCTATTAAATATTCATTTCTTCAAAGTTCAAGAATTCTCATCGACGAGTGTCCTTGTATGAATCTCCTTCCATGATGATATGAGTTTGAATATTACATTAAAACAATTTCGAGTTTTTTGGTGAATTGTTTTAGCAGATGTGAAGTTTAATGTGTAAGATAAAACTATTTGGATTCCCTGATCTGCTTTTACCTTTGAATTGGAGTAACACCTTTGTTTTTTCATGTCTCTCCAATGTTGTCTTAGGTCCTGGCGAAGGAGAAATGCAGAAAATCGAAGTGCCACACTTTCTAATGCCTTTTTTTGATTTTTGAATGGTGATGGTGGTAGTCACATACCATAGTGAGAAATCTAGTTAACAAAGATTGAGGCAAATAATTGCAATTGACACAAAGTACAGTAGCGCGATCTTTATACTTTACATGAAAGAATGCAAGGTATGAAGGAATCGAAAGCAAACAAAAGAGTGGTGCGCCAATGAAATGTCACCAACTGACCAGATTGTTCCACATGCAATGTATGAATAAAAAGGAAAACCTTTTATTGTCGTAGTTGAGAAGAACCAAATAGTTGCTAGCATCCGTCGAGTTAAGCGCAATAGTTTGAGGTTGGATTCAAGGATCTAATATCTTGTTGAGCCATGTTATGTTCTATTACGATCTAGTATTCACTTAAACATGCATACGATTTGGCATATAGGATAGACAAATACGAGGGTAGTAGTCTTTGATAGACATGTAGTTATAAACATGGCATACATGAGACATCAGATTTCTTTCTCATCATTGTGGTGTAATGCAATCTCGGAACAGGTCCCTGCCTGTCATGATCTGCGCTAAAAAATTGGAATAGGTGTGTGGAGCATACATAAGAGATCAGATACATTTCCCCTTATGTGTACATGGAGGTCCATTTTCACATTTAGTTTTGAAGACATGTCAAACAAATAATTTTGTAATTTTCCTATGTTGAAATATACAAATCATATTTCACTAGGGTTGGAGAAGTTTAATTATTGTGGGAGGAGAGCCAAGTATTTTTATCTATCTAGTGTCCATGCAGCAATGGGTCACCTGCTCAAAATGGTCACAATCTGAGTTCCGAATTTATATGAACGGACATGCTAGTAAATGCCTGAAGAATGTGAAATGGAGTCGCCCAATGCGTCATTCACGGTGGTGTGAGAAATCGACAAGAACACCATGCTTCCTGCCGGCGACCTCTGTTCCCCCCCACGTTCTGAAGTTGGATTGTGGCCAGCTTCGGATCCTGCTCGGGATGGCGGAAATATTTCCGCTATCGTTTTTCCACGCTGCAAGAGTCCCCTGCACTTTGCATAATACTGAGGGGGCCACTTTCTTGTACAACAAATCATGGCCTTCCGACAGGGTTTGCTTCGTTGATACCTGAATGAACGCGAACGTACCGTTTTAAGAGAAGTTGAGCTCTCCGGAATTGATCAGTTTTGGAGATGCGCGCGGAGGGGAAAGATGGTCGCTTGCCACGTCCTTGGCTCCAGGCGAAAAGTTGCTGGGGTTGGTCCGTCCTCGCCACATGATTGGCTGATGGTGTCATGTAGCTCGCCCTCTGCATATGTCCGGTACACCGTGACAAAGCTTCAGAATTTATTTCAGTGGAGGACGGAAGCGTCTGTCTGAGTCATCAGCCAGTTGGCGACGCCAAAGCAACGGCACTACCCTGTTGCTGCGGCTGGCTGAGGCACGCTAGTCGGCGGTTGATGCTGGAGCTGACCACGACCACGAAAAACGGTCACTTGCTGCAGTCGTCGGCAACTGCAGGCAGCTTACTGAAATCATTCTTTGGACCTACTTCACTGGCGGTTTTTCAGCCGATGTGGCCTTGGGGCTTCGCTGCTTAGCTCCGGAGAGCAGCTCTCGTTGTCGACTCGTGCACTCGTTGACATGGGTCGCAGGTCTGCTTCTGCAGCACACGCTTGATGAAGCACACGTGATGGTCGGGCATCACGTCGCCCGTGACCGTTGGGAGCCCATGAACGTCGACGTCTACCCCGCTTCTGCATTTCACCACCCGCCCCGCCTCACGAGTCCCTCCACGCTGTCCACGGGGAGCAGCGGCGTTCAGCTCTTCAACTCGCAGCGTCGACGAGCTTTCCTGTTCCCGTCACCGGCTGAAGTGCCGCCTCACTTTTCTCCGTACTGTCTACCGCGTCAGTAGGAGTCAGCTGAGCTGCATGTCTTGTGCTGCACTGCAACTTGGTTGCACTCTTTTACTCAGCTCGAGAGTCTAGCGAACAGCTTCGGTTTGTCCGTGGTGTGCCAGGCATAAGCCAGCAGCCTGTCATTATGGTAGCGGATTCTACCGGCGCGGCATCAGCGACCGTTACAGGAGCAACAGCAGCAGGAGCAGCAGCAGCAGCGGCGGCGGAAAGTTCAGAAGGCGGGTCAGTAGCCGGCCGTTTTGAGTGGCAGAATGTGCGCCGCAGTAGCCTCGGCAGAGGCCACTGCCAAGTAAAGCAGCAACAGCAGCAACAGCAGCAGCAGTAGCAGCAGCAGCAGCACCACCAGCGCCTGCGCCCATCAGCAGTAGCGTCAACGCGCCGTGCAACGAGACGGCGCACGTGGCTTTGCAGGCTTCCGAAGGGGAGACCAGAGCTGCGTTCCGTGTCCGTACGTTGTTCGTCCGCGTGACAGCCATCTGTCAACGTGGCAGCCGGCGTCGTAGCCTCCGCGCTCGAGAACAAGTGGCCACAAGCCGATCCACTCGAGCTCTGTCCAGTGCAGCTCAGAGTCCGTTCAGCCGCCTCGTTGCGTCCGTTTCTGCCCGCAGCGTTCGATTGTGCAGGGTTTTTGAGGTGGACGGGAATCTCCTTCCCCGGGGCCGCTTAGGCGCAACGTGTGCGGAGGCCACAGGGCACGGACTGGCACGCCTGCCTCGTCTGACAAGTTCAGGGACCGCTAATGCGAGGAGTGACAGGATAGGGCGGGGAACGGAACCATGGGGAGCAGAATGTGTCCTTGCGTTGTTGGGAGGAGCTCCCAGGGAGCCACGTAGGGCGTGCGCTGGCGCTCGACCGGTAGGCTGAACCTGGGGTTCGGGGGCGGGAATGATGTCTGGGTTCAAGCTGCAGGTCAGCTACCAGGGCGGTGGTCCGCCAGTAGGAGGTTCGCAGAGTAGGCACCGGAGCCCGGTGAGGGGGCCGGGTGGGGAAGGGGGCGGGGTTGGGGTAAGGGGGCACCAACAGGGTGGTCGGCAGGGGCCGGGAGGGGGGGGCACGGGGGCTCTGAAAGGCGGTGGCGTTTTGCCGCCTTCGTTTGTCGGGCCCTCTGGCGGCGGTGGAGCAGGCTCCGGCGCAATAGGTAGTGGTGCTGGCGCAGCAGCTCCTGCTTTGACTGCGTCCACCGTACGCGGGAGCAATCCAGGGTTGGCGAAGCCGGCCCCGGGGAGTGCAGGAGGCAGCGGCAGTAGCAGTAGCGGAAGCAGCGGCAGTATGGGGGTGGAAGATGGCCTGGGTAGTGGCATTTCTGGTGGTGGCGGGGGAGGAGGCGTGGTGGTCACGGCGGGCGGGGCTGCTGGTCTTCCTGCTTCGTCCTCCGCGGTTGGGGGATCGAGACCTGGGGGGGTGATTTCGCAGCTCATTCAGCAGTCCCTTGGCGTGCAGTTTGTGCTGGACCCCTGGACCGCTCGCATCACGTGCGCGAGCGTGGGGGCGGTGTCGTGCCTAGGGTTTGCGTCCTCGGGGGAACTGGAGCAGCTGTCGCTGTGCGCGCTGGTGCACGGGGGGCTCCAGCTGGCGGAGTGGCTGCAGACGGTGGCTCCGCTCGCGACGGGCGACGAACTCGGCGCCAAGTTTGACGTGTCGCTCAAGTTGAAGGGTCCGGGTGATAGTGGTGCCGGAGGCAGGGACGGTGGAGGCAGGGGAGGCGAAGGAGGAGGGAGTGGGGGCGGAGACAGTGAGGCGGACTCGTGGGCCAGTGGTGGCGTGGGCAGCAGCAAATGTGTAGGAGGCGTCATGCGACTTTCTTCGTCCTCTTCTGCACTCCCTTCAACTCCCTCCGCATCCAGTTCGGAGCTTCAGGCTGCCAGCAGGTCTGGTTCCAAGGGAGGCGGAGGAGGAGGTGGAGGTGGGAAGGGCCATGGCAGTCATGCCATGTTCGACGCTGATGATGACTCAGTTGCCACGTCATCATATGCTGAAGAGGAGGAGGAGGATGACGTGGTGGGTGACGGACCCAGTTTGCGGTGGGCGTACGACGGCGGAGGGTCCATGGGAGGAGCTTTACGGGGAGGACATGAAGAGCAGGCAGGTGGCCTGGGTGGAGGAGGGGTGGGGAGCGGCAGCCGAGACCCCGGCGGTGGAGCCACCCTGCCAGTGACTGTGGAGCTTCAGTTCATGGAAGTGAATGGAGAGAGGGAGCTCGTGGGGACTGTGTACAAGGTACGCACGGCATGCAGCCATCCCATGTGCCCTGGCAGGGGCCGGTCCGGTGCAAGGGGTCCTGGGGACTTTGGGGATGGAGGAGGGATGGCGATGGCTGGAGGAGCCAAGAGCAAGGGGCCTCCGCACCAGCTGATCCACCATGCTAGCCTAGGGCCTGGCGCAGCTGCTGCTCTGCGAGGGCAGAAGCAGATGCACCAGCAGATGCCTGCCGCGTCTGCTCGAGAACAGCAGCAGCAACAGCAGCTGCACCAGCAGGCGGCGCTGCACTTGCCGGCAGGGGGTGGCGGTGGAGCGCCGGGGCTCGCCAGGCCGGCGCACAGGCTGTCGAAGTGGTCCAGCCTCGACCCGGGGTTTGGCAAGGTGGCCGTTCCTGTAGGTTTTGACGACGACGGCACAGGCGCCGGCGGCAGCAGCGGAGCAGGCGGCGGTAGCTCAGGAGGGGGGTGGAGCGGCAGCAGCAGTGGGAGCCGGGAGGGCGCTGCTGGCCGGTCGCCCCTAGGCGGCCGGTCGACCCGTGATGTGGCGGCAGCGGCAGCAGCGGCAGTAGGGAAGAATGCGCGTGGCGAGCCAAGACTGGCCAGCACAGTCAGCCATGGGTCGCGAGAGACTCGGGGGAGGGAGGGGGCGAGGAATCCGGTGGAGGGTGAGGGTAGTGCAGCTGTGGGAGGGGGAGGTGGCATTGCTGGTGGTGGAGGAGGAGGAGGGCTGCGGCGTTCGCAGCCACTGGCAGGGCCGGAAGGGGCGCTGCTAAGTGCGGTGCCTGCCGTTGCTGCTCGGACCTCGGCTGGCAATCGGCTTAACAGAGGCAGTAGTGGCTCGTGTGAGTGGACCCCTTGTAGAAGTTTCTGCACGGTAGGATGGTTGACCGCATGCCCACATCTGCGCTTGCAGTTGTAAATGTGCTTATGACCGTGTGCCTTCCTTGTGCCGGTGCATTCCCCACTTCAAATGAGGTGCTCTTGTGAGGTCATGGGAGCAGTCTAGCTGCAAGAGTACCTCGACCCAGCCGTGGCAGTTGCAGCACATATTCGGCTACACAGTCTGCTTTGCAGGCTTACACATTCACACATTGATTTATTTCGGAGTCTTGAATCCAGTCACCTTGCATTCGCATGACGCATATGTTGAGCCGTCTGCACTCATGCATGCATGCGGTGCGTGTCCATGCGTGAGTACGTGCGTGCGTGTGTGCATGCGTGCGTGCGTTTGTGTGTGCATGCATGCGTGTGTGCGTGTGCGCGCACATTTGTGTGTGTGTGTGTGTGTGTGTGTGTGTGTGCGTGCGTGCGTGCGTGCGTGCGTGCGTGCGTGCGT